>CM069449.1:25824643-26138329 GCA_035610835.1 Ophiura sarsii
GTCACACAACTTTATAAGAGTCACACCACTAAATAGAGCTCCATAGGGATATGTACAAAACACTCATATAAAACTCTGTTTTAGACCACTAAATTGCGAAATTGGACCTCGTAGAGTCATTTTTTCTTAAAGATGATCACATTTTCCCACCAAAAAGTGAGAAAAAAATAGGTAGGTGAACCAGCTCGATTTTCCAAAATATGGCCATGGAGTTGACTACCTCTCTGACGAGCTTGGAAATGTTGCCGTAATCGTCAATGTTTCCAGTAAAAGTACACATTTGAAAGATCTCTCAAATTTACATAGATGATATTCACAGTTTATAGTCAGGTGCATGTAGGTGAGGTCCCATTTATCATAATTAATAAAAAATCATAGGCATTGACGCAATGGTATTACTGTCAAGTCTTTTTAATTGAGGATTTTGTGATGTATACTTCGATTTTAGTTTTAACTAAAACATTTGCCATGCAATTGTAAAATAAAAAGACATGTGATGCAAATAATATATCTAATATTATCTGAAAACTTCATGACATGTTGGATTTTCGGTACAAATTATTGCTATCACACAGATCCGAACTCAAGAAAACTTGACGAAACTAAAGCCAAATTCATATATATCGCACAAATGTTATCCATGGTATCCTAATATTCATAGTATTTTGTAACTAGAAACACGCTTAAGATATTATAAAATTATTTAGTCCGGTCAAGTGAATGGTTATAATATAGCTGCCCGAATCGGGTCTCGAGCTAAATTCATTTCGTAGCGTCGATTGGTTCACATGGTGCGCGTTCAGACAGGGTCGTGAACGCATCAAGTTACATTTTAGATTTGGTATTGTGGTTTATTTCTTTTTAGCTATTGAAGCATTGTTGTTCCAAAATAAATAAATAACTTTCTACAGTATTATTTAAATTCATATTTTAATAATATCAAGGAAAATAAACTGAACGTACGAAATTTCAATAGATTATGTTTCTGAATTATCATAAGTAAAGCCCACTAAACATCGGCCCTTGCAGCATGAAATTGATGAAAAATGTTTGATCATAAAGAAAATTTATTATTTAGATGTGGTCAAGAAAACAAATTTGGTTGGGGGTGGGGGGTAAAATGTTAAAGAGTCGAGTGTTTGGGACAAAATGGAGTGGGGTTGTGCTGACTTGGGGAGGAGAGACCAATACTACCAGGATTGATTCAGTGGCGTGCGCATGATATTGAAGTGGATAGTGGAGGGAGCACCTTTTTTTTAAATTCCAAAACAGTTCAAACCGAACTCTTAGAGTGATTGTGTAAACACAGTATAAACTGCACGGTTTCCATGGCATAAAAAGTGTTGTTGTTTTCCTGAATTTTCCTTAACCCAAGTAACTAAATTAACAAACTGGGTGGTATTATTTGAATAATGCAAACATAGTAATATTCCTGATGATCGACAATTATTTGTTTTGAAATTTGAATTGTATAGTAATCATAGTAATGACTATAGAAATTAAGTTTTATTATCATAAACATTTTCTTGTAAGCCTACAGCAAGTCAAGTCAAAGCAACAATTCAAATTAAACTATCATGACTTCATGTTTATTTTCATAATTAAAATAAATGTCATCATCCATCAGTCACAAATGAACGTACAATAGGCGACTATATTTTGAGAAATTGATTTTTTCTAAAATCATTGCACTAGCAGTGACTGGCTGCAACTTTCAACAGACAATGTAATAGCCTAGATGGATGGTTTTGATAAAAAGCAGGCATGTCACATCATCATGATAATAATGATGAAAAAAGTAAGGAAAAAGTAAGGAAAAAAGGCGTACATTTTGCAACAAAACAAGACCCTCTACCTATGTTAAAACCATCATGAAAATATTAAAGTCTCCCTTTCTAGTAGTAGATAATACTTTCTAGTTAATTTACTATACGTACTAGCCTACTAGGGCTTAGGCTATACGAATAGTAAGACTAAGCTATTATAAAGGCATGAATGAAGACATTGCATTATTTGATTTGAAGCAATGATACATATCACGGTAACGGGTGATCGTAAGTTTCGTTTTCTGACCGAAATCGGTGAAAATCAGACTCGTTTTTCTCATCAAAAAGAAATCGGGCATCAATGTTTAGAAATTAGAGCTTACAATTTCGGTAGTACGAAATTGCTTTTACAATATCGTACGAATCTTAGTCCGGTCAAGTTAATTGTAACTAGAAGCAAAGTCACGAAAGTGGTTAAATTCTAAAATTGACCAAATATGTCAATTAATTCAGGGAAAACAAACTTCTCGTAACTGGTGTTAGCGCAAGGTTGACATCCTGAAATCGATCTTTGCGTGGGTTATAAATCGGCAAGGTCAGTCATTGAAAGCGATACCTCCGTGCTGACTGATGAATGGTAACTGACCCATCTGACTGACCTCGAAATGAATACAAAATATTATGCTAATTACGCGCCCGAGATCAAATTGATGTGTTTGTACCGTCAGTCGGCCGGCAGGTCACGCATAGCGGCTTTAAATTGTCGTACACGCGATTTGCACCCATCCACATTTTAAGTGTGACTTGCCTAAATGGGCTGAGAAAATCTTCAATATTTTGCATTTTGTCATCGTTTATAACAAAAAGGTAACTCGACAACTTACCACCTATGTAGGTAAACTAACTATTCTAATATAGTTTTAATGTCCATTATCTTAGTGTTGGATGAATTAAGGAACCTATTTAATGGCGTGAAATCACAAGAGACTTCTCCTACATTATATCTCATTGAATGACGGCCTATTCATATAAATAATACAAGTGTCTCCTTTATCAAGACGAACATGGGGGGAAATGTTCCTGTGAATATAGATATTGACCCAAAACAGTTTTTAGTTTGACACAAAAAGCCCGACCGACCGACCGAAACTGAGATGTCCTTTATCGCCCGCTATCGTTTCGTTTTTGCGCTTCCCGCTCCCTTCCTGTCGTCACGATCGCTTACCTTAATCGATGACAGGTGGAGTTTGGACGTCCGAGTAAGTGACAGATTCCGATAGGTTTCGGAGCCTCAGTTGTGGCACAAAGCGGGAAAATAATATTGGAGTGTGAATTTGCCTGAACTCCCCGGTTAGTAAAACGCAGGCTGATGAGCATGAAAGTCACTTCTTCCGTCGGTAGACACAAGGCATCTGAGCGAAGCTTTGATGAAATACCGTATATAACATATTCAACGTGATCTATGGTGAAAGATGGACTGCTCCATTCCAAGAGCGGGTAAAACTAATAATATGAAACACATTATACGTCTATAATCGAGTGATGGTTATTTGGACCATTACACGAATTTCAAACCGAGTAAAATATCTTCGTTTTACTTCTCGTAATTTCCATCATAACTTGAAAATGATACATACTTTTTCAATTTCAAAATGCACCGTCCAGAACAAAAGTGCAACAGAGCATAAATTACCAAGAAGTGCATGTTATTGAAATTATGCCTCAATTCAAAAAGTAACATATGTGAGACAAGGAGACAATATTATATTAAATAATACAGCTTGGTGACTTAATGTCATAGAAACAAAAATGGTTTGACCTTATTTGCATATAATTAGCATATTAAGAAATCGCATTAGGTTCCATCGTCCAGTATAGTTTGAGCCAAGTTTCAAATATTGTCTGACCATGGTCTGACAGGGGCTGACATATTGAATTGGCTATATGCTAGTATTTGTGTGTGGACATGGTGTGAACATGGTGTGAATGGGGGTGATACACCCTGGACCAACAGTCTAGAAGATCCGAAAGGCACTGCTGTAACCACGCTGCAACACTCCTGCTATTGACATATCTTTAGCCCCATTGGGCTACATTTTAACTAAAATCTGCTATATAATTGTATTTTTTTTAAATTTGAACTTAATATTTGACAAAATCTGAAATTACATTATTTTGTAAACAAACTAAAGTTCAAACAATGATTTTCTTAACGCAAGCACATTGAAAAGTCGCGTGTTGGGCTAACAAAAGTCCTTCCAAGAAAAACCCACTAAAAACTTAATTCAACACATGGGAATACCCTGAGGCTGTCTGTCTACAATCTGGCCACACAAATTGACACACGCGGTGACTTTCAGCCACATTGGGCTAAGTTTTAAAACTAAAATCTGATCCAGGGATAATATATTGTGACTTTTTTCAAATTTTGAACTTTTGACTTTAACCAAATAGTACTAATTGCAATGACAAATTGAAGTTAAAAGTGTGAATTTCTCACACAACAACTTTTAAAAGTAAGACTTTTAGACCAGGCTAAAAGTGAGCTAGGTATCACTTGGCGGCGTTCTTTATCTCATGTGGTTTTAATAGACCAGAATTTCATGAGGAATAAGAATATCTTCGGTAATCAGCCCAAATCCTGAACGCGCCCCCAGGAGACGGCAAAATCCAAAATGGCCGCCATACAGGGGCCCCAAAATTCAAATGGCTTAAATTAAGTTAAAAAACATACCAAATTGTTCGGCTGAGCACAAGGATTCCAAAAATGTATAGTTTGTCTCACTTCCGATGTTTGGTTAACGAGTTGTCGGGCAAAACGTTAAAAGGTCGTTGACCTTTGCATATGGGGTCAAAACTTAAACGTGCTCCGATTTTGAAAAACAATATCTCAAATTGCTCGTACGATCACAAGGATTCCAAAAATGGTAGTTTTTACCATCTAGCGTGTCTGTGGTACCTTATAAAGGGGTCAAAAGGTCAGGTTACATATTGACCTATACGGAAACTGAAACTAGAGGTTAATACTTTTCCAAAATCCTTTTGTTATCCACACATGAATGTAAATAAACATCACTTATAGTGATACAGTAAATGGATGTAGCTGTCAAAAGCAGATTTAAGAAGAATTCTGTTTATTTAATACGAGTCTGTTCTGCCATGAATAAAGTTAAAACTCAACCTACCTGGCAACACTTTTTTTAAATATGCACTTTGAAACATGAGCAACATTATCCCTGATCCAAAAATAGTTGTTCTCTATTTTAGACATAACAGGATGATTTATTAAATAGTTTGCTGAAATTAAACGTGTATTTTCATACCATGTAATACCAATTTTTTGGGTAAAAGTCAACACTTTCTGGCAACACTGTTCCAACAGGTATGAATTACCCATGGATATTTTTATATATTATTATTCAGACATCCCTCAAGCTTTCATTTGTAGAAGGTGAATGCAAATGATGGGATTTTAATGATGGGATGTATGTATTGGACTACTAGTAACGCATATACAGTATTCTTGCTTTGTTAACTTAGTACAAAATCCAAAATGGCTGCCAAAATGGCCCCCAAAGTGGTTCCCGAAGTGGCTGCAAAAATTTGTCAAATTCCATAAAATGGGATAATATCAACCTAAATGTATGATGAAAATATAGTTTTAATGATGGGATGTATGTATTAGACCGCCACTAACTCATATCTAGTATTTTTGCTTTGTTAACATACTTAAAAATCCAAAATGGCCCCCAAAATGGGTCCCAAAATGACTGAACAAATTGTTGGAATTCCATAAAATGGGCTAATATCACCCAAAATGTATGATGAAAGTATAGTTTTAACATTGGGGTGTATGTATTAGACCACTAATAACTCATATCCACTATTATTTGTATTGTAATAACATACTTTAAATCCAAGATGGCCACCAAAATGGCCGCTGTAAATGTAAAAATAGACTATATGGGCCATTCCACAAAAATGGGACCACTTCAGCTTTGGAAAATTATGAAAATAAATTGTTTCAAATCTGCTTACTTTGATTGTTTTTGATGACCCAATATGCTAAAGTTACTAGAACAATAATGTTTGCGAACACCACTGCTCACATTTTTACGCACGAAACCATGTAATTCAGGTGTTTTATATGGTTTTTTTCACTCGGTGAACGGCGTTATCTAGTGTCATATTGCATTGTCAGTCATTGCTTCCCTAACTAAGTCCGAATATGATATTCAAATTATTGTTTTTTTGTCGTTGAGAGGTCTCCCCATAACAATATTTGACAAGTTATGCGACAGAAGAATGAATTTCATTTTTTAGCCTCAACAAATCTCTTGCTATGAATCAACGCTTTTGACAACTATGTGCTTTCAATTTTGTACCTTTTCCAAAACTTGTTTTGTCAATTTTACTCTAGTAGAAGAATATTCCCTTCTGTAATGTATCAATTGTCAAATTTTCTTTAAGCCCAACATTGAAATTGTATGTCATTATATAAAGATAACTTTATATGCTATTTTTAATGGTATTATTCTTGGATAACGCCGTTCACGTGTATGCCAGTTATGGGATTGAAACAAAGATAAAACAATTGAAACTGACATAAATCATGTAGCTGTTGGAGAAACTTTATTTGTTATATCAATTTTAATACGAAAAAATGATTTAAACCATACATTTGGGCTGAATTTCTCAATATTGACCGTCAAACAGTGGTCAAATATTTAATTTTCACTTTAAATGTTTTATATAGCTTGCATTTTCGTTTAAAAGGGGTATGTACCATTACATTAACTATTGTATTCAATAACATGCACACTGCATCGCATATTGTGAAGTTGTTCTCTTTTTTTGATTGATATGGACATTTTAGGGTAAATTCCGTTAACCCTGTGAACAGCGTTATCCATGGTTATCCTGACATACACACGCGAAATAAGCCTGACAAAAACACATGCTCAATACTTGCTAAATAGAGCGATTTCGCTATGTGTAGCGCGGTAGTAAACACTCATATGTGTGGACTATGAGCCATATATTTACACTTACAGCATATTCTAGAAGAAACCGTTTGGTTCACAAAATGAAATATGTTATATAGAACACAAAAGAAGAAGCAAACTCACTGTTTTCAATGTTTCGCTGCTGTATCTAGACTTCTCAAAGATTTTCCAAAGAAGAAAGATTGTGCTCTTGCAATATTTTCTTCAAATGAGGGTGATAACACTTTACAGGATAACGTCGTTCACGATAACGCCGATCACGTTTGTATTCGTTTTCGTCCCTTTCTGACCTTCTGCAAGCCGTGTAGTTGAATTTCTATTTTTTTCTCGATACATTTAGTATAAGAACCAATAGACCTATAACATAATACCTTTCAAAGTTAACAGGATACCTACTTCCCAGAGAAACATCGATAACGGAAATTACAAGCTTAAAACAGTCGTTTTAAATAATGAACTTCAACATTTTTTATAATCCAAATGATGTGCCAGAGACTTTCGCGGTGCTATAATTTCAATAGCGTGGTCGGTTTGCTACGCGATTGCTCATAAACTATTGCATATTTAGAACATTCAGTTTATAATGATATATCAGGTGTACGGATATCGGAAACTACACACATTTCGTGGAAAGTTCATTTTAATTTAAAAGTGCACATTAAATTTACTGTATGCAGAAATTAATGCCTTTATATATTTTGTTGGTACCTTTGCTTGATTTATTCGTGACAAGACCTTAGAAAAACTTGAATTGAGAGTCAAATCCAACAGTTTAAAATTGCGACATATGGTCGAGGAAACCGTGTTTTTGTCGTTTTGGGGGCCTTTCAGTGTAAATTTGAACCTGATAATGTCATTTGAAGCATGGCAAACCATGGTGTTCCGAGTAGAACTCATCAAGTTCTAGCATAATATTTAAAAAAAGTGTGATATATACTTATAGTAAGATTTCCCGGATCAAAGAATGATAAAAAGCCAAGTGGTCCCATTTTTGTGGAATTGCCCATATATACATGAGTGTATGATAATCCAAAATAGATTTGTGAGAGTGTATATTACATCAAATCCACCAAATAGATGTACTAAACTGGTTCTAAATTGCTTTTAGAAATAAGGCCCACATCTGTGACAATTTTGATTCCAATCACTTTCCAAAATGGCAGCCAGAATGGTTCAGTTGATGTTAAATGACCTAAAACAATTGTTTTGTATTGTATTGTAAATGAACAAACAATTGTTTTGTATTGTAAATGACCGGTACTATGTAATACCAATACCCCCAAATTGAATGGGACAGCATTCACTACATGTCTATGATAAAGCCTAGGGGCTGTAGATCTAGTTTTAGTATTCTAAAAATCCAAGATGGCTGTAAAAGGTTAAAATAGCTGAAAAACAGTGTTAGTTTATTGTTAGTATTACATTATATATGATCACATTATTATATCTACAGCTTTTAAGCCATCCAGTAAATGTGTTTGTATATGTGACAAGGATGATTGAATTGTATAGACTCCATTTTGACAATGTCATGTTATCAAGATGGGCATTATAATGAACATTTCATTAAAATTATCTCCAAATGGCCGCCAAAATAATTACCACGGGTGGCCACCAATTGATAATAATATATATGACCAGAATAAAGAAAATGGAGTCTATACCATGTAATCATATTTGTCACCTACAGATACGTTTACTTGGTGAATTAAAAAAATATATATATATATAATCTTTTGGTCATATCTAATGTAACACTAGCAATAAAACTAATACTGTTTTTCAGTTATTTTAACATTTTTCAGACATCTTGGATACTTCAAAATACTCAAACTAGATCTACAGCCTCTAAACTTGATCATAGACATGTTAAATGCTGTCTTATTAGATTTGGGGGTATTAGTATTACATAAAATGGTCATTTAAACAATTGTTTTAGGTAATTTAACATAAACTTAACCATTCTGGCAGCCATTTTGGAAAGTGATACAGAATCAAAATTGTCAAATAGATGAGCCTTATATCTAAAAGAAAAAGCTTAGCAGTTTTAGAACATACTATTTGGTGAATGTGATGTAATATACACTCTTACAATGTCTATTGTGGATTATCATTCACTCATGTAGACTATTTTAACATTTACAGCGGCCGTTTTGGTGGCCATCTTGGATTTAGTGTACGTTATTACAATGCAAATATACTGGATCCCAAAATAACTGAACAAATTGTCGAAATTCCATTAAATCTATACTTTCTTCATACATTTTGGTTGATATTATACCATTTTATGGAATTTCGACAATTTGTTCAGTCCCCATTCAAGTCGATTTTTTGATAAAGCTGTTAGAAATGTTAAAAGCGGAAACGATCGGTTTGGTAAAAAAAATGCATTACCTCCGAATACCTATTTAAAACACTGCCATTTAAATATAAACACAGATTAGTGAATGATATCTATAGAATAAGTGAAGTATAATACAATGTACACGTGTGCTAAGTTTTATCATTTTGAAGGCAACATTTTTTGAAATATCTGCAATAAAAGACTGTATTCGTAGGCAAATTTGAATTATGAACTGTTACCTTCAAATACAAATAACGATACTTCCCTTTGTTGTTACATACTTGTAACGACTGGAATAAAGTAGAAACGTGCGCTGCGTTCGGCAAGCAACGAAGAAGTTTGCATCAATCGTTCAGCTTTTGTAAGTAACTTTTCACAACATTCTGTAGTTTGCGTACAAGTGCATCAATAATTTGTTGTTGTCTTAAAGGCTGATTGAATATAGCCTCCCTCTGTCTTAATCTTGTTACTCCTATTAGTGTAGTTTTTTATGTTATTCACGCACAGACATCCTCTGACAGTTGATTTAAATCGCAATAGGGGTGATTAATGTTTATATAAATATTCAGTAACAGCTTCTCGCGCATGACTTCATGTTGTATTCGGAGGTAACATGTATATGTAGGCAACATTCAATAATATACACGGTGCATATTGGCCCTAAATGATTTTATGTTACATACAAGCGCTGCGCAATCATACAATCTGACTGGATATATTATTAGATTTATATTTGGAGGGAAACAATTAATATTCCCTTATTAAATGAAAATAGGAAGTGTTAATTTAAATAAAATGCATGGTGTAATCACGCTGGTTTTGCCGAGAACATATTTTTTGTTGGAGTTAGAGTGAATGAATGTTATTTATATCCATAGATTACACGTTGATCGTCTTAAAATGGGTACATTTAGTCATAATATCCATGAAATTTCGGCTTCATAATCAATTTTTTCATATTCCATTTTGTATTCGTAGGTAACCTATATATTAGTTAAGAAGCATGGTACAATTCCTGTATTGTTTTTCGTTTTAATTCGCACCTAATATTATGTAAATATTTAGCAGGAATGTATAAGACGGGAATAATATCGTTTGGTGCGTAATATTGTTTTAAACCAGCCTATATGATGTATGCGTAGTTAACCAACTTCCCCTGGAATTGCAGAGAAGTGACTACTGAGGTACATAATATTGGCCATCATTGTAGTTGTATTTGAAAATGGAATTCATGTGTCACAAATATAAAATAACTTGCTTCATTTTTGCTCAGGCAGGTTGTGTAATGTCATCGAAACGTATTTTAAGTGAACAAGAAATTTAGTAAAACATTTTCCCTTTTTTTTAAAGGTGGGAGGGAATCAAGGGTAGGCCTTCAGTCTCAAATCAAAAATTGTTCATGAATATTGCTTCCGACATTAATTAATTAGTGTAATTGAACTAAGCAGTGGTTGATTTAAAAGAAAATCACAATGAAAGGCACATGCCCGACAATATCTCTGTCGTGGCAAAACCTATTAGATTAGTGTTTTTTAAATCAAACAACATTGAAATTTTAAACATAAAATTCCTATTTTGTCTACATCTGACAAGATCTTTCATATTGGTGATTCTATGTCAAACGGAATCTGCCTCCGCTTGAAACTCGATAAAAACTGACTATACGACTTTTAGAATGATACAAATTCCAAACTAGGAAATTATATTTTAATTATAATCTGACAACTGAATGTCTTGCTGTAAGTTGTATGTGCTTTATTCCGCTGTGGACTGAAATGCACGACATTTGAATGCTCTAGACTTTGAACATGTTCGGCTCATATTAAACTTATAATATAAGGTCTGATATGAAATTATTTCAAAGTATATATTAAATGAATTAAAAAGCGATCTGGCTTTCGTGTTTAAAACAGCTATTCAAAATGATAACTGCTAGAAGACTCACTTGTCTCCTTCATTGAGAACAAATTGAGGAAGACAACCGGTTGTTTTATTACTTAAAACAAATAACCTGACATTCAAGGCTATGAATTACAGGCAAATCAAACTGTTTGCTAAAAGAAACCGCTTGCTTTCTAATTAATGATGATGGCTCGAGGAAATGTTCAATAGTTGATTCGATCCAATACTTTGGATTCACACGGAAACTGAAACGTTCATTTTTAACATTCTAAAATGTCCTATAATAAACAAAGAGTAATTCTGTTCTACTAGATATTCATCCTCGTGACAAGAGAGAGATAAAGAACTAACTACACAAAGAATACAACAAGATCCACTAAACTTGTTAAGTAGAGATTACAAGGCTGAATGATCAGAGGTATCTTACTTAAAATGTTTCTATATGCTTAATATTTTATTATGTTTAGTTTTAATGATGAACATGCTTTTTACCAAATGAGATGAGTAAGAATATTATTACTAGCGAGTTAATTGACTGTTTAACTATACCTTTACGAAATTTTAACCCAGTACGATATGTATGTTGTCATCATCTTGCCTTGTATCAGATGTTAAATATTACACACTTCTGACTGTTTTGTAGAAGTTAAACGCACATTCTTAATAATTGAAAGTCAAGCAAGAAAGACACTTACAAAATTAGATGATCAGATACGTTAGCATAATAAAACATTTTCTGCCGTAATTATCATGTGTAAATTAATTTTAATCAACATTCCTTACCAAATTAGATGATCAATAATACTAACAGTATAGGCCTAGTGAGTTTATTGATGTTTAGGATGTTTTCTTTTATATCTTAGAAATAGGAACATAGTTATATATAATGTTAATGTTTATTTGGTTAATCTTGCTTTTTATTCAAATGTTGAATATTACGCAATTCTGATTGTTTTGTAAAAGCTGTGCTGAGCGCACATTCTTATATTATCAACTTTTAACGTCAAGCAAGACACATTTTTATTTTGCTGTTTTGCTATTCAGGGCATAACAACTACGTCGAGTACAATTTTGCCTCTTAAACTTATGTAAAATCAAAGAATCCAACCGTTCTTAGTCAACGAAGTTGAAGTTGAGAACAAATGTGTTACCTACGAATACTTTGATTATTGCAATATTAGCTACCGTGGGGAATATGTCCATAATATTAGGATTTAAACATGTTTTAACATGTTTATTTAAAAACAAATATTGCTAACAACCCTGCATGATCATTTCACCCCCAAAATGCAGCATAAATTAAGTACAACATTAATTTATTACAGTTTTACTTCTCTTATACCTACGTATACATTAACTGTTACCTACGAATACAAAATGTCCACAATCCTCTATGTACATAAGTTTCGGGCGCATGCTCAAAATTCTAAATTTTCCAGAAAGGGTCATTCCTCCTCTTTGAGGTACATGAAAACAAATGTTCATTAAAATCATCTTGGTGAAAGTATACAAAGTGACTCTACCTCATGTTTCAAAGTATTGAGAACCTGAAAATACTACCTAACTGTGTGAATCCAAAATGTAAAAAAAGATGAGCACCTGTACAAATATGTCCACTTTCTAACAGCATTAGTATCTTCTGAATACAATACAATCACAAATTTGAATGCAATATGTAAATAGGTGGAATAATCATCACTTAATCAAAATATGGTACTTGTATTTGTAGGTAACATTGAGAAGTGTACTTTCAACTTCATCATTCCGCCACGTGGTCAATTGGAGAGATAAGTGATGGCACTTTTTGTCCATATAAGCTTGATATGTTGACTTTGAGTGGGGAAAAGGAATAAGAGATCGAAGCATTTTGAAACTGGACCCTAAAAATCTAGCCGTGTACACTTTTCGTTGGATTCGACCATATGTTCATTAAATAACAGTCTAGGTTCATTAAATAACAGTCTAGGTTCATTAAATAACAGTCTAGGCTCATTAAATAACAGTCTAGGTTCATTAAATAACAGTCTAGGTTCATTAAATAACAGTCTAGGTTCATTAAATGATTTGACTGGGTTTTGACTGGGATTGTATTGGGTACTCAAACATCATACAGAGATAGAAACATCTAAAATACAAACATGTAATACATGCTCATAATCAAATTGCACCAAGCAATTTGAATAACATATCGAGGGTTGAGCGCCAGAAGGCCATAACTCAAGAAATGCTATTTTGAGATCATCGACTTTCAAATATTTGGGACTCATTACAACACATTGTAGCACCCCACTCATAACTCTAAATTTAGGCAAATTCAGAGTGTTTATGAGTTATTATTTTTTGTACCAAAATATAAATTTGCCCAAAAGTTGAGTTACGGCCTTCTGGCGCTCAACCCTCGATATAGACATAATAAAATATGAGCACAAGTACCTAGGATATCCCAAAAATCTTGTGAACACATTACAATGACTGCTTGTGACCATTGCACTATCATTTGGCGTCATTAAATTATCACATGACCCACAAATTAAAGGTCTAGACACCTTTCGTGTACAGTTATGTTCAATATTATATTGACAGATATAATCATGTAGTAATGATTTTTTGGTAATGGCGGCACTAATTTGCATACCCATACGCTACGGACACATGTGGTCACTTCAAGAATAGTTTTATTATGATCATTGACCCTCAAAACACGGGTCTAGACACCTCATTTGTTCAGTTATCTGGAATATTGGCCAAGATATAGTGAACAATAGATTTTTCGGTTATGGCGGCATTAATTTGCATAAAAATGACACATGGGATATTTTCACACTTTTTAAACATATCTAATCGTTTTCTACGCATTCTTTGTGATAAATATAATAATAATAATAATAATAATAATAATAATAATAATAATAATGAGATTTATAAAGCGCCTTTTACAAAGTAGACAAGGCGCTGAAGAAAGGGAAAGGAGAAGGACTAGGAGCAAGGAAAAAGATGAGACTTGAGGTGACCCTTGAATACACTTAAACTACCAAGACCACGAATATTGATCGGAAGATTGTTCCAAAGGCGAGGCCCTGCCACAGAGAAGGCACGGTCACCAGCATGTTTTTTGGACCGAGGGACCTCAAAGGTGATAGATAGCCAAGTCAGAACGTAGCGTGTAATTTGTCTTAAGAGTACGAGGTTTAAAATATGAATACAGATAATTAGGGGATTTAAAATACCAGGCCTTGAAAGTCTGAAGCAGGACTTTGAATTGCAATCTTTGAGCGATTGGTAACCAGTGAAGAGAACGGAGGAGAGGAGAAGCGTGGGCACGCCTGGGTTTCCTGAAAATGAGATGAGCAGATTTATTCTGTAGAACTTGAAGACGATTAAGATGCTTCTTGTCGATGCCATATAGGAGGGAGTTGCAGTAATCCAGTCTCGATAAGATGAGAGTGCGAACAATGTTGTGACACGTCTCAGTATCAAGACGTTTACGGATGCGATTGAGGTTATGCAACTGCCAGTTTATCGAACGAGACAACTTTGTGATGTGCCCAGCCATTGTCATGGAGTGATCTAAAATGACACCCAGGTTGCGGATGGAAGGAGAGGAGGGAATGTCATGATCATCAATATGAAGAGTAAGATGTTTAAGAGAACTATAGTGGTTGGGAGAACAGGCAACGAAAAATTCTGTTTTGGCTTGATTAAGCTTCAACCTGTTGTTAAGCATCCAGGACTGCAGATCATTTACACATTGACGCAATTTGAATAAAGCACAAGCAGCATCACCATGGCAGTTTGGGTTAAACATGATGTAAATTTGGACATCGTCGGCGTAGGTGTGATAATTAAGATTATGGTGCTTAATTATCTGGCCAACTCTGCGGGTATAATAACTGAAAGCCTGGGGTCCTATTACTGAGCCCTGGGGGACACCATATATAAGGTCCTTATCATCCGAGAAATCACCACTAATGTTAACTGAGCAAGTTCTACCCTCAAGGTATGTCTTGAACCAATTTTGAACATCACTAGTCATACCAAAATCCCCAGCAAGTCGTTCCAAGAGGATACCGTGATCCACGGTATCGAATGCCGCTGACAGATCTAACATCAGGACAAAAACAGCTTGCTGATCATCAATTGCCCTCGGAATGTCATTTTGGACACATGTAAGTGCTCTCTCAGTGCTACGAGCTTGCCTGTAGGCAGACTGATAAGGATCTAAAAGACCATTGGAATTTATGTAATTGGACACCTGGGAGGAAACCACCTTCTCAATCAACTTACCAACAAAGGATAAATTTGAAACAGGACGATAATTTCCCAAATTGTTTTTGTCCAGGGAGGCTTTCTTTAAAATAGGTGTAATGATGGCTTTTCGGAGCACAGTTGGGAAAGCTCCGCAAGAAAGAGAGGTGTTCACAATTTTAGTCATAATCTGAACCAAGATCGGGAGATGTTGCTTCACCAGCCATGTAGGCATCGGTAAGCAAATTGCAAAATTTTGTCTTATTATACCTTTAAATAAGACATTGATTAGAAGTTGATTTCCGGGGGTGCACGATACCCATATCTACCCACTAGACTAATATTTATGACAGAAGTGAGATATTGTGGTAGTTCAGGTAGTTCATTTAAAACTCCGTCTTTTTGAACAAAATCAAGTTAGACAGTAAAGTTCATGATAGCGGCTTCTTAAATTGTAATATTCGGATTCAGCACAAAATTACAAATATAAAAGACTTCCTCAGGTAAAAATGTCAAACATTAATTATTATAACAAAAAAGTCATACGATTTCTATTTTCATTAAACATTACGCAACATTTAGTTGTTTGACTACGTTTAAACAATCAATTTAGTTTTTTGTTTTTTGTTCGTTTTCGGGTAGAAAAATATGAAACCTGTGATTTGGTACCAGCATGGTGTCTATAGCTTGTACATTACCATATTTATTTAGGATGAAGATACGATATTGGGCTATTTCCGCTTACAAATTGGTATATTTGTACAAAAATCCATTTTTGCAACTAATTGTTATAATCCTGTATTCTAAAACATTAGTTTTCGTATTTAGCACAAAATTCCGAACAAAATGAGTTTCTCACCATGTTGACCCCTTTGAGGTCAAAAGGTCAAATGATGATCTATTATAACAAAAAACACCAATAATTTCAATATTTATGAAATATTATGCAAAATCAAGTTGTTGAAATGCCTTTTAACAACCAATTTAGTTGTTAATACGGAAAACACCACCTTTTACGGAAAACAAGCTCAAGACCCCTGATTTTCTTAAGGAATTCGATGACTTCCTAGATGAGGTGTCTCTTTTCTCAGGGAAGCTCTTTTTATGTGGTAACTATAATATTCATGTGGATAATCCCAATATGACGTTTCCCACTTCCTTACATCACTTGCTGCCGCTAGACTTGAACAACATGTCCATGGACCAACTCACAGAAAAGGTCATACTTTAGATCTCTTGATTTCACGCCAAGAAGACGCTCTTGTGCGCAATATAAATGTTTGTGATATACTCAACTCGGATCACTACATGGTCAGCTGTGTTATCGACTTTTCTAAGCCTATCAGTGCTACGGTTGTTACTGCAGGAATTACCATGAACTCGATCATACTGCTTTTTCACAAGATCTAGAAAAGTCTTTCAAGGAATTTCCTGTAAGCGCAAATCTCAATGATATGGTCAATCACTATAACAAGGTACTTGTGGAAATTCTCGATCGTCATTGCCCTGCCATGAGTCGCAAACGTAGAATCATTTCTCAACCCAAATGGTACACTGATGAAATCCATAGAGCCCGCAGACAGCGTCGGAAACTAGAGCGTAAGTGGAGGAGATCAGGTGATCCGAATGATCATAAATTTTATCTGAATTACGTTCACTCTTTCTCTAAAATGTGCAGATCAGAAAAGACTAAGTACTACACGGATAAGCTTGCTACAGCTGACACAAAAACAATCTTCAGAACCATCAACACCCTTCTTAACCGGAATACAACATCACTTCCCTATGCTGAATCTATGAAAACCCTGAGTAATAACTTCAGTAGATTCTTCAGTGAGAAAATTGTAAAGATACGGCATAAGATCAAAGATGTTAATGACTCACAGTTACCCCGCCAACCTGCTTCATTACCCACGATTAACACGCTTGTTGCGGAAATGAATGAGTTTACTCCAGCCGATGAGGATGAAATCTTGACGCTCATTAAAAGATCCCCGAACAAATCTTGTGGACTTGATCCAATCCCTACCTGGCTCCTTAAAGATAATATTCAAACTCTTCTTCCGGCATTTGTTTCCATTATTAATACCTCACTATCCACAGGCACTTTTCCTATGGCAATTAAGGATGCCATTGTCACACCACTCTTAAAGAAACCATCATTAGACAAGAACATGCTTAAGAACTACCGTCCAGTATCCAATACAGCATTTTTAAGCAAAATTATTGAAAAAGCTGCTTTGTCATGTGTAAATAATCATGTTAGTGAGAATGATCTACGCCAGAAGATGCAGTCAGCGTATAGGCCCAAGCACAGCACGGAGACAGCATTATTAAAAGTGAAAAGTGATATTGTGTGCGAAATTGACAACCGGCGTGCTATTTTTCTTGTATTGTTAGACCTTTCAGCAGCTTTTGACACGATTGATATGATATCCTAACAGATTGTCAAATGATTTTGGATTTAGAGGAAATGTTGTGAGCTGGTTTCGTTCGTATCTCTATCGACGCACATGCAAGGTTAAAATTGCCAATGAGTTTTCTGACTCGCATGTTCTCAACTTCGGTTTGCCTCAAGGATCTTGTGTTGGCCCACAAATGTTCTCTTTCTACACACATCCGATTGCTGATATAATCAAACGTTACAAACACATAAAGTTCCATTTTACGCTGATGATACACAACTGTACATCTCATTTGACTCAAATAAGTCAGGGGATGCTGACCATGCTCTTGTTATGTTATCTGCGTGCATTGAGGATATCAAATCTTGGATGTCGCAAAATATGCTTTGCTTGAATAGTGATAAAACAGAATTTTTCATTGCAGCCAACCCAAGAGCCTTAAAGTCACTTTGCAACATCTCACTTCGTGTTGGTGATATTGAGATCAGACCGTCCCCCCATGTACGCAATCTTGGTGTTAAATTTGACTGCCATTTAAACATGTCTCATCATGTTACTAACATTTGTCGCAGTTTGAATTTTCACCTTAGGAATCTTTCTCGTATTTGGATGTTTATTGATGAAACAACATGTCATCACGCCATACGCGCACTTGTTACATCGCGGCTCGACTATTCCACCTCTCTCTTACAGGGATCTTCTGCGAAAGATATTAAACGGCTACAGCGTCTCCAAAATCGAGCAGTCAAACTCATTTATAATGCTAAAAGACGTGATCATGCAACTCCTCTTCTCCACAAGTTACATTGGCTGCCTGTTAAAACGCGCATTGAGTTCAAGATCCTGACTATTGTATATAAATGTTTCAATGATGGCGCGCCTTGTTATCTTAAGGACCTTACTAGTACTTATGTACCTAAAAGAAGTGGTCTTCGTTCTGCCTCTGACACTCGGATTCTCACTGTACCTAAAACTCGTCTCACTATCTCCAAAAAAGGATTGTATGCCTCCGGCCCATTTTTGTGGAATAATTTACCGCGTCACATCAGGCATGCCTCATCACTGAATCAATTTAAGAAGATGTTAAAAACTCACTTATTTCAACGTCATAGTGCGAGTGATGTTTAACACTGTTAGTTTTAATTGTATGTTTTAATTTTGTTAAGCGCTGTGGTACCATTGTATAATGTGTAAGAGCGCTATATAAATGCTCATTGTTACGTTATGTTATGTTACGGCTTAGTCGTCCTATGGCTTAGTCGTCCTATACGGCTTAGTCGTCCTTACGGCTTAGTCGTCCTATACGGCTTAGTCGTCCTATGGCTTAGTCGTCCTATACGGCTTAGTCGTCCTATACGGCTTAGTCGTCCTATGGCTTAGTCGTCCTATACGGCTAAGTCGTCCTATGGCTTAGTCGTCCTATACGGCTTAGTCGTTTTATGGCTTAGTCGTCCTCGCTCACCCGGCCCCTTATATCATTTCTAAATATAAAACGCCTTTTTCATTAAACAGACCCTCGCCCAGCCCCTACCCAAAAATGAAAAATAAAGATCCCAGTGCCGTATCTCCCTGCGGTCGGGAGAAGAGTGCCCCCCCCCCCCACCCCCCCCCCCCCCCCCCCCCCCCCCCCCGTGACAGCACTGCCGGGAAGAACATGATCTCAAACTACCGGGCTAAAAGGTGGAAGTGATTTTTAATTTTATGTAAATACAATATGTGGGGTCGTGTCGAAGGCCCCAATGTTTCTCCCACCCCCAATGAATTCTCGCCCCCCCCCCCCCCCCGCTCTCAACTATCTTACTCGGCGGCGTCAAGCCTGGTAAAGATAAAGTTCACCGGGAAAAGGTTTTAGTGCACCGGGAAAAATACCCTTTGCGACAAGTGACCCCAGATACGCCACTGAAAGATGTGGGACATGATAAGTCAGGCTTAACGATGGAGTAATACTATTACTACTACCACATTACTACCAATAATAAAAGTGTACAATTAATATAATGCGGCGGTATCCGCAGCAAGCGACGCTCATGGCGCTGTTACCTATTTATATATTACGCTGCCATTAGGAAATCGTCACAAACATTTCGCTCCATATACGTCACTGCTGGCTAGGCGCACATCCATATCAGCACTTTAGATATTATCGCAGGATACGTCTCAAAGAATTCTTTCTTGATGCCCCACCATCTGTACCTGAGCCGTTCTACAAGAAAAGTACCTGGGTCCCTCCCAAGAACAGAGTCCCTGCCCTTGAGACTTATGTCCAAGTCGTTAGCACCCAGGTTAACACTTCTGATCATCTTTCCCGCAGATCTCATGATAATATCTCCAGGGAGGAACGGCAAGCGCTGAATTCCATCAGGTTGCGGACAGACATCATCATCAAGCCAGCAGACAAAGGGTCCGCAGTAGTTGTCATGGACCGACAGAAATATATCGATGAAGCTATGCGTCAACTTTACAACAGTACTAATTATACTGTTCTTGACTCAGATCCTACCACCACATTCTCTCAACAGATTCAGCATACTGTGGACGATATGCATCATCGTCATGAGCTCTCCGACAAGGCCCATAAGTTTCTTTCTCCTATAGATTGCAGAGCTGCTCGCTTCTACTTACTTCCTAAGATCCACAAGCCTGATAATCCTGGTAGACCCATCATCTCTGGCAACGGCTCTCCAACTGAGAATATATCCCTCTATGTTGATAACTTCATTAAGCCTCTTGTTCCACAGGTTTCCTCCTACATCCATGACACCCCGGACTTCCTCAGGAAACTCGAAGTGATCAAGAACCAAGTTCCGAGCACTGCTCTTGTTGGCACTTTCGATGTCAAATCCCTCTACACTAACATTCCCCACCAGGAAGGCATTGATGCCTGTTGTGCAGCTCTGGCCAAGGCTGGTCACTCCAGTCCACCCGTATCAGACATTGAATGCCTCATGACCCATGTCCTAACCAAGAACAATTTCACTTTTATGGACAGGGACTATCTACAGATACATGGCACAGCTATGGGCACCAGGATGGCTCCTTCCTGGGCCTGTCTTTTCATGTCTAGGTTGGAAGAGCAATTACTAGCATCAGCTCCTTGTCGACCTTGGATTTGGTGGCGGTACATTGATGATGTATTTTTCATCTGGACCGGTGGCGAAAGCAGTCTACTCACATTCATTGATCATATGAACTCATTTCATAACACCATCAAGTTCACCTCTGATTACTCTCACCAACAGGCACACTTTCTTGATGTTACAATCGAGAAAGCTGAGAATGGTATATTGAGCACAGACCTCTTCACCAAGCCCACGGATACGCACCCGTATCTCCATGCGTCAAGCTGCCACCCCCGCCATTGTAAGACTGGTATAGCATATAGTCAGGCTCTTCGTATCCGTCGTATTTGTTCTAACAACTCAAGATTCTCATATCATTCACAGAATTTGAAGAAGCATCTGGTTGCTAGGGGCCACAGCTCTACCAAAGTTCAACAAGCTATCCAGAAAGTCCAATCTCTTCCGAGAGCCTCAGTTCTTGAGGAGAGGTCCAGAAACCAAGACGCCACCCCCAGGATCCCCCTTGTCACCACCTTTCATCCTAACCTCCCTCCCCTACGTAACATTACTAACACCAACCATCACATCCTTCACACTTCAGACCGTCTTCGTCGTGCCGTCCCTGATAAACCCATCATGGCCTATAGACGTCCTCGCAACCTCCGAGATATTTTAGTACGTGCCACCATTCCCCCTCTGACTGATAATTCTGTCCCCGTTCAGCATGGCACCTCTAAGTGCGAGTCGACCAGCAGATGCGTAGTTTGCAGGGAGCACATCAGAGAAGGTTATTCCTTCACAAGTCACTCGACCCATGACACCTACAAGACGAAGGGTCACATCACTTGCACTACCTCTAACGTTATCTATCTTTTGTCATGTAGAGTGTGTGGAGTCCAGTATGTTGGGGAAACAAAAAACTCACTGAAGAAGCGCTTCTATGGCCACAGATCGACGGTTAACACCAACAAGCCTCCTGTCGGACAGCATTTTAATCTTCCCAACCACACCATGGCTGATATGATTTTACAGAGCATCGAGTCTTTAGGTAGCCGTTCAGAGGTTGTTCGCCTCAGCAGAGAGAAGCTATGGATGAAGCGTCTTCTCACTATCCAGCCCCACGGCCTAAACGTTCAGGAAGGAAACGACTAGACTTTACCCCTCCTCACCACTTCTCATTTTTACTACTTTTGTATTAATTGAATTTTTTTTTTTTTTTTTTTTCCCCACTGATTACATTTTCACTTCATTTTTCACCTCATTACTTGTTATATGTTTTCATCTTTGCATTGTCTCCTATGCACAGTAATTTTCATTACTTGTTCCAGTGCATTTCCATCTTTTCTCCTTCTAGACCCATTAGCCCACTCTCTATTTGTTTTCCCATTTATTTTTATTTTCTCCTTCTAGACCCACTAGCCTACACTCCATTTGTTTTCCCATTTATTTATTTATTTTCATTATTTCCCTTCCCCTTCCATATTTTTGTCTTTTACATGTTACATTCATTTACATTTGTCCCCATTTTCCTACTCTTTACATTATGGGCTTCACTGACCATTGTCTTGTCTCACATCCTGTTGCCCCTTTTATCCAATCACCCATTGTCTATGTCATCCTTTGTTACATTACCCACTCCATCAATCAGTTGTCTGTCTACATATCCCTTCTCCTATTCAACCATCTGTCACATCACCCTCTATTGTGTTTCATTTTTACCTGTTACTTCCTGCCCATTGTCTCCCTGTCTATATATAAGTTGTGTTTGTTGTATTCTGTCATATTGCCTTCGATAAAGATTCTGTTAGGATCGAAACGTCAGGCCCTCTAATAATTATTATATTTACTTTCACAGGCTATTTTTGTGGATAAGCAGTTTGCATTCAGCTTTTCATTATAATTAATAAATAAAAGAATATTTGATATATACACCTAATTTACATATTTGTTGTTGAATCTCATATAATTAACACGATATTGCATGCAAAATATTACGATGTTATTATAACAGTATTGCGCTAACATATTCATAACAATTATTTAAATACGCACTTGTTTTTAAGTTATGTATTTAACTCAAGAACTGTTTAAAGAGATGAGATGTGTAGTCTTCTATCAAATCAAGTTCATTTAAAATAATAATTTATTTACAAATAATTATTTAAGTCAACATTACACTTATCTCATTTATGCTTGTTACGTCTCGTATTACTCGAACACGATTAAAATATACAATGTAACACAGCATTAGTTTAGTTTAGTTTAGTTTTATTTGGCATATCAAGACACAGAGATACAATACATCAGATCAAATATACAAATTTTAAAAAATTAAAAAATTAACACAACATATTAATACAAGAAAACATATAATGCCAAGGATAGCCCAAGAAAGCTCTAAAAAGGGCTTATTTCCATTGGGGTCCTTATTAAAACAGCACATTATAAAAACATATTTGCACACAAAATAATATTGCACTTTTTATGAAACAACTGCATATAAAAATGGATGAAAAATCAAGATAGAAGTGACTCTTTACTGCCTTTTTGAACTGCCCGTGGGTTTTGGATGTTTTAACCTGAGTTGGTAGCAAGTTCCATTCCCGAATACCAGTAAAGAAAAATGTATTGCACTGCTGACCTTTAGCTTTGGGAACCAGAAAATGTGTTGCACTGCCCCTGGTATTGTATCTGTGAGTGTTGGACAATTTGGTAAATTGAGAATTCAAGTACTCAGGTGCTATTTCATTATATATTTTAAAAACATGATTGAGTTTAAGTTGTTTAACTCTATCTTCAACTTTCAGCATTCCCAGCTTCTTAAATGCTACATCACCAATGTGGGACCTGGGTTCCAGCTTCAAAATAAAGCGAATCAACTTATTTTGCACAACTTGCAGCTTATTTTTCAACTTAACAGAAAGTGAAGAAAACCATGAAGAGCAACAATAATCAAAATGGCATTGTATAAGGGCATTGCAAAGGGTCTTACGAGATCTTTCGTTCAAAAAACGACCTTGTCTGTATAAGAAACTTAATCTACCACAAGATTTTTTGACAACTGATTTTGCAACAGTTTCAACACTGAGATTTTCATCGAGAGTAATCCCAAGGTATTTGACAGAGTTGGTAGGATTTATAATTTTTCCGTCACAAGAAACTTCAAACTTGTCCACCCTGCTCAGTCTAGGTTTAGATCCAAAAAGAATAGACTCTGTTTTGCCAAGGTGCAATGACAATTTGTTGTCGATCAGCCATTGTCTACACGACTCAAGTTCTCTACTTAAAGTGTCAGAAATTACTTTTGGGTCTTTATCTGATGTGAAAAGGGCACTATCGTCAGCATATAACAAAAGATTACAGTTAACGCTTGATGACATATCGTTAACATAACACAAGAAGAGCAGGGGCCCTAAAATACTACCCTGTGGAACGCCACATGATATATTCATGGGTTTGGATTCAACCTGATTTACATTAACAATCTGTTTTCTGTCAGATAAGTATGATTTGAACCATTTAACAGAGTCAATGTGAATACCCATAGCTTGCAATTTGTTACAAAGTATGTCATGGTCTACTGTATCGAATGCCTTCTGTAAATCTAAGAGCACCATACCTGTGTATTTACCAGCAGCCATCTGGGATCTAATATAATCGGTGAGGTAAATAAGGCATGTATCAGTAGAGTATGAGCCTCTGAAACCAGATTGCAGGCTATAAATCAAATTATTATCAGAGAGGTACATTTCAAGTTGGTTATACACTGCTTTTTCAAGATTTTTTTTTTTTTTTTCATTGCACATAACATGAATTTATGGCAATAAAGCAATGTAAATGATAAGTTGTTATAGTGGTAAACGTGGAAGTTGGAATAGATTGAATTGCTTAGAATTTGGGGAAAAGCACATATCTCCCGTTTGGAATAACCAACAGGAATATAAAAAATAGGTTATAGCTAATGATGTGTTCTTGCTGGGTATTTCATTAAATATAGTCATTTCGTGTTTAAACTGGTTTAAAAAATCGGTGAAATCGGGACCTGACTATTGTGATTCACCCTGTATTCTGGATAGTCGTATCATTTGAGAGCAAACATTTTAGCTTGCTTCTTGCTAGCCCCAGGTGAGCTAGTCAACAACAACAATGGTGCCAATATGTTTGAAAAATAGTTTGTTGGCGATTTTGTATACATGTATGTTTTTTTGGTTTGCCAGCCTGTGGGCTGAATAAGTTGCAACGCATTCAAAATGCAGCTGCCAGGCTTGTGTCGAGGGTCAAAGGACACTGCCACATGAAGCCAGTTTTTCGCCAACTTCATTGGCTTCCTGTCAGAAAAAGAATAATGTTCAAAATAATCCTCATAGCCTTCAAAGCCATCCATGGTCTCGCTCCCGAATACATTCAGGACATCATTACCATCCGCACACCATCTCGTTCTCTTCGTTCATCATCAGATATCCAACTGAAATATCCACCCCTAAGACTGCTCAGGACCGCGTCATATGGACACCGTGCTTTCTCAGCTTCTGCACCAGTTTTATGGAATCCGTTGCCGGTGCAAATCCGTAACATCCGCTCACTGAGTCTTGTTAAATCAAAACTGAAAACACATCTTTTTACATTGCCAGATGTTTAACTTATATATATATGACTCTGTATTATTATTATTTTTTAAAAACTTTTTTCATATTCTAATGTGCAATTTTGTGTAACAATTCAGTCTGATTCGGACCTTCCATCCATTTCGGACGCATGATCTCTTTGTGTGCGTTCGTCCGATATGTCTGGGGAGTCCGAACCACACACTGCAGTGCTGGTAACTGCTTTCTCGCTCATTGTCATGTACTTTTTTTAACAATGTAATGGTTTTAGTCTGCATTCTTATCATGTATTTTTGGTACTTTGTGATATTTTTCATGTAAAGCGCTTTGTGTTATTTGTAAGGCGCTATATAAACACGGTATTATTATACTCCATTATTAACAAAGTTAATACTGAGTATATTGTTTTTGTTTTTGCGCGGGGCGACTATCATTTTCGAATAGCTCGAAAACTAATCAACCTATTCCAACCAGAATCGGCACACGTTATTTTTTTCTCGACATGCGCTACGACTCCGCGTTTCGGAAAAAAATACGCAGTAGATTTTTTTTTATCATGGAAAAGGCTTATTTTAGCTTATCTCAGCTTTGAGATAATATTCGAATATTATCTCCCCCATTGAAAACAATGGGAAAATACTCCCGATGAGATATCTCAAAAACTAATTGAGCCATTGCACTGAAAATTGACACACAGGCTGATGACTACAACAGCTTTAATTGATGTGCCACTCGGGAAATTCTGACAGTTTCTATGGCAACGGGAGCCATTCACTTACAAAAATACCAAATTTCACTGGTTTCCATGGAAACCATGCACAAACAAAATTTGTTGAATTCATAGAAATATGCACATGCATATATAGCATCATGCTGCCATGTTTCAGAGTCACACATGCAAAAATGAGTGCTTGAGAGCTCATTTTGTGGCTCATTTTGTAATTTTTCACTATTGGTCGTCACGGTAACCCGAAAAGCGACGTCACACATTTTAAGCGAACCGACCTGAATCGACAATTTGTGGACTCGACCCGGCGCTGAAAATCTCGTTCCAATCGCTCAATTCGTTCCAAAGATATCGCCCCGACAAGATTTTGGCCCTGTCTGGGCTGCCTGATAGTCTGCTATAGGCTTACTTGTGACAATTTTTGTGGTACTGTAATGTTCGCGCTTACAGTTCACCATGACATTGGTGCACAAATAATTATGCTCGATCTTATTGTCTTGGAGCGTGCACGTCTACGTGTGGGAGCACAGATTACCAAACACACAAATCAATGTAAATTTTGCCCAAAGAGCACAGAATGAAGTGTGCGAAAATTAAAGAACATTGAAAATTTTTATTATACTCCATTATTAACAAAGTTAATACTGAGTATATTGTTTTTGTTTTTGCGCGGGGCGACTATCATTTTCGAATAGCTCGAAAACTAATCAACCTATTCCAACCGTTATTTTTTTCTCGACATGCGCTACGACTCCGCGTTTCGGAAAAAAATACGCAGTAGATTTTTTTTTTATCATGGAAAAGGCTTATTTTAGCTTATCTCAGCTTTGAGATAATATTCGAATATTATCTCCCCCATTGAAAACAATGGGAAAATACTCCCGATGAGATATCTCAAAAACTAATTGAGCCATTGCACTGAAAATTGACACACAGGCTGATGACTACAACAGCTTTAATTGATGTGCCACTCGGGAAATTCTGACAGTTTCTATGGCAACGGGAGCCATTCACTTAAAAAAATACCAAATTTCACTGGTTTCCATGGAAACCATGCACAAACAAAATTTGTTGAATTCATAAAAATATGCACATGCATATATAGCATCATGCTGCCAGGTTTCAGAGTCACACATGCAAAAATGAGTGCTTGAGAGCTCATTTTGTGGCTCATTTTGTAATTTTTCACTATTGGTCGTCACGGTAACCCGAAAAGCGACGTCACACATTTTAAGCGAACCGACCTGAATCGACAATTTGTGGACTCGACCCGGCGCTGAAAATCTCGTTCCAATCGCTCAATTCGTTCCAAAGATATCGCCCGACAAGATTTTGTCCCTGTCTGGGCTGCCTGATAGTCTGCTATAGGCTTACTTGTGACAATTTTTGTGGTACTGTAATGTTCGCGCTTACAGTTCACCATGACATTGGTGCACAAATAATTATGCTCGATCTTATTTTCTTGGAGCGTGCACGTCTACGTGTGGGAGCACAGATTACCAAACACACAAATCAATGTAAATTTTGCCCAAAGAGCACAGAATGAAGTGTGCGAAAATTAAAGAACATTGAATTTTTTTATTATACTCCATTATTAACAAAGTTAATACTGAGTATATTGTTTTTGTTTTTGCGCGGGGCGACTATCATTTTCGAATAGCTCGAAAACTAATCAACCTATTCCAACCAGAATCGGCATGCGCTACGACTCCGCGTTTCGGAAAAAAATACGCAGTAGATTTTTTTTATCATGGAAAAGGCTTATTTTAGCTTATCTCAGCTTTGAGATAATATTCGAATATTATCTCCCCCATTGAAAACAATGGGAAAATACTCCCGATGAGATATCTCATAAACTAATTGAGCCATTGCACTGAAAATTGACACACAGGCTGATGACTACAACAGCTTTAATTGATGTGCCACTCGGGAAATTCTGACAGTTTCTATGGCAACGGGAGCCATTCACTTAAAAAAATACCAAATTTCACTGGTTTCCATGGAAACCATGCACAAACAAAATTTGTTGAATTCATAGAAATATGCACATGCATATATAGCATCATGCTGCCAGGTTTCAGAGTCGCACATGCAAAAATGAGTGCTTGAGAGCTCATTTTGTGGCTCATTTGTAATTTTTCACTATTGGTCGTCACGGTAACCCGAAAAGCGACGTCACACATTTTAAGCGAACCGACCTGAATCGACAATTTGTGGACTCGACCCGGCGCTGAAAATCTCGTTCCAATCGCTCAATTCGTTCCAAAGATATCGCCCCGACAAGATTTTGGCCCTGTCTGGGCTGCCTGATAGTCTGCTATAGGCTTACTTGTGACAATTTTTGTGGTACTGTAATGTTCGCGCTTACAGTTCACCATGACATTGGTGCACAAATAATTATGCTCGATCTTATTTTCTTGGAGCGTGCACGTCTACGTGTGGGAGCACAGATTACCAAACACACAAATCAATGTAAATTTTGCCCAAAGAGCACAGAATGAAGTGTGCGAAAATTAAAGAACATTGAATTTTTGTATTATACTCCATTATTAACAAAGTTAATACTGAGTATATTGTTTTTTGTTTTTGCGCGGGGCGACTATCATTTTCGAATAGCTCGAAAACTAATCAACCTATTCCAACCAGAATCGGCACACGTTATTTTTTTCTCGACATGCGCTACGACTCCGCGTTTCGGAAAAAAAATACGCAGTAGATTTTTTTTATCATGGAAAAGGCTTATTTTAGCTTATCTCAGCTTTGAGATAATATTCGAATATTATCTCCCCCATTGAAAACAATGGGAAAATACTCCCGATGAGATATCTCATAAACTAATTGAGCCATTGCACTGAAAATTGACACACAGGCTGATGACTACAACAGCTTTAATTGATGTGCCACTCGGGAAATTCTGACAGTTTCTATGGCAACGGGAGCCATTCACTTAAAAAAATACCAAATTTCACTGGTTTCCATGGAAACCATGCACAAACAAAATTTGTTGAATTCATAGAAATATACACATGCAGCGTTCGAAATAGCGGCCATCCGGTCATCCGAAATGACAAAATCTACCGGCGGATGACCAGTTTTTCTTAGCCGATCATCCGATGGATGACCAAAATGATGGGAGATGAAAGTGAAGAAGAGGATCACCAGGATGCATTAGAGGCTATAGACCTGACCGTCCTATTGAGAGACGTACTGAAAGAACAGTCATCATGGTCAT
This sequence comes from Ophiura sarsii, assembly GCA_035610835.1. Lineage (NCBI taxonomy): Eukaryota > Metazoa > Echinodermata > Ophiuroidea > Amphilepidida > Ophiuridae > Ophiura > Ophiura sarsii. The sequence goes on from CM069449.1 coordinate 25,853,934, forward strand.
GGTCGCGAATGAACCAACCCTAGAAGCTGCAAATGAGGATGACACTGGCACCGGCACAGCTGACGACACCGACCCTGCAGATGCAGTTGTGGAACTTGAGGTTGAGTCAGATGAGGATGACCTGGATACATATCCAATGGTGTCAGGATATAAGAGTGAAGAAGAGTATCATCCGGATCAGGATGTATCAGAAGCTGTAAATGAGGATGACACTGACACAACGGACGACACCGACCCTGCAGTTGTGAAACTTGATGCTGAGTCAGATGAGGATGACCTGGATACAGATCCAATGGAGTCGGGAGATACGAGTGAGGGAGAGGACCATTAGAATGCATTTCAGGGCTTACAGGTGGTCGTCCTATTGATAGAACGTACTGAAAGAACGTGCCGACTAGAATCAATCAATCAATCAATCAATCAATCAATCAATCAATCACTGAAATTGATATAGCGCCAGAACCAAGAAACTTGTACTAAGGCGCTTTGGCACGATATAATACAGAGAAAACTACTTTACAAAAGCATGTTCAAAAAGATGACATTTTAAAAGTCGTTTAAATATGTTGATGGAATCTGCATTTCTGATATGATCTGGAAGCCGGTTCCATTGGCGAGGAGCATAGGATGAGAAGGCACGATCAGCAAATGTGAAAAGGTGAGTTCTGGGTTCAACCAAATGTGGTGCAGAAGAGGTGGAGCGTAGACGCCTGCGACCAGTCTGAACATGGAGCAAGTTTGCAAGATAGTCCGGTGTTTGTTGATGGAGAGATTTATATGTGAGGACTAAAATCTTGAAATCAATCCTATACTCAATTGGAAGCCAATGAAGGTGAACAAGATCTTGAGATATAGGGTCATATTTTCTCTTTCTCATCACCAACCGTGCCGCAGTACGTTGCACATTCTGAAGTCTTGTGATGAGAGTCTTGTTTATGCCAGCTAGTAAGCTGTTGCAGTAGTCAAGTATTTAAGTGACCAATGTGTGCACAGCTATTTTAGTGGAATCCGTGGTTAACATTCTCCGGGCCTTACCGATGTTTCTGAGTTGGAAACTTGCCGATCTGGTGATACTAGCAACTTGAGCTGCCATTGTCAAACCGGAGTCAAAAAACATAACCCCAAGATTCCTCACAGGATCAGATTTGATAGGTATGTCAACGCCAGCGATATTCACATTTAAGAGATTAATCTTGGCAAGTTGGGTTTAAAAACCGAGCATAATAACCTCTGTTTTATCACCATTCAGCTTGAGAAAATTAACTGACATCCACTCATTGATATCATTTACACACTGTTCAAGTCTAGAACAAATAAGTGACTGAAGAAAAATAGTAGTTAAAAGAGAGGAGATTGTAAAATAAAGAGAAAGTTGCTGTGGAGCATAGAGGTTAATGTGGAGTTATTGTCGTCATGTGTATAATATATATAATAATAAAAAAATTATATATGTATGTGTATATATGAAGACTCGCTTAACATGTGATTTTGGAGCTTGCCACTGAAAAACAAAAATGCGGATAACAAAAAATATTGACGGATGACCAAAATCCCAACCTAGGTTATCCGGTGGATGACCAATTTATTTTTCTTATTTCGAACGCTGTGCACATGCATATATAGCATCATGCTGCCAGGTTTCAGAGTCACACATGCAAAAATGAGTGCTTGAGAGCTCATTTTGTGGCTCATTTTGTAATTTTTCACTATTGGTCGTCACGGTAACCCGAAAAGCGACGTCACACATTTTAAGCGAACCGACCTGAATCGACAATTTGTGGACTCGACCCGGCGCTGAAAATCTCGTTCCAATCGCTCAATTCGTTCCAAAGATATCGCCCCGACAAGATTTTGGCCCTGTCTGGGCTGCCTGATAGTCTGCTATAGGCTTACTTGTGACAATTTTTGTGGTACTGTAATGTTCGCGCTTACAGTTCACCATGACATTGGTGCACAAATAATTATGCTCGATCTTATTTTCTTGGAGCGTGCACGTCTACGTGTGGGAGCACAGATTACCAAACACACAAATCAATGTAAATTTTGCCCAAAGAGCACAGAATGAAGTGTGCGAAAATTAAAGAACATTGAAATTTTTTATTATACTCCATTATTAACAAAGTTAATACTGAGTATATTGTTTTGTTTTTGCGCGGGGCGACTATCATTTTCGAATAGCTCGAAAACTAATCAACCTATTCCAACCAGAATCGGCACACGTTATTTTTTTCTCGACATGCGCTACGACTCCGCGTTTCGGAAAAAAATACGCAGTAGATTTTTTTTATCATGGAAAAGGCTTATTTTAGCTTATCTCAGCTTTGAGATAATATTCGAATATTATCTCCCCCATTGAAAACAATGGGAAAATACTCCCGATGAGATATCTCATAAACTAATTGAGCCATTGCACTGAAAATTGACACACAGGCTGATGACTACAACAGCTTTAATTGATGTGCCACTCGGGAAATTCTGACAGTTTCTATGGCAACGGGAGCCATTCACTTAAAAAAATACCAAATTTCACTGGTTTCCATGGAAACCATGCACAAACAAAATTTGTTGAATTCATAGAAATATGCACATGCATATATAGCATCATGCTGCCAGGTTTCAGAGTCACACATGCAAAAATGAGTGCTTGAGAGCTCATTTTGTGGCTCATTTTGTAATTGTTCACTATTGGTCGTCACGGTAACCCGAAAAGCGACGTCACACATTTTAAGCGAACCGACCTGAATCGACAATTTGTGGACTCGACCCGGCGCTGAAAATCTCGTTCCAATCGCTCAATTCGTTCCAAAGATATCGCCCCGACAAGATTTTGGCCCTGTCTGGGCTGCCTGATAGTCTGCTATAGGCTTACTTGTGACAATTTTTGTGGTACTGTAATGTTCGCGCTTACAGTTCACCATGACATTGGTGCACAAATAATTATGCTCGATCTTATTTTCTTGGAGCGTGCACGTCTACGTGTGGGAGCACAGATTACCAAACACACAAATCAATGTAAATTTTGCCCAAAGAGCACAGAATGAAGTGTGCGAAAATTAAAGAACATTGAATTTTTGTATTATACTCCATTATTAACAAAGTTTATACTGAGTATATTGTTTTTGTTTTTGCGCGGGGCGACTATCATTTTCGAATAGCTCGAAAACTAATCAACCTATTCCAACCAGAATCGGCACACGTTATTTTTTTCTCGACATGCGCTACGACTCCGCGTTTCGGAAAAAAAATACGCAGTAGATTTTTTTTATCATGGAAAAGGCTTATTTTAGCTTATCTCAGCTTTGAGATAATATTCGAATATTATCTCCCCCATTGAAAACAATGGGAAAATACTCCCGATGAGATATCTCATAAACTAATTGAGCCATTGCACTGAAAATTGACACACAGGCTGATGACTACAACAGCTTTAATTGATGTGCCACTCGGGAAATTCTGACAGTTTCTATGGCAACGGGAGCCATTCACTTACCATTCGAATATTATCTCCCCCATTGAAAACAATGGGAAAATACTCCCGATGAGATATCTCATAAACTAATTGAGCCATTGCACTGAAAATTGACACACAGGCTGATGACTACAACAGCTTTAATTGATGTGCCACTCGGGAAATTCTGACAGTTTCTATGGCAACGGGAGCCATTCACTTAAAAAAATACCAAATTTCACTGGTTTCCATGGAAACCATGCACAAACAAAATTTGTTGAATTCATAGAAATATGCACATGCATATATAGCATCATGCTGCCAGGTTTCAGAGTCACACATGCAAAAATGAGTGCTTGAGAGCTCATTTTGTGGCTCATTTTGTAATTGTTCACTATTGGTCGTCACGGTAACCCGAAAAGCGACGTCACACATTTTAAGCGAACCGACCTGAATCGACAATTTGTGGACTCGACCCGGCGCTGAAAATCTCGTTCCAATCGCTCAATTCGTTCCAAAGATATCGCCCCGACAAGATTTTGGCCCTGTCTGGGCTGCCTGATAGTCTGCTATAGGCTTACTTGTGACAATTTTTGTGGTACTGTAATGTTCGCGCTTACAGTTCACCATGACATTGGTGCACAAATAATTATGCTCGATCTTATTTTCTTGGAGCGTGCACGTCTACGTGTGGGAGCACAGATTACCAAACACACAAATCAATGTAAATTTTGCCCAAAGAGCACAGAATGAAGTGTGCGAAAATTAAAATAAAAAACACCCCTACACCCCCCCCCCCCCCCTCCCCCACACCACTACGTATGGGTTTCCTGTACTGATAGTCTGCTACTGCTATAGGCACTGTACAGAACAGTATTGTACAGAACAGTATTTTAGGCAGATTAATTTACTTCCAAATCCAAGAGATGGTTTATAGGCTCCCCCATTGCATTCCGAACTGTACGTGTCGTATATGATACCAATTATTACCATTCAGACATGAGACTATGAATGATTGATCCAGAGAGATGTTATTTTTTATTACAGTTACACCTCCCTGATTGAATCAAATGGAAGCTTATATTATAAATATCTGTCAATAATAATACTGTACCCAATTCTCGCATTCTATCAAAATCTTCATTCCATTTCTGTAAAAGTGTCAAATTCAAGACAAAACCATAATTATATTGGCACAAATAGTGCGATGGTTTGTTTTGCTTGCTAAATACAGCCTGTAAGCATGACTCAGGGAGCACACTACTAAATCATAGATCTATGACTAAATGCATTATTCCTTCCTTAATACTTCCCTTTGACCAAGGAGTTATTATAGTTATATTTTATTTTATCATCTTTTTATAAATGTGCATCTGAAAATCAACCCCAAATTGCCGTCAATATTTTTAGATCTGAACCGACAAAAGTTAACGTTGTGATTTTGTGGTATATTATTCGGCTCTCATTCGCGCATGCACTGTATGTAAATTGGTCGGTAACACAATAGTTTAGCCAATATTGATTGATTTGTTTTCCTTCTTTAAAATTGAAGAAGAGAATCCATAAAACCCAAATGTGATCAAAACATTAAACATTTACTGCCAATTCTGCTCATATCATTCCATCAAATAGGAACTATTATCGTAACTCAACTTTGCCGGAAGTGCTGCACACAACGGTAGTGTTTCGCTCCCACAACTTCCACATGGGGGCACGCCACTAAACAGTTCTTCCATTGAAATGCACGCATTGTTGCCATAATGTGTGCATTTATTTCCCTTAGTTACAACGATGTTTGGAGTATTTTTGCACATGAATATTTTCATTAAAGACATAATTTGTTTAAAAGATGTTTTTTGTGACCAATCTAGACTCAATTAAACAGTGCCACCATAATTTTCAAAGAATAGGCCTATCTGCTATTATTCAGGTCTTAGATCAGGCCAAGTAAAATAAATAACATGTTGATCATCCGTGTTTTTTTTAAATGACGAGGGAGGCCCTAATATATGTTATTATGTTATTTTTGTTACTATTCATTTATGTGTGAAATTCCAATTCCTGAAGCTTTTGGCCTCATATTGTGAAAACAAAGAGGCCCTTATTATTTCATGTTATTTCCTAACTTTCCTACCCTAGGCTGGAACAATAGTGTGCGATGTATTTATAAATACTACTGAAACAAACACTTCTATACATCTCTTTTATGACAACAGTATATGAATTAATGTTATAAAGCTAATATAAGATAGTAACAAAAATATTTCAAATTCACCAAAAATCGGTGAGGGCGGGGACATTCAACATGTTATTTATTTTACTTGGCCTTATATGAGACCCTAATTTTTGTTGTAGAACTACAATATTTGAAGTTGAAGTTACCGTAATGAACTTAGTTTGACAAAATTATGATGGTTTTCGAGGATTGTTTTCATCTAAAATTTGTTTGCCTCTCGAAAAATGCAACCCTGCTATATATTTTTCTTTTTCATTCTTTTTTTACTGCTTGCTATTTGCTATTTAATCATAATCTCAATCATAATTTCAGTACTAGGCTTGATAGTTGTTGTTCTGATCTCTGTGAGTACCAACGAGCCGTTTGAAACCAACGACCAACGACCCACAAGTTTTACTTAGCTTTGTAGAATCTGTCAAACGTATTTGATATAGGCCTACGGCCTACATGATGATATTATGTAGACCAGAGTGTTGTAAGAACCCTAAAACATGTGTATATTGCCGGGAGCACTCATGTATAAAACGTTGTAATCATTTGTATACCCTTGATTGCTCGACGAATCATCTCACCTATATCCTTTGCTATGACTGAACTGAGATCACTGCTCAGTCATAGCAAAGGATATAGGTCCTTTTTAAGAGAGTTAAGACTAAAGGGAATTTTGTTAATACATACGTTTAAAGTAGAAAGAAAACAATGAGGTTTATTCCGGGTTTTTTTTGTTCGTTAGGGCGAAATCTATATTAAATATCTATATGTTTAAAATGACATTAAAGCGATATTCTTTTGAAAATAATTTTGCCTTATTCCGCTATTAACATCATAATAATAAAAGTAAGCGTGTGATTCAATATGTAGGGATATTTGTTTTATTAGACCTGACCATTTGGTGTTTTTTTTGCAATGATAACACTAGATATCGGTTCAAGCAAAGCAACCCTTATCGCGGATTCACGTTGAAAAAGACACCTTTATTCTCCGTCTGATTGTCCGTGAGATTTTGTTAACTAGTTAATAATGGAGTATTTGTTCTCTTTGAGTACCTTTCTTGTTATTATTATTATTATTATTATTATTATTATGTATCAATCAATGATGTCATGCATAGTAAAGTTGTCAACACCACCTCTCGTGTTTCTTCAAACTAAAGCATAACAATTTGTATGCAAAGGTTAATTAGTGATCTACGTTATCCAAAATGAAAATCACAACAAAAGGAAGATTTGTTAATGTTGTTTGAGATTTTACTGATAACCTTTCATGTTTCACACAAAAAGGTGTATTGAAATAAGAGAATCCTGATTATACATTAACCGTATTATTATTTCATATTTCCATTGTTTCTTTAAAGATATGTGTCATAAAATAGGGGTTAATCCAAAAACAAACAAAAATGTGACAAATGAAATATGAAATGAATTGAATTCGCTGGCGATTTGATTACATGGCAATTCGGTACCACGCGCCATACGATGCTATAAACGACGATGGGATAATAGTGATCAGGTTGAATGGGTTCTGGACTGAAGTGGGTATATTGTAATATAATCGGATTATACACATAGGGGAGAGCGGGAGTGTTCGCCACATTTTCATTTGAAGATCTTGGCTACATACGACCATGATCTCAGTACCATGTCGGAACCGGTCCACGGAAACCCATGTCATCTCAAAGGGAGCAATTGGATCCAATTGCTCCCAATAAATCACAAAACTACTCCTCCCACTAACATTGTCATAATTGTAAATTGTTTACTATAAGGATTCATGTCAATAAAACCCAAGGGGCGTCGAAATGTGCTTATTTTATCACAGAAAAAATCAATACTTGATATGACTTGAGTTTCCGTGGACCGGTTCCGACATGGTACTGAGATCATGGTCGTATGTAGCCAAGATCTTCAAATGAAAATGTGGCGAACACTCCCGCTCTCCCCTAATTTACATTAAAACCTTTTCTGTGAATACCTTTGGGAAAAAGTCAATATGAAAAATAGAAGAAAATTCACTTTTGCGAGGCACAACTTGTTTTTGGATGATAAGATGACAAACATGTTACGGTGATCTGTCACGTTAATATGGGAAGCTTGCAACATACTACTGTATCTATGTGTTCGCCAAATTCAACCAGTGGCCGCAAAGATGAGAATTACGTGGTGGGCGAACCTGCCCATAGGGCGTACACTCCCCGCTCTCCCTACATACATCTCTAGGAAATGACTGCAAGACATGTATATGTAGGAAACATGGTAGTTGATACATACATGTACATATTCGAGCATCAACCCATATGAGGACATGTGAATATACACGTTATAAAAAGTATAGAAATTACAGTCAATCTGAGGACAAATGTCACTATGTGACCATACATGTGAGGACATTTGTATGGTATGTAACTTGACGTCTAATCGAGGACTTGAAAAATGTCCGCACAATATTTTGTTGGGCTCACATTTCCGGCTGGTATAGACAAAAGTCCTCAAATTGGCGGGTGCGCAGGTATATCATTCATAATGATAAAATATATTCCTTGTATCTTTTGTTAACAGTCTCTGCCTCTAAGGGCGTACCATGTGGTGATTCATGGGTCCTCAGATCATTTTTTTTTAAAAACTAGTGATACATTACCATAACATTATACTACTGCCAAATTTTAAAATTCCTAAAAGTTTTGGTTCGGTCGTAAAAAATCACCGAAATGTCAGGAACAAATCCCAGTAAAATGATTACTACGTTGCCTATAAGTATAACTATGCGCACCATGCACATCCCAACGAAAGGAAAACATATTTGAAACCTCCAGTTGGGTACACAACAAAAGTGAAACAAAATCATTGGGATCTCGTTGGCGCGTCACATTACGCTGACCTTGAAACCGTGACAAACAGCGTCCTTAGCAGTTTTCAAACCCTTATAGTTTGACGCGCCAACGAGATCCCATTACGTAAACAAGTTCATATGGAAGAATTCAGAGCCTTTAACATATTCAAAAGTAAAAATTGTTGGGATCTCGTTGGCGCACGGAGATAATCCAGGTCAAAGGTCAAGTTTTACCATTTTTAGCCATTTTCACACCTCCATAAATCCGTGCGCCATCTTTAAAACACCTTGGAAATGACATCTACTTGCAAAGATGGTTTACCTTGAATAAAAAATGAAGAAACTGGTTTGGGATCTCAGAGACCTTTTTTTTAATGATTTTTTACAAATTTGCTTAAGAGCAACTTGCACTGCATGCGACTCAATAATAGCCCTTGTGCATTGTCCAAGTTCTTGTAAATCAGTGCGCCAACAAGATCCCATCAACTTTTTGATTTATTTGCTTAGTTTGGCCACCATTCAATAGATACCACTAGAAAAAACTTTGGGATTTTGATGGCGGTTAATTCTACATGATCGCAAAGTTGAGGTGTCATCAGCTTTATTCTCGAGCCTTTTTGGGCCATTTATCAGATTATCAGAATATCAGATTCCTTTGGTGAATTTTGACATGTCATATAGGACATTGTTTTTCATGCATTTTAAACCATTCTCAACCCATCAACATTAATCTGTTGCATGATGTTTCATAAATTGCATATTATGTCTTCAGAATTCAACAACCCTGTCGAATTCGGAAGACATGACTTACATATTTTGAAATCGACATTACAGACTAACATAGATGTGTTCAGAATAGTCTAAATAAAATGCATAGAAAACAATGTCCTATTTGACATGTCAAAGTTCACCAAAGTAATCGGATATCCTGGGACTTAGTCTGATTGCTCAAAATAGTAACATTTGACCTTTGACCTTGATTATCTCCATGCGCCAACCAGATCCCAACAATGTTTCCTTTTGAATTTTTTAACGGTTCCGAGTTCTTTCATATGCACTTGTTTATTGAATGGGATCTTGTTGGCGCATCGAATTATAAGGTCTTGAAACTGCACAAGAGCGCTGTTCGTCAAGGGTTCAAAGTCAGCGTAATATGACACGCCAACGAGATCCCAACGATTTTGTTTCACTTTTGTTATGTACCTAACTGGAGGTTTCAAAATATGTTTTCCATTCGTTGGGATGTACGTAGCGCGCATAGATATACTTATGGGGAACGTAGTAATCGTTTTACTGGGGTTTTTTCCTGACATTTCAGTGATTTTTAACGACCGAACCAAAAATGTTAGGAATTTTACAATTTGGCTATGGTATAATGGTTTGGTAATGTATCACTGATTTTTTTATAAAGTTGATCTGAGGACCCATGAATCACAACACCCCCCCCCCCCCCCCCCCAAAATGGTACAATCTTACAGGCAGAGACTGTTAATACAATTGATGGATTCACAAGTCTGAATGTTGTGTATCGGGATTTTATCCTAAGGCTACGTAGAGCCAATCAAATCAAATCAAATTTTATTTCCATGAAAAAAAAATCAAATATAATGTTAAAACAAACAAAATCTTTTGGAGGAGTAGAAAGCTAATAAGGATCTATGGTATGTCCCCGGTGATCCGTTCGTACCAAGGCTGGAAGTTCAGTATTGTAGTCATAATAGTGCGCGGTTCACTGAATACTGACGCTAGTGGCGCTATATAGATTCGTCTTACGCACTTATTCTTGTACTTATATCACTGCAATATGTGAGAGTCTGACCACCTAAGCTGCTCCTGGAGCAGCTACTGAATAAAGCTTTCAAATAATAAATAGTAAAGCGGTCAAATATATATAACCTTTTATTCCGTTAATAGCAAAAACAAGTGAGATATCAATTATAGGCTTACCTTGTCCCCCTAAACATCCTCTTCACTCTACTGGGTGTGTTTGATTCTTTTTCGCAAATACTAATATTTCATTGTGTCAACAATCCTTGAAATATTACTGTAGCTTCTCCAGGAGCACCAGACTCTCAAACATGCTATGTGAGTAAAGTAGCAACAACAAAAATTAAACAAAATTGACCTTTTCAGAAGAAGATGTCCATAGTTTTAATTGAAGAAAAAGGCCTTCAAAGTCAGTGAAGCTTATAATTATTGTCACTTGGCTCTCCAAAATATTCTGTCAAAAGTTAATCGAAAGATTGTTTGGGTCAAATATAATGTTAAAACAAACAAAATCTTTTGGAGGAGTAGAAAGCTAATAAGGAACTATGGTATGTCCCCGGTGATCCGTTCGTACCAAGGCTGGTAGTTCAGTATCGTAGTCATAATAGTGCGCGGTTCACTGAATACTGACGCTAGTGGCGCTATATATATAGATTCGACTTACGCACTTATTCTTGTACTTATATCACTGCAATATGTGAGAGTCTGGCCACCTAAGCTGCTGCTGGAGCAGCTACTGAATAAAGCTTTCAAATAATAAATAATAAAGCGGTCAAATATATATATAACCTTTTATTCCGTTAATAGCAAAAACAAGTGAGATATCCATTATAGGCTTACCTTGTCCCCCTAAACATCCTCTTCACTCTACTGGGTGTGTTTGATTCTTTTTCGCAAATACCAATATTTCATTGTGTCAAAAATCCTTGAAATATTACTGTAGCTTCTCCAGGAGCACCAGACTCTCAAACATGCTATGTGAGTAAAGTAGCAAAAAAAGAAATTTAAAAAAAATTGACCTTTTCAGAAGAAGATGTCCATAGTTTTAATTGAAGAAAAAGGCCTTCAAAGTCAGTGAAGCTTATAATTATCGTCACTTGGCTCTCCAAAATATTCTGTCAAAAGTTAATCGAAAGATTGTTTTGGTCAAATATAATGTTAAAACAAACAAAATCTTTTGGAAGAGTAGAAGTTCAGTTCAGTTCAGTTCAGTTTTATTTTCACCATATTACATGATACATCAGACGAGCAAATTTTTAAGAAAACATAGGTGGGGAAAACCAAAAGGAGCACAGCTCGAAATATATTGGTCACCCTGATAATTTCATAATAAATATGATAGTTTAGAAGTACTACAAAGAAGACGACTACAAACAAAAGACAGGACAAGAAATGTGTAAACAAGACCGGACAGGACATGTGCAACTAAACACTAAAGTGTAGGCAGTAATGATGGCATCAGCTATAATGTGATAATAATTATCTCATGTGGTAAAATTTCTCATGTGGTAAACTTTACAAATGACTAATTGATTATTGGTAATATGAAAGAAGATATAACTTAAACTTCCTTTTAAAAACATATGGTGATTTGGCATTTTTAAACTTGCTATTCACTGAATTCCATAGCAGAGGGCCTTGTCTTCTTATCGTATGTCTGGCTAAATCATAGTTAAAATTAAAGGGACGATATAATGAAGAAATGCGTGTTGGGTAGCTATGGATTGATCTATTTTTAATGAAATAATCGGTAAAAGTATCGGGAAGATTGTTGAATGCGTGATTATACATAAATAAACAAAGAGTCAGCTTGTGAATATCATAAATTGTCAGGGTATTAAACTTCTTAAATAACGGCGGGGTATGCTCAAGCCAGTGAGAATTCGAGCATAGTCTCATAATTCGTTTTTGTTTAAGGTGGATTTTGTGGAGATTGGTGTTATTTGAATCTGCCCAAATCAAATTACAATAAGACAAATGGGGAAACACAAGAGTATTGTATAATGAAAATAATGTATTGGAGGGGAGAATATCTTTAAGGCGATACATAATGCCACAATACTTGGACAAAATATTAACAACATTTGAAGTATGCTTTGACCAGGTTAGAGAATCATCTAGAAGTACACCGAGAAACTTTGTATATGAAACCCTAGATATTTCAATTCCATCAATACAAATATTCAAATCATTGTACACACGATTACTGTGTCTGTTTTTAAAGATGATATAATTGGTTTTATCAATATTCAACGACAACTTATTGGCTTTAAACCATAATGACATATTATCTAATTCCCGGTTAACAGTAGTAATTAAATCAGGAAGGTTGGCATGTGATACAATAACATTGGTATCGTCTGCGTAAGTTACAAAAGTAAGTTCATCAGAGGAGAAAGCAATGTCATTTAAGAAAATAATAAAAAGTAAAGGACCTAAGACTGAACCCTGTGGCACACCACAGGATATATTACGGTATGACGACTTATGATTATTGAAGCAAACATACTGAGACCTATGAGAGAGGTAACTCTTGAACCACTCGAAGGCACTTCCTCTGACACCATAATGGTGAAGTTTTGCAAGAAGAATGTCATGGTTAATGGTGTCGAAGGCCTTCGAGAGGTCCAGGAAGATTCCCATTGTATTGAAAGCTAATAAGGAACTATGGTATGTCCCCGGTGATCCGTTCGTACCAAGGCTGGTAGTTCAGTATCGTAGTCATAATAGTGCGCGGTTCACTGAATACTGACGCTAGTGGCGCTATATAGATTCGACTTACGCACTTATTCTTGTACTTATATCACTGCAATATGTGAGAGTCTGGCCACCTAAGCTGCTCCTGGAGCAGCTACTGAATAAAGCTTTCAAATAATAAATAATAAAGCGGTCAAATATATATAACCTTTTATTCCGTTAATAGCAAAAACAAGTGAGATATCCATTATAGGCTTACCTTGTCCCCCTAAACATCCTCTTCACTCTACTGGGTGTGTTTGATTCTTTTTCGCAAATACCAATATTTCATTGTGTCAAATATCCTTGAAATATTACTGTAGCTTCTCCAGGAGCACCAGACTCTCAAACATGCTATGTGAGTAAAGTAGCACAGAATTTTTTTTTTTTTAAATTGACCTTTTCAGAAGAAGATGTCCATAGTTTTAATTGAAGAAAAAGGCCTTCAAAGTCAGTGAAGCTTATAATTATCGTCACTTGGCTCTCCAAAATATTCTGTCAAAAGTTAATCGAAAGATTGTTTGGGTCAAAATAAGCGGGCGCTGGGCGATTTTTACCCCTCGGTCCTCCTGCCATTGCGTCCGAAAAAAAATAGCTTGGTTGGTTCTTCAGATATGATTGTTTACAGAAAGCATGTACAGAACTGCTTTGTCCACGGGAGCGTCCTTTAGTAGAGATAGAATGCACACACGATTGGTCACAAATTGTGAAAAAAGGAGAAAAGGAAAAAAGAGACATCAGAAACATCTGTCTAGTGCTTGACATTACTTACCTACTTACCCACGATTGTTGAATGTGAATGGCAAATAAGCATAGAGATCGGGATACTTTGTCAGGGCGGGTGTTTTTTTTTTTTCAATTCGGAATCTAGAGCATGCTGTTTTGTTGACGACAAAAACTAAATGACGCTCCCGTGGACAAGTCAATTTTGTACAGGCTTTCTGTAATTAACCATATCTGAAGCACCCAATTCTGATAGTCCAATACAATAGTAACTGCAATTAAAGTGCGTATTATATTACAGTTTTACTGTGCCTATGTTATAACACGGTAATTTTATGACGTGACTGGGGAATAACTCACAAGGCGGAGAGGGGGATCAAAACACACAGAATAATCATAACGGACAAGCTTTTAAGTTTACTATATATATATATAATGTTATTTATTTAAAACAGAATGTTTAACTTACTCGTAATCCATGTTAACAATCATGTCCGAGTTCCGAATGTTAAACTTACATATAGATAATAATACATCATCCAGCATCCTTTCCAAAGCATATTATATTGACATTAAACACACGCACCAATCTGAACCTCCGTGTATAACCAGAGAGTCACTCATTGTGAAAAGTATTTCCTGGCCTAAATTATAAACATGACTTATCAACGTGACGTGCAGATATTAACTGCTGAACACGTCTCCGAAATCGGTACTCGGAGCTCGCGGGAAAAGGTTGCCAGTGGCAATAACAATCACGGCCTAAATGAAACATATGTAAATCTCTAGAATATAAATCAAAGGAAACCAACAGGTTCAACCTATATTAGAAAGGTGTATGTCGCAATATAAAATCAGCGTCACAACATACGCCCTCCCTAACAAAATTGACACCTGGCAATTTCCCTAAGAATGCTGGGTGAAAATTGGATCAAAAAACTTTTATTATATTTTAACTATCTGACAACTTCACGAACAAGGATTAAGGATTGACATAATTTTAAATTAATGTATATATCATTTGAACAATCATATTAAAGAGAACTTGTATCGACCTCCTTCCTAATATAGAACCAAATAACAAAATCATCTCAGTATGGCCTTTAAGCAATATTTATAATTACTAGAGTTATCAATATCCTTAATCTACGCCCTAAATAAAAAAGTAACCATGTAGAATCTCCACAGTTGACTGCAACTCTTGGCGCTGTTGAAGACCTCGATGTTGACGTTGAAGAACCCGACGATACTGCCGCTGAAATGACGATGCTGACACCGGCGATAGTATTATGATGACGTAGAATAACTAGATGAATGGGTGGTTATTATTTTGTCGTATTAGCAAGGTATTATTTATTTGATCACATAATTGAAGCGTAGAAATACCCCAGTATTATTGAACATTATTTGTTCCCATGCATTGACCATGTATAATTTTGACGATGACACTAACATAACGGCAGATGAATGATATAAAATCTTGGCAATGTTTCTCCAGAAGCAGTTGAAATATCGAACCATCAATTTATGTCGTTCACGACATTTATATAATAATTACATTCAGACCTTTATAACTTGTCTGACATACATGAAATACCTTAACGACAAAACCACATCCGGATAACAGTAACGTAAACGATGAACGACGACTTGTAGACAAAGACTAGTTGAATGACGCAACAGCGACGACTATACACCGTACTCATTGGATGGTTATCAAGCCAAAGTTCAGGTAGAAAATCTCGTGCCTCGAGGTCGAAAGATTCCCATCTGCACTCCAGCCCTCGACGTACCAATCATGAAGAACCCGTACATGTAGAAACCACAAATACCGGCCCGATGACTCTGGAATATGAACTCAAACAAGGGTTCCGTAGCATCAGTAAACAAATACATAAACATTTTAATTATCATATATTATTAACATAAGATCATCATCATCACAACATACGCCTCTACAATGATTATATCGATTCTTGAATAACATGAACAATGAAAAATGTTGCCATCATCACAAGTCTTAACTTTGAAAACTTGTATATTTCGATGCAAATTTCTCACGCATGGCCATGCTAAAGTTCATTTCACTTAAAATATCCACAATTACCATATAACTCAAAATATCATATCCTGTGCTCTGATCGATGGTATATACACCAGCGAAATATCCACGAATAAGATATCACTTCCCCCTGCCTACTAGTATCGATGATATATGCACCAACGAAAACAAACGAAGCAGTGAGGCACCGTAACGTTATAAAACTTTGTAGAACTTCATACACCAATATAACTTGTCTCATGAATCATAGTTAACCAAAGGTATCTATTCACCGTTGCAAACTAATCCATGTACAAAACAATAATCATTGCATAATATCTCCGCATGTCGTAACACTATATAAACTGATGACCAAAACATGTTATTCTAATTCAATTACGATTGCACATCCAATATTTGTATCACGTTGACTTGCATTAAAAAGACGATGAAGTTCTTAGAAATGTATGTAATTAAAATAGATTGCCCACCTTAATTGATGTTAGTTTACATGGTACACTGCATAACTGGTAGACACACTGGTATACTTCACGTAACATGTCATAAAACTGTGAATTAAATGAACATATATAAGTATTGCAATATAATTAAAAGTATTATACAATGGTTTTTTTTGTATAAATCATTTATTGCACAAAATATTTGGTTCAAATGAGTAGGATTACGATGATTTGTTTTACCATATTTCATGTCTCAATGGCATAGATTGGGTATAAATTCATGGCAAGAACAGCATTTATAGAATTTGAAAGTATAAGCATTCACGACAATATATATAAACCAACAATTATAATCAGAAATTGTCCATTCTCTGACCTTCTAGTCGACATAACTGGCATCGTATTTATAACTCGCCTCGGCCGACATATTTCCAGAAATATGGTTTTGAACTGACATTTTAAATAAACTAGATATTAAATGGCGTCCTTTTTAAAATGCCACAAGATAAAAGTATTGCGCTGCCACCGCTAATCACACATAATGATTTTTGCGTTGTTAACAAAAAACCCACGAAATTTACAAACTCAAACGCCTAAACTAAAAATGTAAGAGATCTATAGTTGCCACCTCTCCAAGGACTCTCACACAATCCAAACAGGAATATAATGTTGTCTCGTGAACACCAAAGAACAATAAAATTGCACATACCTTGATTATGTTTACATAATTCATAAAATACAACCTGTCCAAGAACGGTTATTCCAAAGTCTGTAAAAAAGGAATTTTAATGACATTAACAACATTGCCACAGTTGGCGTCTACAATAGCCTAGTACATATTATTTATATGACCAATTACTTTATAAACCTACTGTTGTGTAAGCAAATGTCATGTTACGAACTTTCTAAAACTTTAGAATTAAACACACTATACAAATTGGAAAAGGTAATTAATTTCGCGTGCAAAATATTTGTGCGTAAAAACCCATGAATTCAATTTTGAAACCAAAAAGAGGCAAAATACAGAAATGCTTGAGTACCAAAGATGAGCATAATCATTTACATAATTTCACACTAACTATCCAAATTCAGTCAACATTGCAAACATTTGAATGAACACGCGTTTCAAATTTATATTTAAAATATTGAAAATTATCATTGACATATTTATATTTATATTTACATTTATTCAGCAAGACATTACTGGGATAACGATCACTTTGGCTATAATGTGATGCTTTGAGAATACATTACATCATACAATATAAAAATAATTACATACAACAAACTATTATTTATTGCACATGCTAGCGTAACCAATTTCTATAGTATAATACTCCTTATTCAAAACATTTATAATAATTTATCTCGGTAGCCACCAGCTGTCATACAAAAGGCGTTAATCCGCTTACACAAAAGCTTTTATGAACACAAAAGAATTGGCGCGAACGTTTCGCGGGGTTTAAATTCTAAAAAACCTCGCGTGGTTAGTAGTATTATTATTATATAACATTGCTACTACTTTATTTTTTAAATACAAGACTAACAATACATTGAGCTGACGGACGCTTTTACACACAATATAACAAATACGCATCACTAAACACAACGACGTTTACACAACTGACTTGAATCAAGGTCCTTTTTAACACATGTATACGCACACAAAATGGCATTATGTCAATCCGCTTTACATTTAGAAAATGTATCAATTGCATTATGTCAATCCTTAAATGCTATACATACATTATAAATACAAATACAAAACATACCTGAGCTAAAATCTCCTCGCCATGTTAAATTAGCTGTTGATGCTGGATGCGTAAAACAACAAAATACATATACAACTTAATAGCTACGGTCCTTATTATTCAAAATGAAAGGAGGTATTAAATTGACCGGAATAAACGAAAATGCATTGATATAAAAATACCAAAAAACACGGAATTCTCCACCATATTTTATGACGTGACTGGGGAATAACTCACAAGGCGGAGAGGGGGATCAAAACACACAGAATAATCATAACGGACAAGCTTTTAAGTTTACTATATATATATAATGTTATTTATTTTAAACAGAATGTTTAACTTACTCGTAATCCATGTTAACAATCATGTCCGAGTTCCGAATGTTAAACTTACATATAGATAATAATACATCATCCAGCATCCTTTCCAAAGCATATTATATTGACATTAAACACACGCACCAATCTGAACCTCCGTGTATAACCAGAGAGTCACTCATTGTGAAAAGTATT
Source organism: Ophiura sarsii (assembly GCA_035610835.1). Lineage (NCBI taxonomy): Eukaryota > Metazoa > Echinodermata > Ophiuroidea > Amphilepidida > Ophiuridae > Ophiura > Ophiura sarsii. The sequence continues at coordinate 25,872,435 of CM069449.1, forward strand.
TCCTGGCCTAAATTATAAACATGACTTATCAACGTGACGTGCAGATATTAACTGCTGAACACGTCTCCGAAATCGGTACTCGGAGCTCGCGGGAAAAGGTTGCCAGTGGCAATAACAATCACGGCCTAAATGAAACATATGTAAATCTCTAGAATATAAATCAAAGGAAACCAACAGGTTCAACCTATATTAGAAAGGTGTATGTCGCAATATAAAATCAGCGTCACAACAGTAACATGTGTTACGGTATATTACAGTTGTTACTGTACCTGGTGTTATAACACTTCCGCCGCACTTGCACAGAATAAATCGCAATAACACTAACGAAAATAGTTTAAGAATGTTGGATATCCGATATTTATTGTTTAAGATTGTTGGATATCCAATATTTATAGTTTAAGATTGTTGGATATCCAATACTTATAGTTTATGATTGGGCCATCCTTGTTTTTACCTCCCCGATCACCAACCCCCTGAGTGTTTTGGCATATAAATATGTATCAATATCATTTCAAAGGTGTCAAATATAAAATGCGTATACTGTACGTAATTTGTATTTGTACGTATCCTGTCATTGTCAATTTTTGTTTGCGATTTATTCCGTTGAGGGCGCTAACACACTGTAACACAGGGACAGTAACAACTGTAATATACCGTAACACATGTTACCGTGTTATAACACAGGCTCAGTAAAACTGTAATATAATACGCACTTTAATTACAGTTATTACTGTATTGGACTATCAGAATTGGGTGGCTGAAGAACAAAGCAAGCTAAACGTGCCATTTTTAAGAATAATTTCTGAACTTACTGCTGATCAAGTCTAAGAAAACACAAATTCTCTGAAACTATGTATATGGTTGAAAAATCACTTTGACCTTTTTTTGAACCCCCCGGTATGATAAGGAGTCTTTGATAAACCTCTCTCGAGTTCACAACGTATGTCATTTTTGAATTAACGCCCTGGTTTTCATCGAACCATCTCAATTTGTTCATGCTAACATTAGGATTGTAAATATTAGAATAGTTTGTTCTATCTGGCATGATTCCTTTTAGATTACTGCAAAATAGACGAAGTCAATAAGCTATGGGAAATAATAGATAACAATACCATGAACAGACCAAATTAACAACAATTATAATGAAACCTATTGTTTTTTCTCTTTTATATTTTTATTCCGCTCACAAAAAACATATATACAAATAACAATAAAGTTGCAATAATATACAAAAAAAACCAGACATACGGTACACGCCTGGGTTACATGAATAAGCACATCCAATAAGTGTAAAGTTACACAATTATTACTCTTCACAAAACTTTTCTAGTTTTATTCCATTTATCAATAGATTTAACATAGTGCTTAATAATGGAATTTAATTGAATATTTAAATGCAAGAAATGAAGTTATTTGATTTCGAAATCTTGATAAGTATAGGCATACGTTAAGTAATGCACTACAGTCTCCTCCTGTGCCAATGCCAGTATTTTCTTGCAGTCAAGTACAATATAAAATGCATGTTGAATTCAAACCATTTATTAAATTCGTCCATGTTAATGGCATGAGTACAATCCCCAAAAATATGCTTTAAAGTCTCGGGGAAGTTACTGCATAAACCACAATTTCACATTATCAACAACGGCATAAGGTAAATACTACTCCATTCATTGTCAAACACATTAAGCTCATTTTTGTATTTCATCTGGGATGTAGGATGCTCCTGAATTCTCTGGACTAGAATATGATACATGATTTTGGATGTCATAGTGTCAATGTGAGACTCATTATTTTAGTGCATCATTATGAAACCCTTTTTTGTAAAGGTCCCGTATAAATCTTGCTTCCAAGAAACCGCAATAGCATTAACAATGCCTCTCCAATGCATGTACTATTTATTAGCTACCCCTCGTTTAATCAAACATCAAAGGGAATAATGTTACCATTTGTATAATATAAATCAAAAATCATATTCATACCAAACCTGGGAAAATGTTTATAATTAAAAAGCTTATGAATGATACAAATATGTTGGCTATTCCATACACATTGTTGAAGATGACCAATATTGTCAGGCATAATAAAATCAAAATACAACTTCAGCATATCTTTATGAAATATCGGAATATTATTCCATCTATGAATCTGTGTTGGGTGAATATTACAATGGAATATTATCTCTGCACCATAAGGAGAGATATTTTCATTCAGAAATGAATTCCATGCAGTTGAGTGTTAAAGGGGCGTGTACATCTCAAGTGTTTGTCCTGGACAAAAATCACATGACTCCCTACGTATCTGAGTCTCCGGATTCCCATGTAATAATACCCATGGTGCAATAGGTTTGCCGCGAATTTTAATCGACAAAAGGTAATGTTGAAATTATTGTACTAACGAACTGTGTCTAGAATAGTTTCAAAAAGAAGTGCAATGCATAATAATGAAATCAGAATTACAATCTCCTTCAGCATATAATCAACTTTTGGGCGATAACCTTTGATAAAAACGCACAACAATCGAAATATAAAGCATTTTACCCTCCGATTTCAGTGATATTTGTATTTTAAACTCTATCTAATTTTATTTTAAAACTGTTTTATGCATAGTTTTCATTAGCTCAAATGGTAGAGCGCTGGCTTCACAATCATGAGGTCAGTGGTTCGAATCTTGTAAATGTCTTTTTCTTTTTGTTATTACACTTTTTTTTTTTAATAACAGGATTGCTTATAATCGTTCGCTATATTTATTGAATGTTGAATAATACTTTTTTCATTTGCAATTTCACTATGATAAAGAATTTCCTGTAAATATAATTGTGTTGATTGAACCATATGAACTGGAGTCCCTAGCACGTCTATAATGGACATGGTCTGCAAAGACCAATTGTTATGTAAATAAGAAGCCAGTCGGCTTATATCCTTGAATCGATTTTTTTTAGTTCCTTCAACACAGATATTTGTAATTTGCTCCAATCTTTGTATCTTCAAAAATACATTACGCAGTTCACGGCTTACGCGGCCTGGTATGGGCGACAGTATTTTGGCGTAGATTTGATACCGTGCTGAACTCATCATGCTCATCGCTGCAAGAGCGCAATTATAAAATGCTGTCCGCTGTCCTAAATCTCTCTCGTCTTGACTCCCGGTCCTGAGCACACCATAACCCAATATTTGTATTGTGCCACTATGAGACTACAGGGCCGTAAGACACTTTTTTCAAAGGGGGGGGGGGGGGGGGGGGGGGGGGGGGGGCGTTTTCAAAACAAAAAAATCACCGGAAGATTTTTTGTGAGTCAATTATGCGCGTGTAGCGTGCTAAAATTTTCGAATTTGCACCTATTTTGTGCACGATCGAGGTACATGTTGGCTCTAAACAAGCTTATAGCAAAGAATATTGCATTTTGGGAAGACGAATGCGCGCGAAATTTTTTCATCTGTGTACAAATTTTCCGGGGAAGATTTTCAAAGGGGGGGGGTCGTCACCATCGCCCCCCCCCCCCCTTCTTACGGGCCTGGACTAAATAAGTGGGTATGCCGACTATAGTTTTATGTCAAATCTCACCATAATTGAGGCTACCGACGTAACGGATGCGCCAAAAAGTGGCTCTATAAGTTGTAAAATAAGCTGAAACCATCTAAAAATGCTCATTTATTGTTTTGTTCATATAATTATACAAAGACCGTTTGAACCAATATATCGTTCCATTAATATATCCATCTATCTATATATCTAAACACGTTCTTTTGATACCCTTTTAAACTTCAGTGAAATAATTCAACAACAAAACAAAAAAAAATCTGAGGCCCCATGGCCATATGAGCTAAAATGTTTGATCGCATAACTTAAATAAGACACATTGATTCAACATGGTAAACACGTGCTGATAATTTTTCAGATTTCATTTTTTATATTCATGCGGCTTTTGCAAAAACAAATTGTCAACAAAACTTCAGTTTTATGCTAACATTAAATACATCAGGGGCGGAGCCAGAGACTGAATTTACCGGGGGGCTGAAAAGAAGATGAAAAATCTTGAATGTTGTGTTGGTGGACTATCCAATGCTCTGCTCGGACAGGGGGAGTCTGAGGGGGGATGTGCCCCCCTCATAAGTAGAAAAAAAAATCAATTTTCGAACTCATTTGGAGCGATCTGGTGTATACTTTTTCGAAATTTTATTGAAAAGCCACCTCTTCATTTCCATAAAATATTTTGTTTTTTATCAATACACGAAAGAAGGTGAGCATATTACTGATATATTTTCTTGAAGGGGGATGTGCCCCCCTCAGAAGTAGAATTTTTTACAGGGGTGGAGCCCAACTGGAGCCAGAGACTGAGTTTACCGGGGGCTGAAACAAATCTTGAATTTTCACTTAATGGGCTATCCAATGCGGTAGCAGCACCGCCCTCCGAGCTATGCTCGGTCAGGGGTGTCTGATGAGAAATGTACCCCTGAGAAGTAGAATTTTTTTCAATTTTCGAACTCATTTGGTGCGATCTGGTGTATACTTTTGACCAACATTTTATTGAAAAGCCACCTCTTCATTTCCATAAAATATTTTGGTTTTTTATCAATACACGAAAGAAGGTGAGCATATTACTGATATATTTTCTTGAATTAGGTTTAAAAGTTCGAACAGTGGGAGTCTGAGGGGGGATGTGCCCACCTCAGAAGTATAATTTTTTTCAATTTTCGAACTCATTCGGTGCGATCTGGTGTATACTTTTGACCAACATTTTATTGAAAAGCCACCTCTTCATTTCCATTAAATATTTTGTTTTTTATCAATACACGAAAGAAGTTGAGCATAACTGATATATTTTCTTGATTTAAATATACATGGTTTAAAGGTCGAACAGGGGGTGTCTGAGGGGGATGTGCCCCCCACAGAAGTTTTAAAAAAATCAATTTTAAAAATCATTTGGTGCGATCTGGTGTATACTTTTGACCAACATTTTATTGAAAAGCCACCTCTTCATTTCCAATAAATATTTTGGTTTTTTTCAATACACGAAAGAAGTTGAGCATAACTGATATATATTCTTGATTTAGCTCTAACAGGGGGAGTCTGGGCTCAGAAGTAGAAACATTTTCAATTTTCGAACTCATTTGCTGCGATCTGGTGTATACTTTTGACCAATATTTTATGAAAAGCAATCCCTTTCCTCCGTTTCTTCTCTTTTTTCCCCTTCTTTTTTTCTTTCTTTACAAAAAAAAATCTTTACTATATAGGCCTACGTGTATATCACGACATACAACGTTATTTTATTCACCAATCCGTCGATCAATTAAAGGCTCTTTCTCCCTTTCTCTTCCCCTTCCCCCTTTCCTCTCCCTCTCTCTTTTCCCTTTTTTTTGGTTTTTTTGGTCGATTTTTTTACCGGGGGGCGCGCGCCCCCTCCGCCCCCTGGATCCGCGCCTGATGAGACGTAGGCCTACTCCAAAGTGTTCAAAATCTTCAGTTGTATGCTAACACTAAATAAATGAAACGTATTCAGAGAACATTTCAATGTCAAATGCGCAAATTGTCCAATTTCCAATTTGGTGCATTTATTCATATACAGGCTGTCCCAAAATGATATAGTAGGCTGCGCCTACCCATCGATGCCCATCATTAAAATCAATGAGATTCAGGTCCAGGTTTTTTCATCATCTTTGACATAACCATTTCATTAAAATGTTACGATCACGAATATCGGAATTATTTCACCTCTTTGGCAAAGTACAAAAGGGTGGGGGTGTGTGTGTTAACACTTTCCACGCGGCAGGCGTCTATAGACCATTTCAAATCCGAAAATATACGATCGGTTCCGAATGTTTCCGATAGCCGAGTGTTTGACACTCGGTTCCATGACCTGTCAGGTCCTGACAGGTCATGGCCATGTGCCGGAGAAAAACAACGTGTTTTTCACCCGTCTGCCCGTGTGGTAGATTGCGCTGGTGTTGGTGATAGATTGTATCCCTCACAAAGTTGATGTTGCGGCATTAATCGAAGCAAATAACCTAGTGCATAATTTTGTTCTGCGTATTTTGACACCTCGATCGTTGAGATACGATTTTGCGGGGCGGAGTTATTGTCATTTCAATGATCGTGGGTCCACTTTCCAAAGTGACACTCATTCCTATATTGAAAATCACGAATTTGATCATTCCAAACAGTAATGCAAACCTCTTTCTATAGGATGATTGTCACTTTTGAAACTGGACCCACGACCATCGAAATGACAATAACTCCGCTCCGCAACATCGTATCTCATCGATCGAGGTGTCAAAATACGCAGAACAATATTATACACTTGGTTATTTGCTTCGATTAATGCATACCCTTTCGAGCCGCTATATATTGGATCATTTCTAAGTGTTTCGATACTTTTTGTGAGCAGTTTATATTATGAGACATTTAGGGCGGGGCTTGATTCGTTTGAATAATGATACATTCAGTGCGCATGATCATTGCGTTAGCGCCCCCTACACAAAGTCGCCGGCGTATGCGTTGTGCGTGTAACCCAGCGTTGCCATATGCGCGTGTGCTAAAGAACGCAATTAATTCGAAGCAAGAAGTTGGTAAACAGCTCGATGGATTCGCCGATTTTATAAAGGGGGAAAGTTGTTGTACGTTTAGAGAATAAAACATAGTTCTTAGCTGTTTTGCTATAGACGATGGTCTTATAGTGTATAGGCTGTACCATATTTGGAGTCGTGTATGGTCGCCGCAGGCGTCAATACACGACGACACAAGAACTATGTTTTATTCTCATTCTAATATTTAGTTTATTAGTTATTAGTTATTTTGATCTTTTATCATAAAATAACGCAGTTTGTTAGATTTATTTTAAACAAACAACAACAAATTTCCCCTTTATAAAATCGGCGAGTCCAGCTATTTTCCAACATCCTGCTTCAAATTAATCGCGTTATTTAGCACACCCGCACCTGTCATCGCTGCGTTATACCCACAACGCATACGGCGGCGACTTTGTGTAGGGGACGCTAACGCGATGACGCCAGTGGCGTAGCTCAGAAGGGGGGCCCCCCCTCCTGACAGAAAAAAAACCATTTGTGCCCCCGCCCCCAGCCCCTCTAAAAAAAATAAAAAGGAGGAAAAAAATGAAAAATCGGAAAATAATGATAAAAGACCGAGATGGCGGGCGGTTATATATTGGTATATTCTGCCCAAATAGGCAAAATAGTACATGTACTGTGCGATTTTTTTTGACCGTGCGAAATGTTTTGAACCTCATATATAATAATGTTGTTTGATTATTATTTTTGTTGTTAAAATAAATCTAACAAACTGATTAAAGACCAAAATAACCAATAATCTAAATATGAATGAGAATCAAACATAGTTCTTAGCTGTTTTGCTATATACGACTCCATGGTACAGCCTTTACATTATAAGACCATCGTATATAGTATTAGAACTATATTTTATTCTCCAAATACAAATCTGATGTTGGTTTGTATACAGGGTGAGTCAAATTATTCAGGTCCCGTTTTTTAGAAAATCACGACAAATACTTTTGTTAAAAATTAACCAATGTCTTCATTGCATATATGGGTACACTAGCTACTTCTTTATACTTGAATTTATACATGAAAGTGTTCCAAATATACCCCATTGTCCATTGTAGGCATTGTGAATACCAACACGCCATTGATTGACATTTCAAAATGCGTGAGTTAAACTTTTGCATTCATAGAGGTACCTTGGAAAAGTGCACATAACTCCCGTTTGAAATGACCAATTTGAATTGAATGAAATTCAAGTTATAGCTGACAATGCGTTCGGTGCATATTAATAAATTATATTATTTTTATGCATATTAGCTGGTTTAAAATATCGGTTGGGCCCGCTGATACTAGGGGAGAGCCTTGCTTTTATTTTGAAATAGGATTGCGTACAAGTAGCGTATAGTCAGTGTCATAATGCTATGGTCAACTCCATTCTATGAGTGCGACCTTGTGTGCATTCGTATGTGCGTAAACCCAGAGGTGCGTACCGGGCACATTCAAAAAATGACCGCGCGTCAATCGTGATATCGTCACGCACGTTAGTTAGCACATTTCAGGCATCTGGACGCAGCTCCGCGAACAACGACGAAACATGCTCGTGTGAAATAGCTTGAATTTAGTAATATATCATTATACCATTATGACAGTGATTATAGACAGTGAAGCTAGCAGTTAGCATTTGCGCAAACGCGACACGCAACGCGATACCACGGTATGATTACGCGGCAGTACGCGCAACGTTGTTCAATTCTAGTGGCATTTATGAGCCAAATCTGAGAGGTGATTTGCTGTTTTTGGAGCAAATTGTTAACCAATTTCACTGGAATAAACTTTAACACACCGTTATTTCCTCGATATTGCATGCAAATTATGCGCCACTTTGATCAAAACTAACGGAGACATAAGGATAACAAACACACACACCCCCACACAGATTTATAGTAAGATGCTCGCAGCAGCAATGAACATGATGAGTTCAGCACTCAGTCATTGGCGTACCCAGCTTTTGGAAACTGTGGGTGGGGGGGGGGGGGTGTATAGTTACGAAAGTCATGATGTACCGACAACAAAAATCGCAAAAATGACCCAATTTTCTTCTTCTCGTCAGTAGCTAAAATATTGAAAAGTGGGGGTAGCGATGGCATTGTCAACAATAGCTGAAAAAAAATCGCCTGGTAGAAAACGCAAATCTACCCAGTCAGAAGTCAAGGCATGAAAATACCGTCTATGTTCGCCCCGGCCGCCAGTGAAGTGAGATTTCAAAAAAAAAACGAAATAAAAATCGGATCATTTACAACTCGCGATTGTAAAGGATTGCCTCCATCAATTTTTGATCATCTTAGGCTCATTTTGAAGGGGAAGTCCTATTTATGTAAGATGTCATTTCCGATTTAATAAAAAACACGATTTTTGTTACTATCTTTGAGTCGATAAAGATGCATTTTCAATGCGATCGTAAACATCGTATTTTTGATGATTTTTACACGTCATAGCAAAAACTTTATGCACAAGAAATGTTCCTAACGTATTAAACTTGATCAAAAATATATTTATTTGTAATACATTTTTGGACAGGGGTCAGGGCCACGACTTTTATTCACCTATGGTAAAAATATACGCCATTTTCCAAACACACAGCAGAGACTAAATCGTTTTTTCTAAAAAAAGGTATTCAGCAGGATTCGAACCGAGGAGGGGAGAATCTATTAGATTACTAGTCCATATTCGTAACCGCTCGGCCATCTTACTGACGTGTCTATGTGTTCTCTATAATAATGAACTAGTGGTGAACTATTGAGTATTCGACGAAATGTAGCCAAATTGAACCCAGTTTCTAAATTGTATTTTAAATGTGAAAACGGTGTCGCTGCAAGCTAGGTTTGGATTCAATGTAAAGAGCAATAAATTGATGATCGTGGAAGGTTATTAATTTAAAGCTTTTAATTAATGAGACAGGGGTCAGCGCCACGGGAAATATCCCCCTAGTCACATGACGTTGAACCACATTTAAATGCCTTAATGTTGTCATTGTATAAGGCTGACATTTTGGCATAAATTGAATTGCACGATATCGACATCCGCTTTTCAAGGGAAAAATAAATTCTCTTCGTATACAATAGACTCACTCAACGTTGGCATCTGACTGTACCGACGGAAGCTCAAGTTTAACGACGGGGATATTTCAGGGGGGCACCGGCCCCTGGACCCCTGCTGGGTTCGCCACTGAGCACGGTATCAAATCCACGCCAAAATACAGTCGCTCACACCAGGCCGTGAAAGCCGTGAACCGCGTAACGTATTTTTGAAGGTACCACTCTCTTTTTTTTTAAAGTTTGGAGCAAATCAGCAAATACAAATATCGGTCGTATAGGAAATAAGAAAATCGATTCAAGGACATATTAGCCGATTGGCTTCTTATTTACATAACAATTGGCCTTTGCAAATCATGTTCATTGATAGACTAGCTAGGCTAGGGCCTCCATAGTTCAATTGAACGGAATAGTCAACACAATATATTTATAGGGTATTCTTTATCGCAGTGAAATTGCAAAAGAAAAAAAAATATCATTCAACATCATTGCGAACGATATGCAATCCTGTCAATTTCTAAAAATAAAGTGTAAATAACGAACAGAAAAAAGTATAACAATCCTAGGATTCGAACCACTGACCTCATGATTATGAAGCCGGTGCTTTGCCGACTGAGCTAATGAAGACTACACATAGGTATTTAGAAAATAAAATACATAAAGTTCAAAATACGAATATCACATGAATCGGGGCAAAAATGCGGGCTAAAATGCTTTATATTTCGATTGTTGTGCGTTTTTAACATAGGATTATCGCCCAAAACACGAGCTTACGTTCCCATAGGCCCTTCGGCGTCTTTATGAACTAGACTTGCCGAGTTTCGCCGTCTGGTGGCGCTACATAAATTCTATTTTAAGACCTAGACGCGTCCCCTCGGAGTCACGTGACCCATATTAGGTGACACACTAAACAGTCGTTTGACCCCTGCTGGATGAGGATATACCGGTGGATTGTAGACTTTATTGACAGCCATGTTTCTAAACTACAAACTATCGAAAACAGGATCAAAATCGGACAAAAAATAAGCAAATTACAGCTGTTTTTAGCGACGATTTTGTCAAATGAATCTTAGTATCATTTACAAAAATACTAGTAAATTTAACCAATTATTGTGCACTTATAAGGTGTTAAACCAATAGATTTTAACAGAAATTAGGTAGTCCCGATACATATCTTTATAGAAACATCAGGCATTTTGAAGGAAATGTTCTTTAAAAAACGCAAAGGAGAAAATGAAAACCCGCGTTTTATGACTAGGTTTCGAAAAGTTTATTAAAGAACTTTTACACGGAATCGACTATTTTGCAGCTTTTTTCGCCAAATAGTTGTTTTTATCGGTCATGATTAATAAATGATTTAGGGTATATTTATTATAAAGCGTAGAAACAAAAAGCTTCATCAATGAAGGGATCTAGCAGTGATAAATCCAACTTTTTCCTGCTCGGAAATGGGCCGTTTTTCACTGAAACATGGACGCGCTCGATCATCCCGAAATCGACGAAAAATCAATCGAAGTAGATGACACTTTCCATTTAAAATGTTATTGTGAATAAAGGGAGCGTTAACCCGGTTACAATTGAAACTTTTCCAAATCTATATCACATAAGCTTTCTTTAGATATGCTCAAAATTGAACTAAGTGTTTATTTTAAATTACAAATTTGACCACAAAGTCTATCAATATTTTGCAAATAATCGAATCTGATCGACGCAGAATTCGGCAGACTGGTAGTGGAAGACCCGTGAGGCCAGTTTCGTGACCGAACGCAATAAAACCCAGAAACACTAAAACTGTCAGTCAATATGATGGATCGGGGTGTTATGTTATTGTTACTAGTGAACGAGAGTAAACATGGGTATTGTGTGTTCATAGACCCACTCTCAATTATTTTGTACGCAAAACAAAACCAAAAAACACAACAACTGACAAACAAAATGATCCAATTGTTGGTTTCTATATACCTGCTGTACATGTAGTGTAAACCGTCCTAAGTTCTACCTAAAGTCCTAGACCAACATTGATTATTTTCAGAACAAATAATTCTTCATCATTTCAAACCATTTTCTTGCGTACCGTGCAACTTCGCTTTTAGGGCAGTGACAGCGTTGTGTGCCAATTGCATCAAACTACTGCGTTTAACCAATGGATAAACGTAAGCGTTTGGATCATGCACAAACAAGCAGACCGATAACAATTTTGTTCCGATTACAATTTATTATTCTGAACCACGTTCATTGTTTAATATTGCAAATTCTAAAATTTATTGGCAAACTAACCCTAAATGTAGCCTATGTTCAAAATGGAAGAACGGCCTTTCGAAATACATAATAATCGATCGTTGATCCAAGCACCACGATCCATGTGTTTTGCGTTGTCAAAAGGTTGGCCGCGCGGTCTTGTGACACACTGCATTCATAACACTTTTGCAGTCACCACCAAGTATGGTTGGATAACAATTATTTGTCATGATTGATCATAGATGATGATTCAACCCCTGATCCCCTGCTCCACCCTATGGGATTACACTATGCATATTTTCAGTCTAGTTAACCACTCCTCAAATGACCTGCTGCATGCAGCGTACGTACGTAGCGAGTTCAGTTTAGAGGTTAAATTGGGCAAATAACTCATTGAATATAGAGTCACTATTATAATCTGATTTTTAATTGAACGAACACATTGAAGCAGCGTATTGCATACATTGCGTGAAGCGTGCACAACCATAAGAGTGATATTTTCGGGAGCGATCATCTTATTGCTGCGTTTGTGTTCGGTCAATTATTAATTAGACTTCATCGTGTGACTAAATTACTCGACCAGTTAGACCTCGACCTGATTTTCCGGTTATTTGTCCAAACACTTAAACCCATTCTTCATTAAAAAAAATGAGACTGAAACATCAAATCAAAACATCATGTATAACATTATATAGTAAGGAAGGATTGCTTCAGAGTTTATTTCTTTAATTATAACACAACATGAAACAGATGCAGATATTGACAAGTAATGTACATGCACAATAAATAAAAATATGAAGAAACCCAAGTCCCTATCGATGTCATTTTGTCGAAGCTTTTGTGTAACAAAAACTCTGCCAAAGTCTAAACCAGTTCCTTTTATTATTGTATACTGCATAAATGAGCGTGCAGTTTTACTCAAGCTCTGATTTCACCGACTGAAGCACAGTGTGAAAACACATGATAAAAGGAATAAGTAGGTTACAGGTTTACAGGTTTATACAGGTTTATACAGGTTTATTTATTTCGCATATACAACATATCAATACAGAGTCAGAGCAAAAAATATACAAAACAATAGCATATGCAAGGCGTCGTTGAAAAAAACTCACGAAGAGCTTACACGTGTCAACGACCCCTTTGGAAAAATGGTAATGGATGAGATAATACAAATAAGTAATTATGTTACAAAGATAAATCAATATAATAAGGAGAAAATATAAGTAATAGGGATATTATATAAACATTATGAAAGTATAAAGTAATCTATTTTTTAAAACTTGGTTGGTGTGCATACACAGTAAGACATAGAGACAGACAGACATGACAGACACAAAGACAGTGCTTTTACTTTGCCAGAGTTTGTGTGTGAACCTTGTAAATTTGACAAACCTAATTTTGTAAATTTAAACTGACAAGCTGAATCCAATCCCGTGGAATTCTATAGTCTATTTGGCCATCACGAGACAGTGACGCAAATGTGTATTCTACTTATTGCAGCACATAACGCACGCGCCTACTTAAGCTGCGCCTGTTAAGTTAAGTCACTGTCCAGAGGAAGCCAAATAAAGAATAGAATCAAACCTAATATTAAATCTATATAGGGTAAAGTCGCCTATTTTCAGTCAGCGCCTATTTTCAGTCACTTCGCCCAAATCGTGTAATGAAAATGACCTCGTCGTTATAAACTGACAGGTAAAAAACTGCCGCATATTTGATGCCGGTATGCGGTATTGCTTTTAAAATGGCGACAACCGATGCAATTACACGATTTGGCCAAGTGACCGAAAATAGGCGGTGACCGAAAATAGGCGACTTTACCCTAATCTCATTTTATTTTATCAAGGACCACACAGTAGGAAATTAACTGATCAGATGCCTAAAATAATGGTTAAACGTCATCCTATCTGATATGACATCAGTACGAGCACGATTCATATTTGCAGGCCTACTTCAGGTGGGATAATGTAGTGATCAGTTCACCAATCACATTTCATCACAAGTTATTTAAACAATGAATTTATACAATGTAAGAGGTCGTCCATAATTTTCACCATTTTCAGTTACGTACAAAGCGTACGTAAGATGAGGGGGGAGGGGATTGAAATATACCCCAACTGTACGTAACTTAAATGGCGATCTTGAGAGGCGGGATTTTTTACAGTCCAAAATAAAATAAAATGTTGCCAATTATTGCGTACGTAACTCGAGGGGGGTAAAAAGTTACGTACGCTCTGTACGTAAGTGAAAATGGTGATAATTTTGGACGACCCCTAAAATAATCTATTTACAATGGTTAAAAAATGTCATCCCATGTGATGTGACATCAGTACGTGCAAGATTCATGTTTGCAGGCCTACTTCAGGTGGGATAATGTAGTGATCAGTTCACCAATCACATTTCATCACAAGTTATTTAACAATAAATTTATAAATAATCTATTTACAATGGTTAAAAAAGGTCATCCTATCTGATCTGATGTGACATCAGTACGTGCAAGATTCATGTTTGCAGGCCTACTTCAGGTGGGATAATGTAGTGATCAGTTCACCAATCAAATTTCATCACAAGTTATTTAACAATGAATTTATAAAATCTATTTACAAAATATAAAATTGACAGGCTCAGTTTATTGAGAGTTCTCAAGATCACATTTCAATTCTATTTACATTATAAAATAGAGTCTCATCATCATTAAACAAAATGAAAATAACTTGATATTCGAAACAATCTGTTGTATGAAAATACGAACATGGAAATAACTTTGGATGCTCGAAATAATGTTTAGACAGATTATCTACATGTACGAGAATCAACATGGATTCTCGCTATTTTCCGTGGGAATCTTTGCGAGAATGGATTCACAGATTCTCCTCAAATTTCTGACGCTGAATATAATATCTATATAAATATATATTTATTTAAAAAAATACAATTTGTAAGGCGACAAGAAAACCTGTTCTACGAGACTGACCAACTCATTTTCAAAATGAATGTTTTTGTTTTTGTTCATTACAAAAGAAATTGATTTTGTAAAAAATATTTTGGAAAATTCTGAAAATTCACCAACATTTCCCAAAATTATTTGAAATTGTTTTGAAAAAATAAAAAATACATCGAACCAATCGTAAAAGGGTTTTGTTTTAGATGGGTGCATTACCCGGTGAAATTGTTTTGAAAAAATTAAAATAACATCTAACCAATTGTAAAAGGGTTATGTTTTAGATGGGTGCATTTCCCGGTTACTTTTTCTGACAGACCCTATTACTAGCGATCTATTTGCCTGTGCATAGAACAGGGTTGGGTGTTCTTTGTCGCCTATTCTCATATTACTTACAGGAGGGGTCCCACAAGCACAGCATTGAGCATTATTTGTTAGAAAAATAATTATAGAACCGAAATTGTGACACTACAATGTATATAAACAAAACATCATACTAGTCACAAAAACTGCCATCTCTCGACTCCACATGTAATTTTTCAAATTCGCTGCAATCGAAAGTTCCTGTGTCGATGACGTCGTGTTGAGAAATTTTCTAACATGTAATGCACAATGTTGTGCTTGCGGGACCCTCCTTTAATTCAAATATACTAAAAACAAACTATATATTGATCAGTTGATATCTGGCAGGCATTGATAGTTTGGGGTTAATACAATAACTGCACTATTTCAGTTGAGGAAGAGAAGGATTGCTGAAGATATTTTGCTGACGGCATATCAGTTTACCTCTCTTAAGCGGATCTTGGACAGTGCAGAACATCCTGTCAAGTTTGTTGATATACGGATGAAGGCTCTCAATGGTCTGTTCTGTAATCATGCCAACGGTAAGGAGGCGCCGCGCCTGCCTCGGAACTTCAACAGCAAGGTTGTGGAATTTGCGCGTCAAATTTTCCCCAGGAAAATTTACCGGGAACCAGCATCCATAGCTGCAACATCTCATGGCCAGTATTTCTACCTCATGAGCACATAGAGTGCGGTTTTTGTTGTACAGTTCGTAGCATTGGCTAAATTTCTTGATAAGAGTTGTGATCTTCTGCCGCTGCAAGTGAGAACTGTACGTTTTCTGTTCAATAACAATGGGAAGAAATATATCTGCAAATTTTGTTATATTGCAGGATGAGACAAGCTTCTTGACATCTGGGCCTATTAGGGATCCGCTATGGTAGGCAGCCCGCTTCAGTGATAGCGATTTGAGAACTTCATCAAATTTGCTTTTGAAGGGGCCTTTGATTTTGTTTAGTTCTTCAAGGTTTTTTTTCAGATCCTTTTCCTTTGTTTTAAGAGTTTTCTTTGTTTTCTCGATGTCTTGTTCAAGGTCCTTTACCGCGTTGCCAAGATTGTCAAATGCCGTCCTCACACCTTTCGCAAGATCACTGTTGTATTGGAAGGCGCCGTTACTTTTCTTCTTGAAAAATTGTGCACGCTCTTTGACAATATCCTGCTTACGTTTCTTGGCCTGCATGATTTTGTCCTTAGTGATTTCAATTTTTGCTTTTAGAGTTTGGCACTTTTTCAGGATATCTTTCTGGTTATTAAGTACTGCACGGAATGGGGCATACTCCCCCTTTTCATCTTTGATCTCTTGATCAATCTGTAATGCCGTGTTCTCCACTATGTTCATAACCTGTAAACCAAGTCCAAGACTTATGTGCAATGGGCTAGTGCTTGTCTTGTCAATAGTTGCATCCGGTCCAGTAAGAAGTGGCTTGTTTATGCAGTTATTAAATTTCTGAGCATGTGCCTTGTTGCGACCGGCTGCAACATATTCTGCGTTTTTGGCAGCACAGCCATCCAAAGTGCGTAGGAAATCATTGTCGTCAGGAATTACCATGCTTCTTTGATTTGTCTTGTCTCTGTATTTGGGGAGTATTGTTAGAGCATGGGGTCTACCTTTGGGCATGTCGGTGGTAACAACAAGGCAGTTGTTACAAAAAAATTTGCCGTTGGGGCCACTGGTCCCTAGAAATGCTGCCAGCCACATCCAGTCGCCACCCACGGTTAATTTTGCTTTGGTGAAAATGGGATCTGTGGAAGAAAGAAGAAAAACAAATTAACATTTTAACCCGACGAGCCGGTATCCCGGCTTACGTGTAAGTGAACTGTATACCCAACAAGCTGGTATCCCGTCTTAGAGGTATGCATACAATAAACCATATGAGACGGACTATAGGCCTAACTTGACCCCCCTGAAAACCAACGTCAGCAAGCCAATATCGCACCATTTTTGTTTTTTACATATATATGTTTAAGATATGTCTCTAATGAAGTTATTTGTAAAGTGTCAGTTTGGTGTCAGAGTATCTTCATGGTCAGGCAACTCTTTTAAATTGGGGTATTTTGCCCATTTTCAGTGTATCATGACTGCTGAATTTGGCAACCTGTTTCAGATTTTGACTAAGTATTTTGAGAAACATTTTAAAGAAAAAGTGTCTCAAGAAATTTCTGTGACAGAATTGTGACATTATGAAAGATATGGGGAACAAAAATTGCACATTCATTTTTCCAAAAAAATACTTAACCAAAATCTGAAATGGGTTGCTGAATTCGGCAGTCATGATAAATAGAAAATGGGTAAAATACCCCAATTTAAAAGAGTTGCCTGACCATGAAGATACTCTGACACCAAACTGACACTTTTCAAATAACTTTATTGAAGACATATCTTAAACATATGTAAAAAAAAAAATGGTGCGATATTGATGACGTTGGTTTTCGGGGGGGTCATCTTAGGGTCAAAAACACTTTCAAAGATTTTTTGGACGGCTTTATCCAAGTGATACAAGTGTAATCAGTGCATAACTCTGCATATATAGGTAGTACTACTGCTAGACTACAATCCCCCCAAAAATGGATATTAAAATTAGTTGTACTTTTTGCGTTAGGACCCCCCGAACATTGGTCCAAACCAGACTTTGGCCCATTTTCAGGCCCTTGTCATTTAAAACTGGAACATGCTACAATTTTTGATTAAAGTTTTGAAATCAGCATAAAAAGTTAGTTACAGAAACCAAATCTCAATATTCTAGGGGGTTTACTTCTTGAGATAATAGCCGCTCAACATGGACTTTCATTTCGTGACGCGTGTTTTTTGCGGAATTTCGGCGACCCCCCTCCCTAAATTTAAAATTGCCGCTACGAGAAAACTAAACGGAATTAGGGCCTCAAAATTTCAGGTTTTTCATATCTCATCAATATCTACCAGTATATGAAATATGAACAAAATCTATTTTTGATGGTGTAATCCATTTGTTGAATTGGGGTGGAATGACCCTACTAAACTGTCTATATGTATACACAAATAAATCTGAAAAGATTTTTAAAACAATAGTGGTGGGTTTGTAAAACAAAAGAAAAAGGGTCGTCATCAACCAACCGACCCTATTTTTTCCATTGTAAGGACAAACAAACACTTTTAAAGGCCTACATCATGGAGGCTACATACATGTACGCTAAGTTTTACACACAAATAAAATGTAACCTACCTGGTGGGCTGTCACAACCTGATGGTGCTGTTGGTGGAAGCGGCTGGTTAGTACATGTAGTCCCGTCTTCAGGGCTGTCACAACCTGATGGTGCTGTTGGTGGAAGCGGCTGGTTAGTACATGTAGTCCTGTCTTCAGGGCTGTCACAACCTGATGGTGCTGTTGGTGGAAGCGGCTGGTTAGTACATGTAGTCCCGTCTTCAGGGCTGTCACAACCTGATGGTGCTGTTGGTGGAAGTGGCTGGTTAGTGCATGTACTAGTAGTCCCGTCTTCAGCATGGCATGGATTACGGGTACCTGTATTAAAAGAATAAAATAAATAATAAATAAAAGGTGACACAAAAAACCCTATTCTACAGATAAATGGTCGTCTCGAGTAAGGTCGAACCAGCAATTTGTTGGTGAATTTCAAAACAATGTTAGAAAAAAGAAATCAAAAAAGAAAAAGAAACATTTAATTGTTGTTGTTGTTGTAGAAGAAATTGTTGAGAGAATTGTGCATCATGATAAGGCCAACAACAACAAAATTGATATGTTGTCCTCTAACGCCCGCTCGTAAGATTTAGGGCCGCTCAGATTTTATTTGATTTTTTTCAGATTTTTTTATAAAAAAAATCAGGGTTTTTTTTTCAGGGATTTTTTCTTTTTTCAGTTTTTTTTTCAGATTTTTTTTTAAACAGTTCAAATGGCATTGAATATTAAATTAAGTGTTTATAACATATATGTGCGACTCTTTAAAAAAATTAAAAAAAATAAAAAAAATCGCCGCCGCCCACCCCTCCTCTCTGAAAGTTGTGGAGGACAACATAACAAACAAAAATTGTTGGCCTAATGCTTATTAGATTTTTACTGTAAAACTTATGTTATGTTCATTCTTCAAACAAAGGCCTAATTATTTATTAATGTAAATTACCTTTCTTACAGTGTTTACACTCCAGGCTGACAGTTTCATTCTTGATGTTTAGCGGTTGCAGCGGGATGAAATTCAGATCATCTGTCAACAAATATAACAAAATTCAATATTAAATTTTTAAATGATAACAAGACATTTCTCGATATCAATAAATACCCACCTATACAGGCTGTACAATGTATATAAAATCACCACTACATACATTTAAGTGCACGCAGGTCACAGGTGTTTTGGTTCATTGTATTTGTGTCCGGTTCGGTTCAGGACCAGTGCAGCACAGAGGTCACTCGTCGTGTGTGTGTACTGTACATGTATGTAAGGCGACTAAAATCGAACTTGGCAATATCACGTTTCGTGCCCCAATGGAATAAGCTGTGGAAATGTTATACGTTGATTCTGTTGATGTCACGAACAATTAAGCCAAACATGATATTGCCATGAACTCTATATTACACTCGCCTTATTGATAAAGATTTTGCAACAATTTTGGAAAATGTTTAATATTTTCCATTTCATTTCCATCATTGTACAGTCATTGGGCTTTAAGCCTTTATCTTGCTTATACGCCCGGTACGGAATAATAATAAACCGTACCACTACATTACGTTACACATTTACAGCTGATTGATCAAGATTTTGCAATAATTTGGAAAATGTTTAATATTTTCCATTTCATTTCCATAATTGTACATTGGGCTTTATCTTGCTAAACGCCCCGTTCAGAATAAACCATACTTCAATGTTACACATTTACAGTCACACTTTGGAATACAGGACGTCGAGCATAAAAGGCATTGCCGTACATTGTTTTTATTATATTGTGGACTGTATTATTATTATTGAATAATTTCCATAAATGCATTTTTCTCCCTCGGCCTCCGATAAATCTATTTTAAAAGCTTAAGAATTCATGCTTACCTGGTGCTGGCTTTCTTTGTTGTGGCTGACTTGCACTACAGAACACAGGCCTTTTCAGTTGGAGATTCTCGATGTTTTCAGTCACATTCTGAAGTTTCTTTATAATATCTCCAAATATTCCTTCGATGTTTGCTCGATTGTCCTTGCCTTCAAAAAATCCGAGGATCTTGCAATGTTTGATCGAATGCCTGCCTTTTTCGTTGACGTTGACAAGCTGTATGATTAGCTTCGTACTTTTTCCTCCTTTGTCAGCAGACACATGAAGCCACAGTGTTTCTGGTGACACATTTTGTAATTGTTCCAAGAAGTTTGAATCTCTCAAGTCATTTACTAGTTTCTTTACTACTTCTTCAACATCTTCAACTCTTACAAACGATGTATCCTCCCCTGCACAATTTGTAAACGTTCCGCATTCATACTCGAATTCCATTTGACGGATTTCTTCTTTCAGTCGACTTTCCGTCATGAACACATCCTGGCCGATTTCTGTGCGCAGTGTCCGCCGAAGCATCCGCCAAGCCGTTTGAGTCATCACAGATCGCAATGCCAACACAGTATCTTTATTAAACCGGGCAATTAGTTTGAGGCCAGCCTCTTTTGCTGCCTTTGAAAAGGATTCCTTGTTTCTCTTTATAAGAGATACCACTTGAGTGTGGACATCCTTGTCGTTGTCGGTGTTCGCTTTTGTTGTGTTAGTGTTACCTTTGACCATAGCCAAAATATTTGTCAGATGTTCTATCAGCTTGGTTCTTCGAACAATTGTTGATTTTGCGGCATTTGAACTGGATTGTTGTGTGCTTGGAACTTCAAGAAGTTTAGTAGGCTTTCCTCTTGGATGACCGACAACTAGTAGACCGTCTTGATTCAAATTATTTTGCTTATTCCTCATGAGTTTACTAAGCATATCCTTTTGCGGTTGCGTCAATGGACCAGTTTTGGAAATGTCATTGAGGTGATTGTATTTTTGAGCCAGTTTATTTGATTGAACAACTATCTGGTCATACTTCACTGATAAGTTATTTAATAATAACGTTGTCTCCGTTCTACATGTCAATAAATTCATGATATCAGTTTTGGAGCAGTATTCTAAAATTCCATGAATAACATGGTCCGGCAGTTTTCGACCAACGAGAAGTGAATGGTTGGCCCATGGTTGGCCGATGTTGTCAGGTTTTCTTCTCTTTTTTGTCCTTGATTCCACTGCCAAGGGCAATATATTTCTTGCAATAGGACGTTTGTCGCCTGCGTGTGGTTTTGGCCTAATTGGCGTTTCATTTGTCATTTGGAATGATTTGGACGTGTAGTAGGAGTGGTCATGTTGCTGATGTAATGGCGATGGAGTTGATGGCACTGTTGAGTTGTGTACGCTTGTTGGTGTCAGTGGTATTCTTTCCTCAACGCCAGCGGTCCTAACCAGTCCACCGTGCTTTGAACGTCCATGGTAGCCAACTTTACCTTTGCTGTCGAGAAGGTGTTCAAATGTTTTTTCTCTGTTATTTCTGAACTGTGTTGACACGACATGTTTACAAGTTGGACAAAGCCATCCCGATCTGTTCTCCGCTGCCACACCAAAACAGCATTCAAATTCTGATTCGTAGGTGGAACTCTTTCGGAAAGATGAGCGATTCTTTTCACTTCGTCCACAAATGCAACAATTCTTAATCTTAGGTGCCATGTTGGTTGAAAATGGCCAGTTAGCCTAGTATTAGTAAAGTAGTACTAGTAGACACCATCATGTGAGTTGTGACCATCATCATAGACTGACTCTTCTTCTAAGTTAAAGTTCTACTCTAGTCAAAATTCATTTACAAAATTGTAATTTTATAGGCGTAGGGACCTAGGCCTACTTACATTTTTAAAATGTTGGACGGACGCGATTTTCACATGATTAAAATATCACCGTATCAGTCAAATCATAAAACAGCAACTCAAACTAGCGCGATGGAGAATAAAAATCTATCAAGATCAGAATTCGACAACCGGTACCATACACACACAGTGAACGGCACAGTGAACCGTAGTGAAGAACAGAAACTCGTTTTCGCGGCAGTTAAAAAAACATTATTCTGACAACTGACGACCACATCAGATTCGTTTGTTGCACCAGCGCTTCGACAAAATATGTAACTTTCCTACCGAATATAGTATTACAAATATTAAGTGATGTGGTGGACGAAAAGTGTAAAATTACTAGAAAAATTCGCGTTGTTAAACAACAAAGACGACCGCCATTTTCGTATTAAAAAATCCCACAATTCACCGCAAAAAGCGGATATCGACTTTACGACCTTTGGTGACCTCGATAATTAATCACTTATCGCCGCACACTCGCCGCTTATCGCCGTAAGCGGCGACGTCATTAAATGAACCCTGCATAAGCTCGTGAAAAGTTGATTATATGCTGAAGGAGATTGTAATTCTGATTTCATTATAATGCATAACACTACTTTTCGAAACGATTCTAGACACCTTAGTTAGTATTTCGTTCGTACATAAAATGTTGGCCATTACGTTTTTTCGATTGGAATTCGGCGCGGCAAATCTATTGCACCATGGGAATTATTACAAAACACGGAGACTCAGATACGTAGGGAGTCATGTGATTTTTGTCCAGGACAAACACTTGAGATGTACACGCCCCTTTAAGGTATGTATTTACCCACTTCTTCTTAGCCTTGAATATTGATTTCACAGCAATCATTGTTAAACCACCTTCATCAATGTCACCAATAAATGTACGCCTCTTTATACGACTTTTATCACTATTCCACAGAAATGCGTATATGATTTTATCTATTTGGTGTATTTTATAATCTGGAATATGACAAACGGAGGCCAAGTGTATACAACTTGGACGTGCAAAAGTCTTTATCAAAATAATTTACCAGCAATGGTTAACCTTTTACATTTCCATAGTGTGAGAATGGTTTTAACCTGCTTTAACTTTGGGCCAAAATGCATGTCCTCAGCTGCCTTTTCATCATATGATAGATAAAATACACCCAAAGCTTTTATCGGTTTTATTGGCCAATCAGTGTTTAGCGGCTTGTACATACTCATTATTTTTGAACCAATCCAGTCCATCATTACCTTGGCTTTTATTCTTAGGCATTTTGTTAAGAGCGTTAAATAATTCCACCTGAGTAACATTACCTTCACATTTTAACATATCATCAGTATCAAGTGTAGGTGTTACATTACCATGAAGAAAAATATTATTGGAACTTGCATTCATGTCAACTTTGGATGCAAT
Organism: Ophiura sarsii; assembly: GCA_035610835.1. Taxonomy (NCBI): domain Eukaryota; kingdom Metazoa; phylum Echinodermata; class Ophiuroidea; order Amphilepidida; family Ophiuridae; genus Ophiura; species Ophiura sarsii. The sequence goes on from CM069449.1 coordinate 25,895,844, forward strand.
GTTCTTATAGTACTCACATTGTGCATTAAGAATTGCATTAGGATTATTGACCTCAGTGCCATCATCCCAAATTAATTTATTGCATTGTCTCTTCTTGCAGTTTCTCTTCTCCAGACTCAAAAAATATGTATATATTACTTTTCTCCCCTATTTGATTCTAGAGCGAACAATAAAACCATGAATAATTTTTGAGTCCAACTCTTCCAACTCATTCCTTACAACTTAAATTTCGGCCAATGTAATATCTGATGGTTTTCACCAAATTATATCTCAAGTGAACTAAGTTTCGTGTTAAGGTCTGGGATCTTGTTCCTCTTTTGTAAGGGTTTATATTTGAATATTGTATAGCCTCTTCTCCCTAACCTGAAACTTAAACCATTCCCATTTCACTTGAATGTCAGGCAAAGATGGATCATTAAGCCAAATCATGGTTTACAGTGAAAAATAAGTTGTCGCGCAGACCTGACAGTTTATTTTCACTCTTTAAGCCATGCGTGATTTTGAAGTAATTAGGAATCGTATCGCTCTGTAACTCTAAATATATTTATTATTCATAATCAGATAAGTAAATCTGCAAGAAAATCTACTTTTTAAAAAAAACATGAATAGAGTGCTCCCCTGAAAAAAGATCACATAAGATACCTTTAACATTGATTCATGGTGTGTATCAGGATTGTATCGCAAGACTACAGCCATGGCGGGTACAAAAGGAGAGGGCGTGCTTCCACGAAAATTTACCCAAATGGAAGCACGCCCTCTCCTTTTGTTTCAGCCATACTATAATAAGACTTGACCCGGTACACATGTCATGCTCTAAACATGTTCTACATATTAGCGTCAACTACGAGGGTCATTCAATAAGTTATACCTCTAACCTTATAACTTTGTCATTAATATAAACCAGTCTTATAAAATATTACACAATTGTAGCTTGAAGAATTAGCTACAAGTTCATTATAAATTGATCCGAGTATTTGAATGGTTTTGTCTTTTAGGGAAACGGAATGAAAACGGATGAAAAACAGTTAAGGCCAATTCTAAGAGGCAAAACGTACATATCGGTCAATTATAACCATTCTAGATGTCAGATAGCTCTTAAACAGACTATAAACAACAACGGTGATTGATTTCGTAGGAAAAACATGCCCTCTGATTAGCCAGAACCAGATCAGGGCAACTATAAGTTTACCCCTCCCCAATGAGAACCATGTACAAGTCATATTTGATATTCGATATACAGGACGAAGTGGAGGGATTGCAAGTCTCTCGAGGAGCAAATTTTCTATCATTGACTACCTGATTGACTATTCTGAAGGTTGCACATTAGTGAAACTCATAAAGTGACTATCATATTAAAGATTCAACATAAGAGGCATCACCGTGGCTTGACTTGTAACAACGAACCTCTGACTGATTAGCAGTATGCCAAAGGCATAGCAATACATTCGAGTTGATATTACATTATTTGCAAGCCTAGAGGTAATCTTGCTTTACAATCTTATTTATAAATGATAATACTGTTATATATTCAGATATCACTCATTGATTTCCATTTTCAGTATTTAAATAGTGCCCTTATATCTAACTATGCAATACGAAAAACCCCGAGAAACATGTATTTTTAAGGTAATTGTCCGTTTACGTTAGCTACAATCTCTCCCTGGCGTTGACCACGTCATAACAAAAGTGAAACCGATATTAATTATGATTGACTGTAAATATGTAGATATGATTTAGAGCTATAATCATGATAAAGGGGAAAAAATCCTCTATAAGAATTCGCAATTTGGGTCGATATTAAATTGTGTATGACACCGCCCCCCCCCCCCCCCCCCCCCCCCCCCCCCCCGGTTCAGTCGGTCCTGAAGAGCGCGACGCTTAAGTATAATTCGGGTCACAGGCTCGGATCAACTACACGATCGAATTAAATGTCACAAAATAATCAAAATACATCGATAGACGTCAGATGTGACACAATTTCAAACGATTAAGATGATCTGCATAATATAAGTCAATTTGAATAGATGAGCAGTTATCTTAGTTTGCACACATGGCTATAATTAGACTGAGAATTACGGATACACACGTGAGCGTTCAAGCCCTGTTTTCTCTTGCGTCTACTACCAACACGTATAAAGGTCTGTCAATACTCCTTTCGTTGCATATCGTCTGACGTCGACGGATGTCGAGGCACGAGTTGAAGAAATGTCAACTTTTAGCCGGTGACGTCTGCCGATGCCCAACGACGCGAGTATGAACGAATCTTAAGAAAAACATATTCGATTACTGTATGTCGTTTCGTTAAGCTTCACGAATACTTTATAACTACAACAACATTAAATATAGCCTACTTATCAATTATAGTATTTTAGTATTGTCTATTATATTCTGAACGATCGTGCACACCAAACAGAACATCCATTACATCTATTACTTTTTCCTATGCCAAATATGTAAACCGTATTAGTTCTGGGTTAGCAGTATAATTATACTTTTTCTAATAAAGTAAATAAACACAAAACATTCATGATACTTATCTACCACTAGACTGAAAGGTAAGGATGTTAGCCTATTGTTTGTAACACTCACATACATCAAAGAAGAAAGATTATCAAAAACACCAATCGGTAATGTTGATAGATCATTGTCCCTCAGCCAAAGGCACTGTAACTTGACTAGATCATCAAATATACCATCGGGCAACAATGCCAGCAAGTTATAGTGCAGATATAAATCGTATAGCTGTGATAACCCATCGAGTACACCATTCTGGAGTGTCGCCAGCATATTAAGACGGAGTTGTACAATTTCTAACAACACCAGACCATTAAATACATCTCGATGCAACGTTGCGAGATGATGATTGGCAAGACTGAGTACCTTCAATCTACTCAAATCATTGAGATTGTATATGTCAAATGGAGTCACCCATGCGTGTAAGCCCCATTTGCAATTCACACTCCCTGCGGGAATGATTTAGGTAATGTCTTCCATAGGGGTATATGAATTTCAAATACAATATCCAAATGGTCCAGTATCTCATCCAATTATGACTATCTTTAAAGTCACATGACGTGTTAATTTGGAAAAGGATGAAATAGATAATACGGAAAATGTCGGTGTCGGTGCTCTACGGAATGACTGATCATTGAAATAGGTTGTCGGTCAGATGTTTTTGATTTGTCTTGTGGGTTTATTTTTGAACGACACTAATATAATTAAAATGTATCAGTCGTTTTTTGAAGGGAAAAAAATCCTCTATAAGAATTCGCAATTTGGGTCGATATTAAATTGTGTATGACACCGCCCCCCCCCCCCCCCCCCCCCCCCCCCCCCCCCCCCCCCCCCATTACAAGATCAGTCGGTCCTGAAGAGCGCGACGCTTAAGTATAATTCGGGTCACAGGTTCGAATCAACTACACGATCGAATTAAATGTCACAAAATAATCAAAATACATCGATACACGTTAGATCGTCGTGCGAGTGCAACAATGTCGTAAGTGACATTTTGGCGAAATTGACTTTTTTATATATTTTAAAAGAGTAAGTAATTGCGCTCATTTTAAGCTAATTTTGAAGTTCTTAAACAAATTAATTATGTTTTAATTAATAAAAAACAATATCGTAAGTGCACTTTAATTTAATTTTATATTATTCTGAGTGCAACAACAACGTATCTACCACTTACGATGTTCTTGCACTCTGTTTTCTCATATTTTCTCAAGTTTTCTCAGTGCAATAATAACGTATCTGCCACATACGTTGTTGTTGCACTCTGATTTTCATATTTTCTCAAGTTTTCTCAGTGCAATAATATCGTATCTGCCACATACGTTGTTGTTGCACTCTGATTTTCATATTTTCTCAAGTTTTCTCAGTGCAATAATATCGTATCTGCCACATACGTTGTTGTTGCACTCTGATTTCTCATATTTTCTCAAGTTTTCTAAGTGCAATAATAACGTATCTGCCACATACGTTGTTGTTGCACTCACTAGATTTATTATTGCAGATACGTTATCTAAAAATGTCAATATCTTTTCAAATACTTATTTTTATGACACGATGTTCAATTTATATCATCAAAGAAAATAATCTTTATACTTCCATAACATAATATGTATGAAAAACATAAAAATGCTTCTCTTGCAAATACAGCAAAATGCAGATACGATATTGTTGCACTCGCACGACGAGATGTGACACAATATCAAACGATTAAGATGATCTGAATAACATAAGTCAATTTGAATAGATGACCAATTATCTTAGTATGCACACATATGGCTATGATTAGAAAGGTGAACGTTCAAGTCCCATTTTCTCTAGTCTGCTTTAGTATACCTTTTTCCTTTTCTTTGTCACTCTATGAACATGTACCGATAGAGGGCTCACTCCCCATGGACCGCTCCCCATCCTCTGATCTCACCCCGGGAAAATATCTACTTGCATTGGATTGACCTCGTTGACCTCCGTATACTTTTACATTAGTGCTCGTCCAAAAATTGGACGCATACGTAATGAGCAATTTGTTCGCGTGGGGTTCAAAATTAACCAATGGCAGACACGATAAATACGAAGTATATGAATATGTATATACGTCTTCGCAGAGAGACGAATCTTGCTCACTTGATAAATTCAAAATGTCGATTTGCTGGCACTGTATAGCCGCCGTTTCGGTCTAAAATCACACTTTAGGAGTTATCTTTGACATTGGTCCTCGCCCAAAATATGTTCCTCAGAGATATAGCTACATTTCCGCATATGTGACTATTTCCATGCTATTTCCTATCTTTCAATATCGTGTAATAAAAAAACTTTTTACGTTTAAACAGAGACAAATAATTTGATCATTGTTTACGATAACTAGATACTCTTACACAGCCACAGAAATACCCCCTTCATGCGTTTCTAGATGTACAAACAGCAAATTCAATATTAGCGCGTTATGAAGGGGTGTGATACTATCGTGACGCATAAAAAGCATCGTCCCTAGTAATCCCTAGTGTGCTCAAGCACAGTTCTTTTGTAAATCCAATGCCAGTAGACCTTGTATTTGGTCGGTTCTCGGATGGGAGGTATCAGGGGGTGTTGTTCGATTGTGTGACAGTGAAATTATACAAGGCATACGAGTAGACTACATTTTCTCTTGCGTCTACTACCAACACGTCTAAAGGTCTGTTGATACTCCTTTCGTTGCATATCGTCTGACGTCGACGGATGTCGAGGCACGAGTTGAAGAAATGTCAACTTTTAGCCGGTGACGTCTGCCGATGCCCAACGACGCGAGTATGAACGATCCTTAAAAATATTCGATTAATACTGTATGTCGTTTCGTTAAGTTTCTCGAATACTTTATAACTACACTAACATTAAATATAGCCTACTTATCAAGTTTAGTATTTTAGTATTGTCTATTATATTCTGCTGAACGATCATGCACACCAAACAAAACATCCATTACATCTATTACTTTTTCCTATGCCTAATATGTAAACCGTATTAGTTCCGGGTTAGCAGTATATACTTTTTCTAATAAAGTCAATAAACACAAAACATTCATGATAATTATATCTACCACTAGACTGACAGGAGGTTTAGCCTACCTTTAATTTTCTCTTTAATAGTTGAAAGACCAAGAGAAAACACTTAAAGATCAAACCTAAGAGTCCTGAAACCAATAAGCCTTTTCTAAAAGGGGGACAAAATAGGATGGCAGTATTTGAAATAGAAGATGGCGTACTTCGTTTGAGTAAAACGGGGGATGGAAATACACATAATGTGCAGTAGGGTGTGGAAAGATCGCCATACTTCTAAAATTGTTTATTATGTTATCATGATGGTGAGAAGAGGATGTGTTCGCTTTGACAAGCCTTTCATTGTCCCTGTTTTTTCCATCAGTTTTTTCTGTCTGAAATGAGGGTGATTAAAGTGTACAGGAATGGATTGATAGCTGAATTTATTGGTATTATGAAAGCTACAGTCCACACATAGGCCAGTGGGTCAACCGTGATAAGTTGGCATTGTACTAAAATGCATACTATTACCAATGGGACCCAAGTAAAGAAATCAGTTAAAACAATGGCGGACATTTTAAAAGCCATACGCATTTCTTGCTTTTCATCTTGCTGTCTACCCGCTCGTTTCGAAGTATTTCTTGCAGTTATGAATATTTGCGTGTAAAGAAAAGCAATTAGTACTAAGCAAGCCAAATTTACACCGATGAAAATAATTATAGAAAAGTATGTTGCTAATAATGTATTGCCGGTTATTTCTGATGTGACGTAAAGTGATTTCTGATAGTCTGAAAAAAATCCTAATGAATATTTCTTAACCCCATAATAATGATACTCATATAAGACAGTCTTTTTAGTGTCTATGATAACTGAACTTGTGTTTGTTACGCTTAAAGGTCTTCTCACAATTGGAATTCCTACGCAAACTTCAGACACCTCAAACACATCAGAATACACACCGGATAGCAAAACTGGGGTAACGCTGATAAATAAACCAAGCGACCAAAGTGCTAATAAGCACATTTTGGTAGACTTGGTTCTCAATCGGTACCCGCTAAAAGGATATTTCACACCCTGAAACCTATCAAAAGTGATTAATGTAATAAGAAACACAGATACTTCACTGGACATAATTGACAGTGTGCCAGCTAACTGACAAATAGGACCTTTACGCCAGAGTTCAGAGTAAGAAGGGAATAATTGTCCGTAATAAGCATCGGAAGATGCCAACAGGACCATACTGATTCCCATTAGAAGGTCCGATAGAGAGAGATGTAATATGAGCAGTGATTGAACCGTACTGTCTTGCTTATTAGCGCAACGTAAATAAAACACATACAGGTTGCAAACCATTGCAAATAAACCCAGTGCCCACATTGATATCTTGGGTAGAAAATCATCCACCATTCTCTTACAAGTGAGATAAACTGATCGTGGATATCGAGGTTTGCATTGGACATATCCGGTAAAGCAACAAGTTGCACTTTCATCTACCAGCAACACTGTTGAATTGTCAAGACCAATGAAAGATGACTTGGTCACAAGACGCAATTCATTTGCTCGGAGATCCACAATACCGGTGATGTACAATACTTTATGGTCAATGTTTTGAATCAAGTTGTGTGACAAATTGACTAATTTCAAATTGGTCAAACAATCGAAGATACCAGACAGTAGCGTGGAAATTTCGTTCTGCTGAATTTCGAGTTGCTGAAGATTAGACAAACCATAAAATGAACCGTTAGATATGCTTTGCAACTGATTGTTAGTTATTGCAAGTACTATGACATTCGTCAGATTACTAAAAGTGCCTGGTTTGATCTCGTTCAACAGGTTATGGCTCAAGTAAAAAACTTCCAATGTATACAGCCCTTCAAAGTTTCCAATTGGTAACTCATTTATTCCATTATGATCTAACGATAACAAAATCAGATAAGGCATATACATTGAGATGTACGGACTCACAGTGCTCAATGAGTTTTGACTCAAATCATAAATTTGTAAATCACTCGGACGATCAAACAACGGCATACTGCTTAGTTTATTGTAAGAGATATTTAAAACTAATATATCAGTTACTGACGCTGACGCGAATAATTTTGCTGGCGTTTGGCGTAAGTAGTTATTGCTTATGTCAAGGTATTGTAATGACGTCATGTTATGAAATAAGCTTTCAGGTAGATAGACTAGCTCATTATCATTTAGCCAGAGACTTTCTGTATTTATGAGGGAGTCAAATAGATTTTCAGGCAATGAAGACAAAGAGTTATAGTTTAAATAACAGTGAAGTAATGATGGCATGTATTTAAACGCATCGTTTGGGATTGAAATCAAATGATTATTTCGCAATGTAAGATCAACCAAATTAATCACGCCAATAAAAACATTGATTGGTAGTGTTCTTAATAAATTACTATCAAACCTAATTTCATAGATATGTGTATGAACAATTCCGAAAAGTCCACCAGGTAAGGATGTTAGCCTATTGTTTTTAACACTCACATACTTCAAAAAAGAAAGATTATCAAAAACACCAAGCGGTAATGTTGATAGATTGTTGTAAGAAAGCGTAAGAAACTGTAAGTTCACTAGATCATCAAATACACCATCGGACAACAATACCAGCAGGTTATATTCCAGATATAAACGGTATAGCTGTGATAACCCATCGAGTGCACCATTCTGGAGTGTCGCCAGAGTATTACTATTGAGTTCTAACTGTTCTAACGATACCAGACCCTTAAACCCACCATCGGGCAACAATACCAGCAGGTTATGTGACAGATCTAATTGGTATAGCTGTGATAACCCATAGAGTACACCATTCTGGAGTGTCGCCAGCGTACTACGACGGAGTTTTAACTTTTCTAACGATACCAGCCCATTAAATACACCTCGATGCAATGTTGCGAGATGATTATTGGAAAGACTGAGTACCTTTAATCTACTAAAATCATGAAATACATCAACTTGTAAGGTTAGGTTATTAAAGTCAAGCTTTAATTCTGTCAAGTTACTTAAATCACTAAATATGTTATCCGATAATGACGTTATTTGAGTATAAAGGACGAATAACTCTATCAAGTTAGTCAAACCAGCAAAAACGCCCTCCTTCAGAGAAGTGAATTGATTTCGGCTAATAGATAGAAACTCCATCTGTACCAGACCATCGAAAACACCTACAGGTAAATCAGTAAGACGATTGTTGTTAAGTAGAAGTTCTCTCAAAATCACCATGCTGATAAACAGACGGGCAGGGAGCAGTTGTATTTTGTTGAGAGCAAGATCTAACTCTGTTACGGCACTAAGCCCGGCGAACGCCCCAGGTGTGATATAAGACATACCTTTGCCATCTAATGCTAACCATGTATTATCAGGTTCATAAATCATAAGCGCAATAGTGGTTGTGGAACTATCACACACTGTGGTCCATGATCTATACCCAAGTGTACAGACGCATTCATCTGGGCATGTCAATTTGTAATATTTATACCATGTTAACACCCGATACAATGGTTCCACTGCATCGTACTCAGTAAAATTACACACAGGAAAAGTTGTATTATCTGTTAAGGACAGTTGCGAGGATTCTAAAAGACTTTGAGAATCAGGACATATTGAGTGGGGAGCATTCACCCCACGAATATTAAAACTCTCTCTAGTATTAACATAATGGATTTTGAATTCTGCTGAGGTTAAGAACAAGGTACAAGGTACTGAATTCAATGATATTGAAACGATTCGTTTCAGACACTGGTCACTCCGGGACGAAGAATTGACTACTAAATTAACGTACACATAGGAATATATAGTGTTGGAACTTGAGTGCAATAATTGTACTGAAGTTCCATTGCCTTGTGTTAATGAAATACCTATGGTACAACTGAATATTGAATTTTGTAAGTTGGGATACTTTGATTCCGTAATGTTATCCGTGATAATCACCAATGGGTCATAAGTAATATTAACATGACTGTTGCATTCATTGAAAAGATTTACCACCTTCTGTGCTAATGTTGTGTGATTGATGCAAATTATTAGCAATAGTATATACCAAACTATACGTTTATGACACGCCATGTTTACCATAAAGTCACTCTGGCGTCACTTACGGTGAAGCACTTTTTCATTAAAAATTAGCTTCTTAAACCAGACGATGTTATAATCAAGCCTCAACTCTCCCGATTATACCAAGTACAGCGTTACATACCAAACCGTAGACAATTTCAATCTCACAACTCAGTTTACATTTATTTAAATAATTGTTCGTTATTGTATGTACTTCTTCCACACTCCAGTTCCAGTTGAACGCTCAAAATGTTCCGCAATGATGTCGAAGGGAGAATTATCGAGCACTGTGAACGCTTTTTAGTGGCTGGAAATATCTGCAAAGAGAATACGATCCAATTTTACATCTTTAGTTTTGAAAAATAATTTAACGGCAATGTTTTTGCTTTGCACGACATAATTTAAACACAATTAGCATTGCGTGTTTAGTGTCCACCTACGCGCTATACAGAATGCATGACTTAACAACAAGTGGCTACATTCAGCTATGACAAAATCATCGTTAAAGGACTATGTATTATTCAAAAGTAAACCTGTCTATAAAGATTACTTATTATGCAAATTAGATTTTTATGGTGCAACGATGACATTCAAAGCTCGGTCCAATACCTTACCCCTCATTGGCCGTGCTCATTCATGGAAACCTGATGTAAATATTTACTGCCCATTATGCGATAAAGATATTGAGGAACTTAAACCTTTTTTTTAATTTATATGTAGTGCTTCAAATCATACCAGAGTTGGCTGGTAACTGAAGCCTAAAAGCTTGGAGAATGGGTCTTGTCATTGGTAATTTTAAGTTTGTGGTTGCTATTTTGATTATTGTTTTTGTTTGTGCATTTATGTCTTGTTAAAGAAGAGAAAAATAAAATATATTGCTAACACCAGGGGCGAGAATTGTAAAAAGGTGCGTCAACTTCTCATGTACCATGACGCTTCCTATGTCAAAAAAGTGACGGACCTTTGTCATACAATATACGCACCCTCAGTCAATTTTGTGACGCACCATTGGTTGATTCTGACGGACCATATGACGCACCCCGATTATCAGCATGAAACGGAGTTGTTTATTACTCCTGACTATTTGAAATAATATCATATATTATATTTATATTATACTTAATATAATTCATAAACTCTTGCACACTTGCAATGGCCATCGAGTGATTTCAGGCATTTTAGAACTTTTTCGGAAAAGTGATGTTTCACGTTAAGAAAGCCTGTTTGGTGATATATATAGTATGGCATGTATTTAAATTATAAAGTTCGTATTCTGTTGTTCGTAAAAAATATGTACACTGTGACGCACCCATGTAAAGTGACGGACATTGACGCACCCTTTGTCAATTTCATGACGGACCAAAGGCTGCCACTGACGTACCCTCCGTCAAGAATGTGGTGGTAAACGACGCACCTATGACGCACCTCTCCCGGGGGTCGTATAGTGCGACTTACAACTGATAGAGGTGCATAAATCATTCCCATGTTCACCAATTTACATACGGCTTCCGTGAATCGTGAGACTCACAGGAGAATGCTCAATTCCGGGATGTCAGTCACTTTACCTGGGTCACAGGGTACTTCATTATGCGTACAACAAAATGCGAACATTATAGTTTACATGTAGGCTCTACTTTACTACCAACTAGGCTTTATTTTTAGATATGCAAATACCGAAGTGTACAAATCACTATTCCAATACTCTCATCGCGCGTTCAAGGTAACACTTGCATGCATAAATCACCCGATCGCCAGTATGGCCTTTTGCATACCCAAACCAGAAATAACCCGGGGATTGGTACCCACGAATATAGGACTGATATGTGCCGCTCTTGAAGAAAACGTTTACACTGTTTCCATAGCCTATTGTAATCCAATTCAGTCAACAATGATGTATGACAGTGGGGTGCGTCATTTTAGACAGTCATAGTCAGTCAGAATCAATGAATGGTGCGTCACAGAATTTACCAAGGGTAGCGTTATTGTATGTCAAAGGTCCGTCACATTAGTGACACGGTGGTGCGTAAGTGTATATTAGAAAGTGACGCACCTCGGTAAAGTGACGCACCATTCCCGGGGTCGTATAGTGCGTCATACAACTGACCTATTTATATGAAGGTATACAGAATAGACATGTTGGTAGGTCGATGATCGGGAACCCATATGACACGTCCCGATAATAATTATTCATCAATCGGTTAATACCAAAATGTTAAAAGAAACCCAAATATCACGCGATACAGTCATTAGTTCTTATAGGATGTATTCAAAGATATAGGTACGTATACTGAATAGGCATTGATATATATACGTAGCGAAACCATGTCATTGGAAGTGAATAACAAAAATCGTTTTTAATCAGTGTTATTTTCAGTGGTGCAATCTTTTGTTAAAAATGTCCGTCTTGTTTCAGTCCCATTTCAGATTTCAGTGGTATTTTCAGTGATGAAAATAAGGTTCTTATGAACTGATCCAAAATATATACTCACTGCGGTGAGTATATATAAACGTCGGTGAGAATATACTTTTGGATCAGTTCATAGGAACCTTTTTACACCATTTATTGCTACGGAAGAGTAGTGGTGGTTTGGAGTAGCGATTGCGTAACTGGAGTAGTGACAGTGTGAACGGTCACTAGCGTAAGTTACGCCGCCTAAATCCTGTCTTTTTACTCCTGCTATAGTAGTAGCGAGGTCCGCATCGCTCGACCGTGGAACTTAGGCGATTCATCTAGCGCATGGCCTTTGTTTACCAACTCATAACCTCATGCCTATGCACTTCCGGGTTAAGATGTGGTACAGAATGTTACCAGTTTGACAAGACATAAGGTAAGCAATATGGCCGAGACAATAAAAAATAAAAAAACGATCATGAATTCTAGGGGAGATTGGGACGGAGATCGTTTATTTGATTTCTAACGGGGAGGGGGGGGGGGGGGGGGGGGGGGCAAATGTTATGTAAACAATTGAAACTAATCTAAAAATCAATATTTTCAATTGTTAGGGATATCTTGTGCAATATAAACTTTGTGTTATGGGAGTGGAATCAATAGATTGATTCAGGTCTTACCTAAGTAATAGACGACAGGTTGTATGTGTTAATGAAACTAGCTCCAATCCTATATAAATTACGTGCGGCGTGTCTCAGGGCAGTGTCTTTGGGCAGCTTTTATTTCTTTGCTACATCAACGACACGCCTATCAGTGTGGATTATAAGTTCGAACTTTTTGCAGCCGATAGTGCATTGCTTGTTGGTGGTAAAGATGCAGATGAAATAGCTGCTAATCTCAGCAAGGAGCTGGCGTCATGTCGTCTGTGGCTCATCGACAACAAGCTATCTCTTCACTTGGGTAAGACCGAGGCCATTCTGTTTTGTTCAAACAGGAAATTAAAGAAACACAATGATTTTAATATTATGTGCAATAATGAACATATCAAATCTACCCAATCTGTCAAATATTTAGGGATCATATTGCATAAGTGCCTATCAGGCGAGACAATTGCTAACAATGAGCAAGACTCTGGTTTTCATACAGACAAGCTCATTTTCTTGATCATCAAAATCGTAAAACTGTAGTTACAGCCTTGAATCAGTGCTATTTTGGCTATTCTTGTTCGTCTTGGTTTTCTGGTCTTTCTAATAACACTCCAAAATAAACATCAGGTCACTCAAAATAAGGTTGTTAGATTTGTTCTTGGTATGGAGTGAAGAACACAGGTTGGTCAGGCTGAACCTGACAGATTGGGGTTTCTAAATGTTGATGATAGAGTTAAACAAATAAAGTTGAACCATGCCTTCAACAAAATGTAATCAGTCAGCTGTAGAACGGGACCCCGTTTCAATTGAGGGCGCTCTAAAACGACGGGTGTACGTAACCAATGTAACGCACACCCGTCAATTTGGGCAATGATTGAATTTTCGCCTTTTACCACCAATTATCTGCATAAAAAGTAACAATCCGTCGAGTTAAGGGGAGGATAAGGTACCAGAACTCCTTGCGACATCCAGTTCGATGATTTAATTTAACCTTTGACCCCAACATCACACGACACAAGCTAAAATTATGTCTTTTTTGACCGGTTTGCTGCAATGAGACCACCATTTTCTTGACGAGATTACACAATTTTATAGAATTTTTAGGGTATGTGTGATAATTTTTACATTAAATATAAGCCCTATAGTAATCAGAAGTGATGCCTTTGTAACGGTTATCTCTGTGATAAGAGAGTTAGTTCGTTGTTTAAAATCGGCAAAATCGTATTTTTATTAATTTTGAAAATTACTGTGACGTGAGGCCGTTCCCTTGGAAACGCAGTCCCGTTCTCAAGCCCGCCCTCTATTGAAAAGTGTTTTTTGTTCGTATTCCGGCGGGCGACGGACTAAATAGAGCGCCCTCAATTGAAACGGGCCCCCGTCCTACAGCTGACTGGTAATAACACCTCAACAGGTTATCTGAGTGAACATTTTATAAAAGTATCATAAATGCATCGCTACAATAATATTAGGGATAGCCACCTTAATTTTGTCATTCCAAGGGTTTGGGGACAGCTTGGCAGCAACACTTTTCAATATACTGCTGTTGGGGCTTTGAACGCTCTTCCAGGCGTTATTAAATCAAGCAATACTTATGCCTACTTCAAAAAAAGATGTAAAATCTCATCTTGCAATGAAACCAAGGGTACCATTCCTTGACTTGTTTGTTGTTTCTTACTTCTTTGTTCTGTTATCTTGAAAGGACCCAATGTAAATAAGCTTTTGTGGCTTTTTGGGCTATCCTTGGTCTTATCAACATGCTTTCTGTCTGTGATTTTTTTTTATTGTATTAACCATCTATGTGTTTTAATATGCAATGTTGATTGGGCTAAATAAATATAAAATTAAATGAAATAAAATGGAGAAAAGAGAAGGAGACTGGTCAACGTAAGTGGCGCCGTCTACTCAATTTAAACTCCCGCACAGTCCAACGTCACAAGTTACGAAAAAGCGATGGCGTGCCGATGGAGGAGCGTAAGTATGGACATACGGCGAAAGTAACCAAAACAAATTCATGGAATGCGTATTACTCTCAGGATAATTTACGCCGCGGCCGGGGAGAATCCACTGTGTGAACTCGGCTACAGTACGCTAATGCTATTTAGGGATCGATTGTCCACACAAATACACTATTGAAAATTGACCAGGCGACGTGGTTATTTTAATAACGTTTGGTAGTTAACTATGCACCTACCATGCTGGGTGTTTAATAAATTGACCACGCCGTCCGTGGTAGCCACAATTTACCACGTACTGTACAGTGGTTGAAAATATAACCACGCTGTTCGCCGTAGTCATTCGAGTGACCACGTATTTGCGGTAAAAGCAACTACGTAATAACCATGTTTTGTGGTCAAATTTGATTACCCCTTTTGGCGTGGTTACCTTATAAATTGGGTTTGTGGGTGTTTTTTACTGGGTCAATTTAAAATAAAACCAACTGAATTATTTCATCATTCTTTATTCAATAATTAAAAATACAGTAACATTGATAAAAAGAACGTACATAAAACCCAGGACACGATGTTGGCCCGTCAATGACCAGCACTGACCGACCAACGTACAGGCAGGGAAAGACAGGACAGGACAAGACAATAAAAACATTACCATTATAAATAATTTAAGATTTGAATCCGGTATATGGCGGAGACCCGAAGCCATTGCGCACTGCGTGAAGGTTCTTGGGTCATACTTGGGGCTGTGTCCCATTGGGGCTCGTTTCGAGCATTCCAGATCGTGTAACTGCATAGCAATGAGATTTTACTAATCTCTTTAATGACAGGATTGGAAAGTTTGACAAACCTAAACGCAGTACGCCTCATTACTCGAAAAGTGGGTGGCAAAGGCAAGTCCCAAATTCAAAGGTAAGCTTTCATGTAAATATTTATCGACAAGATGATATCATCGTAAGCTTGTCTTCGCTTGATGTCGACACAAGAATATTCTTCATGTCCTTTTGTTTAATAAGCTGAAGTTCAGTTAAAATCAAAAATTACATGACATTTGAATATTCTAGTGTGGACATCAAGCAATGACTAAGCAAAAATGATTATTTACATGAACACTTATCCTTAAATTTGGAAATTGCCTCTATCAAGTTCCTTTTTTCAAATAATTTTTCCATGGCGAATCGTGACAGACGGACCGCAACACACAACACACCTAACTTCGTGGCGTTATCGTATCGTAGCGGGAAATCCGATGCAACGCTAAGCACAAACGTCATTATAAACTTGAAGTATTATGCTGGAGTCGGTCACAACATATTTTTATATAATAACATTGTAAACTTGTTTATTTATCTAGATTTTCATTACTATGATTGAGACCAATATCAGGACTGATATGTCATTACGCGACTGTATTGGGAAAATGACTACGAAGTGTTCGAATACTTTCACCGTAGTTTAATGACGATATGATTGTGGACAAACAACCCCAAACGGGGTTTATTCCAGACGGCGATGATCACGCGAATCCTAAATTTTGAATTCGTATTGGAATAACACGTAATCGCGAATATTAATCTTATCATTTTGAAAAAGTCATCATATTAGAAGATTTTTTTTTCCAATCCAAAACCGTTGGCTAACCAACTCCATTGCAAATGCTATTTTTAAAAGTATTTTCATCGTTAACCGGGCGATGACTGTTCAAAATATTTCAAAATGGCGCACTCCCATTGACATATTGGAACGATGAAATCGCGTGACCATCGTTGTCTGGTTTATTCAAAATTACCACTGGCAAAATGACACTGGACCTTTTAGTGTGTATCATTATTATTATTATTATATTATAATAATATTATTATCATAATAGGCACTTATATAGCGCTCTTGAAAAAGCACAGCGCTTAAACAACGCCCCCGAAAACAATATACGGCAGACATAATACACAAAACATATACAATAATACAAAGTTACACATTTGGAAATAATATGTCTTTAGAAGACTCTTAAAAGTAGACACAGTCCTAGCTTCTCTGACATAAATAGGAAGCTTATTCCAGAGCTGAGGTCCAAAAACAGTGAGACAAAAATCACCAGCTCTTTTGTGTGAACGAACGGGATTGAGCTTTGTTATGTCAGATGAAGAACGAAGTCTGTGCCTACTTCTAGTAGTATCAGGATAATTGTACAACGCGACAAGATTTTGTAGATATAGCCGGAGCAGTACCAGATATGCACTTATATATCTGCAATATGATTTTGAAATGTATTCTTTCTTTGGGTGGGAGCCAGTGTAAGGAACGCAACAGTTTGACAGAGCACCTGTCTCGTCCACATGCAAATACTAGTCTGGCAGCTTTATTTTGGATACGTTGCAAACGTTTTAGATCAGCTTCACGAGCTCCGTACAAGGGGGAATTGGCGTAATCAATGTGAGACAAGACAAGTGCTCTGACGGCATGATGGCACGCTTCCTGGCTAAGGAAGCCACGAATCCGCCATGAGTTACGAATGTGGAAGTTCAAAGTCTTACAAAGCTCACTAATATGGGTAGACATATTTAGAGTGCCGTCAAAAATAACGCCTAAGTCATAAGTTTGACCTCTGCCGATTTTTACTCCGACAGAGCGAATGATCATGTACACTGCTAAAATGTTGAGTAAAACGTTTACTCAACGTTGAATAACTATGCAACAGTTCAACAGTTGAGTAAACAATGCCCAATATGTACAACTGTTGAGTAAAAATGCCTGATATGTTCAATAGTTGAGTTCTATTCCATAATTGAATTAGATCATTTAAGCACCGAATTTCAAAACTAAATGTCCCAAGTTCAGCAAATTAAAAGGCTTTCTATCCTCACCGTGTACGCTATTGAGGCAGTTAATGTCCACACAATTTGCTATTGAGGCACCGATTGTCTACACAATTCGCTTTTAAGGAGGGTGTGGACTCTCAGGTACAGCCTCCGTAAAACTGCCGTAACGTCTTCAATATTCATTTAATCTTTATAAATGTATACAGTTTTTTGCAGAAAAGGGTTCAATGAATCCAACCATAATAATGAAATTGACCATTTTGGAAAAAATTATAAAAAACATGTTTTTTGACCCATTTAAGGTTTGGAAAAGATAACTTAAAATATAGTTTGTCAAATGTTGTCATACTAGTTTTATGATAATCCTGATAACATTCCCCAGGACAAACGCCATTTCTGAATTCCCCTATTTGACAGCTTTCCAAAAATGTATACTTTGGCTATATTCGGTTGAATACTTTTATTGTTATAGTCATGTATGTAAAACCGATGAATCAAGTTCAAAGACTTTGTATTTCAAACATTGGATTGATAGTGATATAATATAAAAATTAACGAACTTATGAATAATGATGGTGTCTTTTCCACTACATACACTACCGGTATAAGTTCCTTGCGCACATCACCGAGAGAACTTATACCCAAACAGTCTTGTAATTTTACCCATACCAAGGTCATATCCTATTTATATAGGTGCCTGAATAATCATCTTTCCTTGACCTTGTAGCCTACCCATTGTAAATATCTTTCCGCGGTCGCTATTTTCTCTATGGGGAAATCCCATGTAATTCTCGCCTCATTAATATTCATGAACTCATGGGATATCCTTGCTTGCGAAAATCATCTCCGACAAATCATTAATTTTACAATATTTTACAAAATGCAAGCTCGTAATATTATTATGACAGGGACCTGGGACATTAAGTGGTGTTGACAATTTTAAATGTTTGAAAATTTACTTTAGAATTCAAGATGAACATTAAAATTTGCCATTATTGTTGTTTCTACTAACAAAAACAATACCATCGCTATTTACTGAAAAACGCCCTCTATGCAAATATGGTTCGCGATATGTATCACGAGTTCTGCAGTGGAAAACTGTAGGACGTAAAATGCTGATCTGCCGGAGATCAGCATTTTTGAATCGACGTTTTGTGGTACAAAGAGGGCTGATTTGTTCTTAATCCGTACATGTAATACGATTGTACAAACATACAAATCCCAGTTTTTATCATATATGTTTGTAATTGAGGGCGCTGCCTCCACCACATCTCCACCAGGGCCCTGTGCTGCCTCGTGCAAAATGCAGACAAACTGCTAGATTCTCTGTCGTGTGTTGGATCACTGATTTTTAAACCAAAATATTTAAATTGTCTTTTATTTAAATGTCAGTTATTTCTTGAAAATTCAAATAACCTCCTCAGAAAACTACCATGCTGTAGGACTGCGAATCCTTGTATAGGATATTGCATTTGTGAATATAACTATTAATTATTAAAAAACTACCTTTTTTCAGAGAAAGTGTAGATGAGAGAGAATGTTCCCATAGCGTAATAATAGCGGTAAAGAGCTCATGAATATTAATGAGGCATTAATGAAGCAAATGTCTATGGGATTTTACCGTGTAGATTTTGACTCGTCTCAATTTATTGAGTTTTTTATGAAATGTTATGATCGTAATAACATTATGCAACAAACTTGAATCTATGAAGAAGAACTATATAAAGAACACATACAACATCGTTACTAATGAACATATTCAATAGTATGTTTATAGAATAAATTTCTAGGATAAAATCACTGCGCAAGGAATTTAAACCTATAGTGTGTATCCCTTGGCAAGCTTAAAAAGAGGCACAACTGGATTGAAGAGCTATTTATAATTATTTCCAAATCAATTCCAAAGAATTGTGTTGCTTTATTAAAAGCTAACAATATGCCTATTGAAATAAGTACTCGTTTAAGAACCTCTAGTATACACTACCGCCCAGAACTGCTTGCGCAGTGATTATATCCTAGAAAATCCATATTCTATGAACATACTATTGATTATTTTCACTAGTAACGATTTTGAATGTGTTCATTATTATAGTTCTTCTTCATAAATTCATGTGTGTTGCAAGTTACGATCATCACATTTATTCAGAACTCAATAATTCGAGACAAGTCAAAATCAACAAAGTAAAATCCCATAGGCATTTGCCTAATTAATATTCATAAGCTCATTACCGCTATTATTGCGCTATGGGAAAATTCTCTCTCATCTCATCTCAAGTCCGTTTTTTTAATCATTCATTGTTATATTTACAAATGCAATATCCTATATAAGGATGCGCAGTCCTTATAAATGCCTAATACAGGGTAATTTCCTGAGTAGGTAATTTGAATTTTCGAGAAAAACATGACATTTAAAAGACAACTTAATTATTTTGGTTTAAAAATCAGTGATCCAAAACACGACAGAGAACCTCGAGTGTGTTCGTATTTCGCATGAGCCAGCACAGGGCCCTGGTAGGTTTTCAAATTATCGCGACAATGATTTGCATTATTAAAAGCTAACAATATGCCTTGCATTTGTACCGCGACAATGATTTGCATTTCATAATACAATGAATATGTAATGTACAATTTTGCGAAGGTCAGTGGATATCTTTTGCTATGTTATTGGAGCAACATATCTAAACAGCCTATACCACCATATGGTCATGTTTTTTTATACTGGGTACCCAAAAAAGGTGGATCTGTTACATTTGCACTACATATTATTACTTTGCATGCATATATTTTGGCTATTCTTTATCACACATACTCAAATTTGGTCTTATTTTGATGAGAAAGTATTTGGCCTTTATTTTAAAAAGAAAAATATAAACTACCATGGTTCTGTTAATTACAATAGTTCGTTAAACCTAATTAGTCAGGGGTGGAAGAGTATGCGGAGGAGTGCATAGTTGAACAAGTATGGTGCAATATACATTGGGCAAACATAAAATGCACTGGTTTCACTCTTGATACAATTCTATATTGAAAACATAACATTATTGAAGCATATTTGAATTAAAAATATAATTAGTTAATTAAGGAATCATTAATTAGCATTAAATAAGAAGCTCAAAAAATTGTTAAGAAACGTAAGTTGGTCGCAGTTTGCGAATGTATGCAAACATTTGCCTGCACCAAACTGTCCATTTTAAAAGTATAGAAAGGTTGAGGTACCCTTTTGAATAAATAAATTTAACTATTTAATTAAAAATTAAAAGAAGATATGTAATTAACCTCATGTATTCTATATTGTCTGGATGTTAATAAGCACATTTTGTTAAATGCGTTTGTGTGGTGTTATTACTTGTTTTTAACTGTGTTACCAAATAAGTAAAACACTGCTGGTTTTCATCGAGCTTGTAAACTCAGGAGAATTATGAAATTCTTAGGAATGCAACTGACCTGACCTAGTATAGGATGACCAGCATAAGCAGTTTGCCAATCAACATTGGATCACCCTTTATGTTGAATACAACTTAAAACGAAAACATTTTATAATTCAATCTTAAATCAGACTCTTGAAATTTGAATACTGGGTTCAAACATTATGGAAACTAACCTAATTTGAATGTGCTTTGCACATCATGAAGGTGCAAAAAGGATGAACGCAATTAATTGTATGCCACTAAACATGTGCCATTGGGAACATTTGAGTCACCCTGTAGTTAAAGGAAGCCCTTTTTATTATTGAACATTATTTGAAACTCATTCATACCACTTTAAGCATTTGCCACTTCAAATTGGAATGTTAAATCATGTTTACCTAAATTAATGTTTTAAACACCCTATATGTTTAAAATTAACAACTTTACATGAGAAAAGGGTGACTTTCAAAATCAATCAATGTTCATGTACATGTAATTGATGCATTTTTATTTGAAATCTACTTGAATTTTGTTAAAATACTAGTCTTTGTATGTATGTAGTAATAGAAGCATTTTTCCGGAACTAAATAAACACATTTTTAGACACCCTGTATGTCGGATTTCAGATTCATAATGAAATTTAATTTGCATATGTCGGGATGGGTATTTTATTAAACTACTTTAAATCTGTACTGAACTTTTCTCTCATCACTTCATATACATAGTGGAAGTAATTATTGAAACCCTTCTTTTTTAGAAGATTTTGCTTGTTACACCCTGTACAATTTTGAGCCACCCTGTATAATCAACTTGATTGTATGCTATTTGCATCCGTTACAGAATATGTATACTTTTACCAACTTAAAATGTAAACTTTTTTCAGATATAATGCATTAACTGAAAAAGGAACCTCATTTATGGAAAAAGGGACATGTAACGCAAATTGTACCCAGTATAAAAAACATGACCATATGCAAACCGAACTTACTGCCAGAGGTGTCTAAATTGGGCGATATCTCTATCTTTCACATTGTAATGGTCAACTCTCATCCATAACATAATGCGCTAAAAGGTTGATCGATTCTAGTCTAACAAATGATTCGAACAAGTCCATTGAAAATAATGTATGTTGGATCACGCGGTAATTAAACTTTTTGAGTGATTAATATTTTCTAATAGCGTAGGTCAGGCTGGGCGGGTCTCAAAATGCTCTAAACGGACTTGACAAGCCTTTGAACATTTTTCTAACTCCAAAATGGGAAGATATTACAATTTAACGAGCCATTTTTACCAAGATGAGCTCAATGGTGTATAAAAATGTATTGTGTGCTTTGTGTACACTTCGTGTCCACCAGTTTATAACCCATGCTGTATGCACACATTTCAATATGACATAAATTATGCAAAATTCTAATTGCTGCTGCATGTTTTATTCCGAAGATGTTGCTCGTTCCAAGTACGCGACATGTATCATTCAACAACCAAAACTTAAAAAAGTTTTGTCTCGAAGTATCAGCTTTTTCGGGAAATTCCAGTAACCTTATCAAACACGAGTCATGTTTTAGGTATTAATGAGCATTTCAATGTACATGACAGCCCATATTATTATTGTTTTGTTTGTCAACTCACCTGCAAAGGTCATATACCGTTGATAATCATGATCCATCTATCTTCATGCTAAAGCTAGTTGGTGGTACATGCTGTTCACTAGTAGACGTAGAGTCATGTTTTGTTTATATTTGTAACTTCTTGATACTCGTATGTTTAATACATTGTTATTGTGTTATATTACTATGTATAGATTAATGAAAAATAAAAAGAATAGAGAGATACAAATTCCATTGAAATGGAATGGGGGCGATCCAAAAGAAAGAAGCATGTTTTGTAACCATTTTCTGAAGCATCTGTTGCAAACCAAAATCCCACGAAATGGTGTACCGTATGTATTTTCCATAATTCAAACCAAAATACAAATCAAAACACCCCAGTCCAAAATAGTACAGGGGGGGTGGGTACCGTCTGAAGAACAATCTAGGTATATGACATTGTACATGGACTGAAACGTTTGGTCCAGGAAGTGCTATAATACTAATTAAAATGGCATTCCGCGAGCATGGTTATCCATATTGACATTTCATTAAATCATATTAAATCAACCCAGGAATTATTATTATATATTATATAACCCGAAACTAAAACATCCACAACTAACCACTTATTAGACAACCCCCAAACAATTGGGAGATTTCTCCTTAATAGTCAAACCAGGGAGGTGTAGTTGACACCTCCCTGGTCAAACCATCTGTGATCAAATAAGATAAGCTATTATGTCTCTCTGTGGGGAGTCTAATAAACATCTCTCTATGAATCATCAACTTCTATGCATCAACTAAACAAATATAGCTTTGACTCCAGCACAGACTGCGGGTACTGTTAAAATAAACTGCATAGGTGCATGTAATTTACAAAGACTACAAACATGGCGGCTCCCACTTATGTCTAGAAAGACCTAAATGTGTAAGTTATTGCAATCCCATGCTATAGGGTGG
This sequence comes from Ophiura sarsii, assembly GCA_035610835.1. Lineage (NCBI taxonomy): Eukaryota > Metazoa > Echinodermata > Ophiuroidea > Amphilepidida > Ophiuridae > Ophiura > Ophiura sarsii. Next base: position 25,919,188 of record CM069449.1, read on the forward strand.
CTTCGCCCCAAAAAAAAGAAAAAAGAAAAAAAGTAAGAATCGGTTGGAGACAAGAAAAAATAAGTTCAAACAACATGCAGTAAATGCTACGGGGTAATTGTTGTAATTATAAAACCACATTAGAAAATGGGTGTTGATAGCAGATATTTATTTAATAAATAGAAGTCGAACAACATGCAGTAAAAACAAAAAAGACTTTCCTTTCATTATGATATATTGTCTTTCTATAGTTTGTGTGAGACCTTTAACTTGTTGGAAGAGATCGCCAACCTAGTCATGTTTTGTGCACAGCCCGGTATCTAACCTAGAGACCATGATTATTAAACAAAGGATTTTGAGGCTTTCTTCCTATTCGTTCATGAGCTTACCCTAATTCATCGGTTTTACTTACATGACTAAAACAATTAAAGTATTCAGCCGATGATAGCAAAAATATACATTTTTGGAAAGCTCACAAATAGGGGGTTCAAAAATGCCGTTTAAATCAGGATAGGGTGCATACCCCAAAAAATATATTTGTAAACTCTAATATTTATTAGTGAGGCAAAGGCAGTGAATGTGTACACAAAGATATTGAGGAATCGATTGTTCACACAATAACTTATTGAGACAGCGAGTTTCAACACAATGCGCTATTGAAGCCACGAGCTGTACCTTGTAAGACTCGATTTCCTTAAGCGATACTACAATTGTGGAAGCTAATGATATATTTACTTCTGTTCCATAATTGAATCAGATAATTTTAGCACCGAATTTCAAAACTAAATTTCCCAAGTTCAGTAAATTAAAAGTGTTTCGTAAGCTACGCTCACATTAGGGAGAGTATGAGCGGCGTTAGGAAGAGTAGCGGTGACAGCAGTAGTAGCGAGGGGGAGCGAGCTCCACGTCACATAGCTCTACCGTAGAGTAACTGGCTGTGTAGACGACACTGTAATTACGCGATTTCTCTAAGCGTAAGTTTGACTAGTGTTTCATTATTAAAATGTTGTGTATTTATAGATTTTAATAAGCAGTCAGGATGACACAGTGCAATGATCTTTTTGCCAATATACGCCTTACCACCTTTCCTTTCGCATCCTATGAAGCAGACAGTGAATTCGAATAACAAACGAACAATGAATGAACAGTATTATTTATAGCAGTAGTAATTGTCATCACTTACCTTACTCATGATACATGTTATAACTCTTAATGTTAACGGTCTTGGCAAAAAGACTGCACATTTACAATTCATTTTGAAATCAAATGGAAATGTATTGTTTATGCAAGAAACACATTTCACAAACGAACACATTGTAAATCATAATATGTGTCAATAAAGATGCAAAATATCTTAATGCAGAAATAAATAAACGTAACCTTCTAGGGCCATGTGTTTTGAACTCGCCACCCTTCCCGTTACATGTCCAGATTTTTACATTTTACACCATCTGAGAGTCAAATTAACATATCGCAATAACTACTTATTCTACCCCATAAAAAGTTTCTGAAGGGAAATCTCACAAGGAATCCACATATGATATTGGAATTTAGATATGACCTACTGCTAACATGTTATGATTAACAAAGTTAAAAAAATATCGAATTTGTTTCTTCCTATTAATTTTGATTAAAGCTCAATAATATTTGTATTTGTAATGCTTATATAATGATTAGTCCAGCGTTGTTCACATTGTATAGATCCAGACTTATGAAGATCACTGATAATAAAAAAAACTTTGATGCATTTAAATGGTTTCTATACGAATTAAGATGGAGAGTTAGTATCTTGAGACATAGTGAAAATATGTGGCATAAGATTGGCATCTACATAGCCCAGAGTAAATAGTAGGTTTTGATATTTTTCGTGTAAATCACATGTACATGTACATGAAAGCCCATATCATATGGTGTAAAATGTAAACATCTGGACATGGATCGGGAAGAGTGGCGAGTTCAAAACACATGGCCATATATGGTTATGTTTATTTCTGCATCAAGATATTTTGCATCTTTATTGACACACATTATTCCACCTTCTTTGTCTTCTGCTTGATTCAAGCATGTGTTAAAATAAATACCTAGCCTTTGTCTTCTGCTTGATTCAAGCATGTGTTAATAAACACCTAGAACAAGGGCATGATCATCTGGAACATATTGATCAATTTTCTTGAACATTTTTGTGTAAAAGTTATACCTTTCCTTCATATTATACGGAGCATTCATGAGGGTAGTCTTTTGGTCATCGATAAACGTGTTTATCATCAACATTCTACCATTTTCATCGGAGTGTGTATCGTTTACTTTAATATTTGCGGAGGATTTAATTAAGATTGAGACACCTCTGTCATTTGATGCACCACATGAGTGTTATAAAACACCATCGGGCCAATCGCATATATCATGATTTACAATGAGTTCATTTGTGAAATGTGTTTCTTGCATAAACAGAACATTTCCATTTTTATTGCAAAACCAAAGGCAAATTTGCAGTCTTTTTGCACGGTATTCTCTGTCTACTGCTTGATTCAAGGTAAAATAAACACATGGCCGAGCAGATTCACAACACAAAGAAAAAAGAACAATGAAAAGAGAAGTGGTTTACCTATGAGGAGTGGCTTTTACACTATCATCAGCTATCACGTAATTTATTTAACATTTCTGAGTAAAGATCTCATTAACAGATTTTAAGTAGGCCTAGCAAAATCAGCAGCAGTTAGCGTATATGGTCGAATCCAACGAAAAGTGTACACGGATAGATTTTTAGGGTCCAGTTTCAAAATGCTTCGATCTCTTATTCCTTTTCCCCACTCTAAGTCAACATATCAAGCTTGTATGGAAAAAAGTGCCATCACTAATCTCTCCAATTGACCACGTGGCGGAATGATGAAATTGAAGGTACACTTCTCAATGTTACCTACAAATACAAGTACCATATTTTGATTAAGTGATGATTATTCCACCTATTTACATATTGCATTCAAATGTGTGATTGTATTGTATTAAGAAGATGCTAATGCTGATAGAAAGTGGACATAATTGTACAGGTACTCAATCTTTTTTACATTTTAGATTCACACAGTTAGGTAGCATTTTCAGGCTCTCAATACTTTGAAACATGAGGTTGAGTCACTTTGTATACTTTCACCAAGATGATGTTAATGAACATTTGTTTTCATGGAGGGGGAATGACCCTTTCGGGAAAATTTAGAATTTTGAGCATGCGCCCGAAACTTAAGTACATAGAGGAATGTGGACATTTTGTATTCGTAGGTAACAGTTAATGTAAACGTAGGTATAAGAGAAGTAAAACTGTAATAAATTAATGTTGTACTTAATTTATGCTACATTTTTGGGGTGAAATGATCATGCAGGGTTGTTAACAATATTTGTTTTTAAATAAACATGTTAAAACATGTTTAAATCCTAATATTATGGACATATTCCCCAATAGTTTACTTTAAATAGATACTAGAATATTAATTGAATGTTGAAAAAAATATACAATATCTAACTCTCAGTTGTAATTTTGAATAGGTTTATTAAGAACAAAATATCAGGCAACATTTTTAAGCATTCCTATAAGAGAAAAACATGTTCGGACTTAAAGCACGGTAGCTAATATTGCAATAATCAAAGTATTCGTAGGTAACACATTTGTTCTCAACTTCAACTTCGTTGACTAAGAACGATTGGATTCTTTGATTTTACATATGTTTAAGAGGCAAAATTGTACTCGACGTAGTTTGTATGCCCTGAATCGCGTGTGAGGGTGAATGTCGTACAGCAAAATAAAAAGGTATCTTACTTGACGTTAAAAGTTGATAATATAAGAATGTGCGCTCAGCACTGCTTTTACAAAACAATCAGAATTGCGTAATATTCAACATTTGAATAAAAAGCAAGATTAACCAAATAAACATTAAAATTATATAAAACTATGTTCCTATTTCTAAGATATAAAAGAAAACATCCTAAACATCAATAAACTCACTAGGCCTATACTGTTAGAATTATTGATCATCTAATTTGGTTAAGGAATGTTGATTAAAATTAATTTACACATGATAATTACGGCAGAAAATGTTATATTATGCTAACGTATCTGATCATCCAATTTTGTAAGTGTCTTTCTTGCTTGACTTATTAAGAATGTGCGTTTAACTTCTACAAAACAGTCAGAAGTGGGTAATATTTAACATCTGATACAAGGCAAGATGATGACAACATACATATCGTACTGGGTTAAAATTTCGTAAAGGTATAGTTAAACAATCAATTAACTCGCTAGTAATAATATTCTTACTCATCTCATTTGGTAAAAAGCATGTTCATCATTAAAACTAAACATAATAAAATATTAAGCATATAGAAACATTTTAGGTAAGATACCTCTGATCATTCAGCCTTGTAATCTCTACTTAACAAGTTTAGTGGATCTTGTTGTATTCTTTTTGTAGTTAGTTCTTCATCTCTCTCTTGTCACGAGGATGAATATCTAGTAGAACAGAATTACTCTTTGTTTATTATAGAACATTTTAGAATGTTAAGAATGAACGTTTCAGTTTCCGTGTGAATCCAAAGTATTGGATCGAATCAACTATTGAACATTTCCTCGAGCCATCATTAATTAGAAAGCAAGCGGTTTTCTTTTAGCAAACAGTTTGATTTGCCTGTAATACATAGTCTTGAATGTCAGGTTATTTGTTTTAAGCAATAAAACAACCGGTTGTCTTCCTCAATTTGTTCTAAATGAAGGAGGCAAGTGAGTCTTCTAGCAGTTATCATTTTGAATAGCTGTTTTAAACACGAAAGCCAGATCGCTTTTTAATTCATTTAATACTTTGAAATAATTTCATATCAGACCTTATATTATATATAAGTTTAATATGAGCCGAACAAGTTCAAAGTCTAGAACATTCAAATGTCGTGCATTTCAGTCCACAGCGGAATAAAGCACATACAACTTACAGCAAGACATTCAGTTGTCAGATTAGAATTAAGATATAATTTCCTAATTTGGATCTTGGAATTTTTATCACTCTAAAAGTCGTACATAGTCAGTTTTTATCGAGTTTCAACCTGAGGCAGATTCCGTTTGACATAGAATCACCAATATGAAATATTTTGTCAGATGTAGACAAAATAGGAATTTTATGTTTAAAAATTCAATGTTGTTTGATTTAAAAACAATATCTAATAGGTTTTGCCACGACAGAGATATTGTCGGGCATGTGCCTTTCATTGTGATTTTCTTTTAAATCAACCACTGCTTAGTTCAATTACACTAATTAATGAATGTCGGAAGCATTGTTCATGAACAATTTTTGATTTGAGACTGAAATCAGTTAGGCCTATCCTTGATTCCCTCCCACCTTTGAAAAAAAAGGGAAAATGTTTTACTAAATTTCTTGTTCACTTAAAATACGTTTCGGTAACATTACACAACCTGCCCGAGCAAAAATGAAGCAAGTTATTTTATATTTGTGACACATGAATTCCATTTTCAAATACAACTACAATAATGGCCAATATTATGTACCTCAGTAGTCACTGCTCTGCAATTCCAGGGGAAGTGTGTTAACTACGCATACATCATATCGACAAGCTGGTTTAAAACAATATTACGCACCAAACGATATTATTCCCGTCTTATACATTCCTGCTAAATATTTACATAATATTAGGTGCGAATGAAAGCGAAAAACAATACAGGAATTGTACCATGCTCATTAACTAATATAAAGGTTACCTACGAATACAAAATGGAATATGAAAAAATTGATTACGAAGCCGAAATGTCATGGATATTATGACTAAATGTACCCATTTTAAGACGATCAACGTGTATATAATATATGGATATAAATAACATTCATTCACTCTAACTCCAAAAAAAAAATGTTTTCGGCAAAACCAGTGTGATTACACCATGCATTTTATTTAAATTAACACCTCCTATTTTCATTTAATAAGAGAATATTAATTTTTTTCCCTCCAAATATAAATCTAATAATATATCCAGTCAGATTGTATGATTGCGCACTGCTTGTATGTAAAATAAAATCATTTAGGGCCAATATGCACCGTGTATATTATTGAATGTTGCCTACATATACATGTTACCTCCGAATACAACATGAAGTCAATGCACGAGATGCTGTTACTGAATATTTATATAAACATTAATCACCCCTATTGCGATTTAAATTAACTGTCGGAGGATGTCTTTGCGTGAATAACATAACAACTACACTAATAGGAGTAACAAGATTGAGACAGAGGGAGGCTATATTCAATCAACTTTTAAGACAACAACAAATTATTGATGCACTTGTACGCAAACTACAGCATTTTGTGAAAAGTTACTTACAAAAGCTGAAAGATTGATGCAAAACTTCTCCGTTGCTTGCCGAACGCAGCGCACGTTTCTACTTTATTCCAGTCGTTACAAGTATGTAACAACAGAGGGAAGTACCACGGTATCGTTATTTGTATTTGAAGGTAACAGTTCATAATTCAAATTTGCCTACGAATACAGCCTTTTATTGCTGATATTTCAAAAAATGCTGCCTTCAAAATGATAAGACTTAGCACACGTGTATATTGTATCATACTTCACTTATTCTATAGATATCATTCACCAATCTGTGTTTATATTAAAATGGCAGTGTTTTAAATATATAGGTTTTCGGAGGTAATGCATTTTTTTTTACCAAACCGATCGTTTCCGCTTTTAAAATTTCTAACAATTTTATCATAAAATCGACTTGAATGGGGACAATGCATTTAAGTATTTAACATATTTAGGTATCCTTACAGCACAAATTACACTACCTCAGGCGAATTCTTTCCAGATTGTGAGATTTAACAAAACATGTATTGGTAGGTAACGTCAAACTTACCACAGCAAAAAAAATCACAACAATTCAGGGGATTGATCAAAAGTAACAACAATTACAAGAGGCATTCTTGAGATATCCACCAATCAAACAGGCACAATTATTTCCACTTAAGCTCGTTTTCATCTAAACGGTTATATGTCTAAAATAAAACCTTAACAACTATTTTGTAAAAAGGGTGAAACATAGCAGGTTTATTGCTCGCATACGCCCAATTGTGCATATAAGTTAGTCATATTATATATGGCGCGAAGTGTCTCATCGAGGCGGATACGTATAACACAAAAATAAAATAGTCAAGATATAGATTATTTTATTATAGGCCTGAACATCACGTGTACACTTTTCGTTGGATTCGACCATATAGTCAATAGTTTTACAATGATTTTGGATGACATCATTATAATGATAAGTAGGCACATTTTATGCATCAATGATTGAAATAAAGTGACATTCATTCAGTTTAAAACGGATTAATATCACACTGTTAATTATCATGCAAATTTAGAAACAGAGTAAAGAAAAGTGTTTATTGAATTTATATGGACAGAGTTTTACAATGAAAATGATCATGATTTAAAGTCGGCCTGTGCACCAATGATTGAAATAAATAGTTTACAACAGATTAATATGACACTTTCGTTATCACGTAAAAGAGGCAAGATCAAGCGCCGACAGTATTGTATGGAATTAGCAAAGTTGCCATATGCATTGGAATCTGTTTAAAAAGGTCATACCAATGTCATAACTATTTGGAGTCCAATAATAGTTGTAAAGCCCCTCTGAAAACTACACTTTTTATTCGCATTGTTATCTAAATTAATTTTATTATTTATAATTATTACTATATTTTATTTTATTTTATTTATTCATATATTTGTTCGGCCTTCGGGGGGAGGGGTTGTGTGTGTATGTTTCTTGTTGTTTAAATGTTATTACATGGACGTCAGTATCAATGAATTGAGAGTCTCACAACGGCGAGTCATGATACGGCAGCTTTTTAGGGGATGCTGCTCTATAACAACATCGTGATAATGTTACATCCAAATTATACGGCATGGACGCGCTCATCTGGGGACTAATCTTTTAAACTAATGAAAACACATATATTTCAACTCTTTCCGTTTCCAAGATGCGCTCATCATGATCCTTGTCATGCCACACTTGCAATAACATTATTTGCGTTGAAAGTATGCGATATACAGATTGGATGTAGGCCAGACGAACAATTTTGCATTTTAAGATTATGTTGTCTTCATCAATTTGTTCTAAATGTGAGTGAGTCTTCTAGCAGTTATCATTTTGAATAGCTGTTTTAAACACGAAAACCAGATCGCTTTTTAATTCATTTAATATATACTTGAAATAATTTCATATCAGACCTTATAGATACTTTGAAATAATTTCATATCAGACCTTATATTATATATAAGTTTAATATGAGCCGAACATGTTCAAAGTCTAGAACATTCAAATGTCGTGCATTTCAGTGTATGATCAATATTTTTGAAATGATAAAAAACATATATAAAGGTTCTGTAGTTTCCTGTGATCACTATTCCATCTACCCTATGACCAAACATATCAAAAGTTCAGAAACATGTCCGTCTTTAAAAGCGAACATTCACCTGAACTAACTCCATGCTCTGGTTGTAGAGACCTTGTTGTAATTTCAATATAGTGACATCGAATCATGTATTCATCAGCACACATCACTAGTGAGTGTTTTGAAATGCTGTTCTTTACCATACCCACAGAATTTGATGTGTTCTCGTCAAACATCGAATGGTTACTGACTGATCTGACTGGCCCCAAAATTAATACAAAATGTGTCACCTCGCTAAATGGGCTGAGAAAATCTTCAATATCTTGCATTTTGTCATCGTATTTAACATAAAATAACTCGCCAACTTACCCGCTACACTGCAAAAAGGTTGCTTAAATATTTACTCAACATTTTACACAACGTTGTTGAAGTATGCAACCGCTCAACAGTTGAACGATTCCAGTTACTCAGCAGGTGCACAATTTTAATTACACAACAGTTGGGTATTATTAATTACCATTTGTTGGGCATTTTGTGACTGTTGCTTAATTTGTGAATTGTTTTCATTATAATTATATTGAGCATTTTTGTATAGCAACTGCTGCTTAATTTATCAAATATAGCCATATGTTGGGTATTTTATTTGTGTTGGTATAGCAACACGCAGTAGGCAAAATAATGTGAATTCTGGGCGATGCAGCAGAGCTACATACATCACTTCCTCCCGACCGCTCAACTGTTAAGTAAAATTTGCCCAACACCGTTGGATAACATGTTTTCACCAACAGTTGAACAATTCTAGTTACTCAAAAGTTAGGCAAATATATTCACTCAACAGTTGTTCAAGTATGCAACAGCTCACGAATTTGGCTTTTTTGGACAACAAAATTCACTTGTGCGTAACTTGTATCAACTGTTGCGTGATTGTCCTCAATGCTCATGCAACAGTTGCCAAAGTGGAATATTTTTACGCAACATATTTTAGCAACAGAAACAGTTTCCACCAACATTTTAAGGACATTGTTTTCGACGAATTGCTCAACGCTGGGGATTTTTTACTTTTATACACCGCCTAACTTTCTACATATATTGAATGAATTTTAATCAACACGTCAACCAACGGATGATAAAAGTACTTTTAGCAACGTATTTTAAGCAACCTTTTTGCAGTGTATGTAGGTAAACTAACTGTCTAATATAGTTTGTTAATGTCCATTATCTTAGTGTTGGATGAATTAAAGGAACCTATTTAGAGGCGTGAAATCATAACAAACTTCTCCTACATTACCTCATTGAATGACGGCCTATTCGTATATCTATAGAACAAGTGTTTCCTTTATCAAGACGAAAATGGAGGGAAATGTTCCTCTGAATATAGATATTGACCCAAAAGAGTTTTTAGTTTGTCACAAACGGCGAAAATCCCGACCGACCGACCGTAATCGAGATGTCCTTTCTCGCCCGCTATCGTTTCGTCCACTTATCGCGCTTCCCGATCCCTTCCTGTTGTCACGATCGCTTACCTTAATCGATGACAGGTGGAGTTTGGACGTCTGAGTAAGTGACAGATTCCGATAGGTTTCGAAGCCTCAGTTGTGCCACAAAGCGGGAAAATCGTATTGGAATGTGAATTTTCCTGAACTCCCCCGGTTAGTAAAACTCAGGCTGATAGAGCATGAAAGTCACTTCTTTCATTGGTAGACACAAGGCATGTGAGGAAAGCTTTGATTAAATATCGTACATAAACTATTCAACATATAACGTGGTCTATGGTGAAAGATGGACTGCTCCATTCCAAGAGCGGGTAAAACGAATGAAATGAAACACACATACGTCTATTATCGAGTGATGGTTTATAGGACCATTACACGAATTTCAAACCGAGTAAAATATCTTCGCTATACTTTCTCGTACATTCCATCATAACTTGAAATTGATACATACTTTTTCATTTCCAACATACACCGTCCAGAACGCTTTGCTAGAAACAACTATGTTTGTGTCATTCACCCTTTACATAATCGATGAATCTAAATGCACAACACTGTGACACAGCCTGGTGCATGCGTAATACAGCGCAGCACAAACCTATCATACAAGGATCATAGGATGATGATACAACTTGTGAACAGTACACGCCCAATGAACTCTCTAGGAACCAATCGCATTACGTATATTTTACTCGGCGAAACCCTGGTATCAAATTTGGTTGGAAACATTTCATTATAAACCACTACAAATAATAAAAATATTTGTATATTTCGTTATTGTGTTGTAATGCGTGGTGGTTGTTATTATTTATTTGTTATAGTGTCTATTGTAAACACCGTGGGTTGGTAAACTGCTTTATATTTTGTTCTGGTCATTCGGAATTCTGTTTTGTTCTGGTCATTCGGAACAAAAACCTCTGATTTTAAAACAAATTCACGAAAACAGTTGTTAAGCAGTCATTATTCTCTAATTGTATATACCATGTTCTATTGACATGGCGTACATGTATAACTAATTTTGTCAATATGCTTGGTTGCTATTTTCTGTGTGTGATTAATTACCATTGAAGTGCACAGACAATATGTGTTGAATAATAATAATAATAATACTAATAAATACACGACATTTATATAGCACTTTTTACATACATCCATCTCAAAGTGCTTTACAATTTATTCCTAGGATAGTCAGAACCACGGTTGCAGCCTATCAAGGCGCAGGGTCCAATCAGTACAACGACTGTGACTACCTTAAATGCACAAGTAACAGGCCCGGGATGATCCCCTACTCTTAACGATAAGGTCTGTGACTATTTAACTTGCTCAGGGTGAAGCGTTTGAATACACGGGACCACCGGCATTACGTGACTTTCCGAACCACGAGGCAATTGAGACTAAGTACCTTGCCCAAGGATACAAACACGTTGACCGCTTTAATGGCTATGCAGGACGAGGTCACCCCGAGTTTGAACGGTTTAACCATATACCAATTACCATGTTGACGGTATGTGAGTTAACCGTGTTGAGTGACAATACTTCCTCCTCTGGTATGACCCTTGGGCTGTATTTTAAATGCATTACCCCTAATCCCCAAAGCCAATCAACATGTGTAAATCGGTTAATTCAGCTAAAACAAGGTAATTTTGAAACTTCAGAATATTTTTAATTCTTTTTGACGTGCATGCGAGGGGTAAGGCTGTCCACCATCTTCTGCTAACCTTCATATGCGAATTTGCAATGTCGCCCTTTAGAGCTGAATCAATGAAATGCGACATTTTTGCTATGTTTTAAAATTACAAGCTCCTTTCTCAAAAAACTATATTATCGCCCTCTGGAGTTAGAATGCTTCATTATTTCATTATTTGAAACAATAGCAATGTCGTCTTTTTTACTTATGCGTAGCATGCATGTTTAATTTTGTTGTAAATGAAAATTCTATGTGATTTTTATGTCTGGAAAACATAGAAGGATTTTAAATTTATTTTCCTAAACAGTAGGCCAACAAATCGTTGAATAAGTTCATCTATCTGGATTGTTATTAAACATCTGTGATTTGATTTTCTTTATTAACGCACTGCTAACAATCAATCTAGCATATCGTCAGCCTGCTTCGATAATTGCCTAACTCACTTTTCAGCAAAATTGAGTTTTTTGCATAAATCATGACTTCATTACATTATGCACATGCTGTTATAATACCTAAGTCATTGACCAATCAAAAGTGTTGATAAATGAAGAGCTTTGTTGCAAAAGGGCCACCAGACCACTCCAACATGTTACTCATTTTGCATTATTGAATTTGCATTGACCAATCCATGGAATTAATCAAATTATTGTATGGCTGTGTTCATCTGTTTCTATATGACTTGGATTAGTGCATCCATGCACGCCAATTGAGGCATCAACAATACAAGACACATTCCACATAATGAATAGCCATCCATCAATAATGCTAATTGAGTAACAGGTACACAGGTAACAGGTTTCATACTTTTGTTGTTTTCTAAGAACTAGAAAAAATGAGTTAGGCAATTATCGAAGCAGGCTGACGATATGCAATGTCGTTACAAAATTAATCACTGAATTGAACTAAAGATTCACACCATGAATTTGAGTAGTTATAGTTATTTGTTCATGACCACTTACGGTAAAAGTGTATACGAATATCAAAATCGTTGTGTTTAAGGATCATTTGAGATATATACAACATTTCTTTCTAAAAAATAAACTTGTGTTTAACTTAAGCAATGATTTTAGGCTAAAACCACGTTTAGTACGAGAATACGGGTCTATTACGTCTCCGCGTTCAACGAAGAGAGTATATTAAACTATTTGATCATGTACTAAGGTAATTGTTATTCCTGTGTGAGATCCAAGATCAAAGAGTGATTGTTTTTTTCCACACGAGTTGACGAACTGCTCTTTTGTATACGTTCTTCCTTGGATGTGTTTACAAATTGTCTGATCTTTTGGAGGAAAATACTAATTCTTGGTCAACTTCTTTTCGACTCACACTGGTTGTAAAAACGTCTTCTCCATCTCTATTTGTCAGATTTCAAGCCTGTAGCGTTTCTTGCGCCGCTGTGCTTAATACTGTACTTCTAAAGTATTATGGGCCTTAATACTGTACTTCTAAAGTATTATGGGCCACACATTCCGGTCCATAGTCAAAACAACAGTTTCCGTTAGTTACACAACGGGGCTATCACTAACAGAATAGCCTGGGTTATCACTAAAAGAGTTGTCGAAGTTATCACTAGAAGAAGAATCGGAGCTATCATTAGAAGAATACTCGGAGCTATCACCAAAAAATTGCTCGGAGCTATCATTAGAAGAATAATCGGAGCTAACATTAGAAGAATAGTCGAGGTTTTAACTAGAAGAATAATCGGAGCTATCACTAGAAAAATAGTCGAGGTTTTAACTAGAAGAATAATCGGAGCTATCACTAGAAGAACTTTTGGTGCTATCACTAGAAGAATATTCGGAGCTATCACTAGAAGAATAGTCGGGGCTATCACTAGAGGAATAATCGGAGCTATCACTAGAAGAATAGTCGGAGCTATCACTAGAAGAATATTCGGAGCTATCACTAGAAGAATTGTTGGTGCTATCATTTGAAGAAGAATCAGAGCTGTCGTTAGAAGAATAGTCGGAGCTATCACTATAAGAATACTCAGAGCTATCACTAGAAGAAGAATCGGGGCTATCACTAGAAGAAGAATCGGAGCTATCATTTGAAGAAGAATCGGAGCTGTCGTTAGAAGAAGAATCGGAGCTATCGCTAGAAGAATAATCGGAGCTATCACTAGAAGAGGAATCGGAGCTATCACTAGAAGAAGAATCGGAGCTATCACTAGAAGAAGAATCGGAGCTATCACTAGAAGAAGAATCGGAGCTATCATTTGAAGAAGAATCGGAGCTGTCGTTAGAAGAATAATCGGAGCTATCGCTAGAAGAATAATCGGAGCTATAACTAGACGAATACTCGAGGTTTTAACTAGAAAAATACTCAGAGCTATCACTAGAAGAATAATCGGAGCTATCACTAGAAGAAGAATCGGAGCTATCACTAGAAGAAGAATCGGAGCTATCACTAGAAGAAGAATCGGAGCTATCACTAGAAGAATAATTGGAGCTATCACTAGAAGAAGAATCGGAGCTATCACTAGAAGAAGAATCGGAGCTATCACTAGAAAAAGAATCGGAGCTATCACTAGAAGAATAGTCGGAGCTATCACTAGAAGAATAATCGGAGCTATCACTAGAAGAATAGTCGGAGCTATCACTAGAAGAAGAATCGGGGCTATCACTAGAAGAAGAATCGGAGCTATCATTTGAAGAAGAATCGGAGCTGTCGTTAGAAGAATAATCGGAGCTATCGCTAGAAGAATAATCGGAGCTATAACTAGACGAATACTCGAGGTTTTAACTAGAAAAATACTCAGAGCTATCACTAGAAGAATAATCGGAGCTATCACTAGAAGAAGAATCGGAGCTATCACTAGAAGAAGAATCGGAGCTATCACTAGAAGAAGAATCGGAGCTATCACTAGAAGAATAATCGGAGCTATCACTAGAAGAAGAATCGGAGCTATCACTAGAAGAAGAATCGGAGCTATCACTAGAAGAAGAATCAGAGCTATCACTAGAAGAAGAATCGGAGCTATCATTAGAAGAAGAATCGGAGCTATCACTAGAAGAAGAATCGGAGCTATCACTAGAAGAAGAATCGGAGCTATCACTAGAAGAAGAATCGGAGCTATCATTTGAAGAAGAATCGGAGCTGTCGTTAGAAGAATAGTCGGAGCTATCACTAGAAGAAGAATCGGAGCTATCACTAGAAGAATACTCGGAACTATCACTAGAAGAATACTCGGAACTATCACTAGAAGAATACTCGGAGCTATCATTTGAAGAAGAATCGGAGCTATCACTAGAAGAAGAATCGGAGCTATCATTTGAAGAAGAATCGGAGCTGTCGTTAGAAGAATAGTCGGAGCTATCACTAGAAGAATAATCGGAGCTATCACTAGAAGAGGAATCGGAGCTATCACTAGAAGAAGAATCGGAGCTATCACTAGAAGAAGAATCGGAGCTATCACTAGAAGAAGAATCGGAGCTATCATTTGAAGAAGAATCGGAGCTATCACTAGAGGAATAATCGGAGCTATCACTAGAAGAAGAATCGGAGCTATCACTAGAAGAAGAATCGGAGCTATCACTAGAAGAAGAATCGGAGCTATCACTAGAAGAAGAATCGGAGCT
The DNA here is from genome assembly GCA_035610835.1 of Ophiura sarsii. Classification (NCBI taxonomy): domain Eukaryota; kingdom Metazoa; phylum Echinodermata; class Ophiuroidea; order Amphilepidida; family Ophiuridae; genus Ophiura; species Ophiura sarsii. Next base: position 25,934,373 of record CM069449.1, read on the forward strand.
GTCGTTAGAAGAATAGTCGGAGCTATCACTAGAAGAAGAATCGGAGCTATCATTTGAAGAAGAATCGGAGCTATCACTAGAGGAATAATCGGAGCTATCACTAGAAGAAGAATCGGAGCTATCACGAGACGAATAGTCGGGGTTATCACTAGAAGAATTCTCCTCACACTCTCCGATACAGCTGTTAGACCTAGCTACAGGAGCTGTAAAAGAATAATTTCATGATAATGTTAAGCAAGATGAACACTTTTATTTATCCAAGAGTATCATTTACATGTAGCTGTTGTTTGCACCTGAATCATGCCTTATATATCCTTGGACAGAACTTAAAAGAGGCAGAGGAAACACATCGATATCGCCTTAGAAAGTGAATCATGAATTGCAGTCATCTTCATATACAATAGATTGGAGATCATGTTTACATATTGCTTATACATTTCTATCTGAATTAAATTCCTTAGGCTTTACAATACGCTATATAACATTCTCAATAGGAAGCGTAAGTGGTAAATGTATAATTATTATGTAAACACATGTGTAGCTCCTCCAGTAATACATTCATGATAATATCAACCTGATGACAAATTAAACATGAAGGCATTGCATTACATATCAATACTCGAATGTTTTCACAAATTGTAGCTATTATTAATATAATTCACAATAACATGTTCAAGTTGGAATAACGGTATTAACCTTTGAATATTTTAATCATCCCCCGTTTCTATTCGCGTTTCTATTACCGTCACCAAGCCTGCATTTTCCAGGTTTTTGCCGTTAGAAAACTTAGCGTTACTTAACGTGCGAAAAGGCCGGTTGGTATCGTTAATTACCGTTAAGTTTACAAGTAGAAGCACGCTCATGGATAATCAAATTGTATAAGCAAATCATACTCTGCCACAATATCAATCATGATCATTCACTAGGCAAGAATACCGCAATTGGTTATTAGCATTTTCATATATTTTCACCCTTTTGACATTTGGGAATGGTTTCTGAAAAATCTGTTTTGTATATGGTAAAACTAATAGCCTCGTGGAAAGTGTTAATAAAGTATATCATGGCTCAGTCATGTCAGTACTCTAAGAAACGCATATCAATACACACACCAAGACATCAAAGGTTAGGTAAACAAATTGTCTGCCAAGAAAGAATAGTTCATATCTAGAAGATAGTTACATTGGCACAATCACGGGTAAAGTATCGTTAGATACTGGTACAAAGTCAGTGTTCCAGTATCGCTCGATTATGGCCCGTTTGATATGTTCAAGTAGTTCCCGATACCAAGATCGAATGATATTGGCACTGTTTATGTTCTGGTATCGAATGGTACTGGAGTATCGGGGACCTTAAAAATAAGATAATTTTAGGTTATAGTGCAATTTATAATGATAAGAGGTTTTACCTTCAATTGTTATGGTAAATATCTTAGTTTCCACATTCCCGGCTGCGTCTGTCGATGTATACGTCACGAATGTTACACCAATAGGAAACGAGTCCCCAGAATTCTGTGATGATGTAAGCGTTTGGGGCCCAATATTATCACTAGCCGTAGGCTGTGTCCAGGTAACAACGGCGTTTGGTGAACCACTGTCCGTGGTCTTCGTTATATTGGCGGGCATTTTTAGGATGACTGGCTTCTCCATATCTGGCAACAACAATTACAAGTGAATAGTTTAATTATCCACCACTTTTTTTTATAATTTCACCAAATAGAATTCAAATTCAAAACGAGGGCATTGATAAGAAAAATTTAATGATATTATCAAATATATATATATTTCCCGAGTCCAGCTGATTTGAGATAGTACATGAGGTCTTCATCATGAGGTCATCATCATCATCATCATCATCATCATCATCATCATCATCATCATCATCATCATCATCATCATCATCATCATCATCATCATCATCATCATCATCATCATCATCATCATCATCATCATCATCATCATCATTATCATCATCACCTGCCAATAATTTCTTGTCTTGTGTTGAGATCGAATCTTTAGATTGCAAAATTATTAATTTATTATAGTTTACCAATTAATTTATGATAAATGTACCTACCACATAAAACTTCTCTTTCGAGTAGGTAATCAAGTTTCCCTTTCGTCCAGTTTGCCTTAATGGTTAATGGTACCGGATTGTCCGTGAACCATATATCACCGTCATTTGCATTTTTTCCCTGTATCTTTGGACACGGGAGACTCAAGACTTTAGGAGCAAGTACCCCCAGACAATAACACCGTTCCCTTGATGGCATCGACCATTGCTCTTTACCAGTAGACGGGTGCCATCTATGTTTTAGGATGCAAATATGTGTGTCTACCGTAGGTGATAATGAGAGACAGGCTATGAAAAGAAATAAATACAATATTATCAATTAATTCAAAATTATTAAAATTTGGACGGCTGAATAGTTTTAAATGTCTCAAACATGATCCAAAAATAAATATAAAGACCTCAAACACTAAAGGGGTCTCTAAATACAGGGGAAATATAAAACAAGATATAAAAACAAAGAAGTCTAAAAAAGATAAAAACGTATGTCAGATCGCTTACATTATTAGAAATCTCAATTTTAACTCATCGAAAGAATGAAAGGCAGGGCTGTGCTTTGTCAGAAAATGTCTGAACCCCTGTTTTACAATCATGGGTATGTCACTGGTCAGTCTTGCCCTCCCTTTTTAGCCACTTCATTGAGAGCACATGGTTGCTCATGGTGAGTTTTGGTGCCTCTAAATCTTGGACTGGATGGAACTATGAAACATTGACGATCAGTATATGAGTCAAGATAGTAAATAAACTGTTTAGTCATGATTAATAGCTATTATGTCCGGGAACTTCCTATTTTATTGTAATTAAGAAGTGTGACAAATTAGTTCAATAAATATTCAAATTCTTTTGTTGTACGAGAAGAAGAAGAAAAAAATTCCTTCGACAAATTTGGGCATAATTGTATCTTCCATATTACCACGTTAGAGCAAGTCGCAAATTAAAATAAAGAATCGATATTCATTTATCGTTTGTAGACTACTTCGTGAACCCTCAAACCAATATAATAATGTATTTAACATTAGCCGCTGAACGCTGAGAATGACACTAAAATCTATCTTTGTATTACACAAAATGTTTCACCAATTTCAAAATGGGCTTGTAGTCTGATTTTATATATAATTTATATGATACAATTCTCTTGTGTCATCAAATGAGGGTTCCTTTATCATGTTTATTGGACTGACCAACATTATCGAATTGCATTATGGGTAATACTTTATACTTAATAACCTTAGTGTTTAGTTCCCGCAAATATGGCCGACATATGGACATATGGACGGTCTGTATAAAAACTGCACTATGTTTCTTTCTTTTTGTGAAAAATGTCTCTAATTAAGTCATGAGCGTATTTGAACATGTACAACGAACTTATATTATTAGAAGAGAATACAAGCTTATATTTTTTTCTTCAAATTGCAAAGCCAACCAATTAATTAATATCGACATGATTGATATCATGTAAATGTATCTACAAGGGTGATTCATTAAGTTCTACCTCCTATCTCATACCTTTGTTAGTATATATATAAGTCAGTCTTATGAACTATTACACAATTGTAGCTGGGAACCTAGCCTACACATTCATTGTAAATTGATCTGAGTAATGTTTTCACTTTTCTGGAGATGCAGTGAAAACCAAATATCAAATATCACCGAAGTTCTATTCGTTTGGCCTATGTTAAGAGATATAACGTACCTATTGGTCAATTGTAACCATTTTGAATGTCAGATATCTCTTTAACAGACTATGAAAAGGGATCGATTTCTTAGGAGGGAAAATATACCATCTGATATCCAGAATCAGACCAGGACAACCATTTCGTTTACCCCTCCCCTAACAACGAAAATTTGACTGATTAGCAGTATATGTATTCCAGTATGCCAAAGGCATATAGCAATACATTCGAGTTGATATTACACTGTTTACAAGTCTACATGATTTAATATGGCTTACAATCTTATTTATACGTGATATTACTGTAATATATTCAGATATCATTCATTGGTTTTCATATTCAGTATTTAAATCGTGCTTTTCTATCTAAACATACAATACGGGGGAAAACACTGATCTCTCCGGCATTCACCGCATCATAACAACCACAGACCTACCGGGACAATCATGTCAATTAAAATCCCATTGTGAGTTGTGACTATATACGGGCTTTTGTGGGGCGCGGTTTTAATCCGAGCATAGTTTCAATAGGAAGTACTCACCATCCATACCTGCATTGTCTTTGTAACAACAGTGAAACAGGTATCACTTATCACTTACTATCAATGTGTAGCCATGATTCAGAGCTATATTCATGACAAATGTCATAAGGCTGACATTCATAGTGATGTTAAGAGGAAGGAGGTAGAACTTATTGAATGACCCTCGTAAATCAACATTCCAAAATAAAGTAATTAGTATATAACGAAAGAATGGTAGCGTATGAAAGCCCATTATAAGGATTGGACGATTACATTAGGCTACATTATCATTGTGAAACACGAACATTTGTTATGCTTCGATGGCCATCTAAATTAAAGACAAAACTGTTCTATTCGTAAATGTTGAAAATGTATACAATTTTGAAACCAAACAATTATAAAAATGACCGACCTACCAACTCCAATTTGGAGATCGCGCATTTTCGGTTGCTGCACCAACTCCTCTCTGGAACTCACTACCTTATAATTTAAGATGCTGTGATTCACTTGACTTTTTTAAGAACTTGTTAAAAACAAGATCATTTGACTCAGTTTATAATTGATTTCTTTGTATACATGTACATGTATATGCAAATCCTTGTTTATGTATTTTTCATGTTAATTTGTATTTTTGTTTTATATGTTATGCCTCGGAATAGTTTTACCTAGATTGACGGCGCATTATAAATGCCATTATTATTATTATTATTATTATTATTATTAACTCTATCGGGGAGGTCACATTAAAGCATGTATCAATAAAAAATAAAGCATAAAGCCAAATAAAACATAAAATTGTGTTCTCGTAATACAGTTTAATGGCGCAGTTATAATGGAATGTAATGTTTATGTATTTATATATTTATTTATTTATTTATTTATTGGTATATTTATTTATTTATTAGTATATTTATTTATTTATTTATTTGTTTATTTATTTATTTATTTATTTATTTATTTATTTATTTATCTGTTTATTTATTTATTACTATATAAGTTAAACCATTTGGAACGGCAGTTGCTACTCCGAGTTTCACGAGTGTGCGATCAGCAGACATTGAACTCGGAGTAGCAGCTGCAAATACCGTTCCAAATGGGTGACCTTACATATTTCGCTCTGCATCGCATTGAGCACTCTGCAAGAAGATTGCTTCTCTACCTGTATTTAGTAGTATATTAATTAATTTTTATTTTTATGTTTTTATTTTATTCATTGTTTCTGCAGAATGTCAAACTATATAGTGCAGTTCCACCATAAATTGAGCTACACTTAAAATTATGATATTTAGTACAGAATGCACTTAAATAAATTGATTTCGAATAGCAATATGAATTATCAGATCAGATCAATCAGATAGTATCCATTTATTGATTGATAGAATATACCCTATTAGACAAGCCCATCCGTATGATAATCTACAGGGAGAGTAATAATACGGCAATACTCGAAAGTAGCCATCTTGTTTTAAAAAAAACAAGTTGATGTTTGAAAATATTTAAGTGTTATAAGAAAAACATAATTATTTGTTGCTATAATCGGTTTCAGCAAATTTGTCACCTCTTGGATATTAGCGGAGGTGCAAGGTTGACTTGATTGGGATGTGCTGGTCGTGAATTGCTATTTGCCATGTCAATACCCAGTTAATCATTTTAAATATTGCGATAGAGTAACCAATGATCAATACGTCTTGCTATTTAAGTGTGTTTCTACTGGGGAACTTAACTGTAATTACCGATAAGTTGCCCTGTAGAAACAACCATATAACGGTAATTAACGCTAACTTGCCCGGTAGAAACATCCACCCGTTAAATCGTAACGCTAAGTTCGTGTGACCCGGAAGTATACACGCACACAATGTATTCTACGCAGTGTGAGGCAGTCCTTTTCAGGTGGGACGGCATTGCTGGCGTAACAAAAGGTCAAATGTCGTGGCCCATCGATTAGGACGCTTATACACTCAAGAGACTTATACCCCCCCCCCCCCCCCATTTCTACTCGCGAAAAGTTACAGCTATAAACACACGTCCACAGCAAACCTGACATAGAAAAAAAAGAACTATTCATAAATACATCATAGCTTTTTAACAAATTACGCAACGGATAAACACAAACGTAGTTTATACCCATTTCGGTACAATCGGTGCTCCGATTTCGGAAATTATGTGTGGTTTATAATAACTTAAATAACAAACACTCACCCACTAAGGACAGTAGTAAAGTGCGACCTGTCATCACGATATGTCCATCTATACACATACAGTGGAGGTATTATAAACTCTTGCATCGTTTATTATAATCAGTTGAAACATGTTTCCAGACTTGTGAGATAATGTACACATGACTTTCTCTGTAGTCGTAAAGAGGATTAATGTGGTAAATTATACCGAGTTTATATTTTTGACTGTCATGCGCGGTCCATTCTTTTACAGTCCAAAACCTGAAACACGACAGTGCGCAACACAATGATGAAACAAAGCGTTTTATATTTGCTCTCAAAATCAGACTGCGACGGATACGTTCATGAATAATTTGACATTCAATGATGCGTTACGAGGCGACGTTATCAACAGAAAAACACACGAGTTCACGAACATGCTCTTTTGTATACGTCCTTCCTTGGATGTGTTTACAAATTGTTTGATCTTTTGGAGCAAAAATTCTTGTCAACTTATTCTCGACTCACACTGGTTGTACAAAAACGTCTTCTCCCTCTCTATATGTCAGATTTCAAGCCTGTTATTGAAATCATCATAACCGTAAAAGTATCCATTCGATTTTTTATGAATGAGGTATCTGGCGATAAGTGTCCATCTGTTGTCAATAATACTGCTATGTATAGTCCGTTGTATTGTGAACAGGTAGGTAGTGAGGGTCCAGGATTCCGAAGCATGGATAAATCTAAATATACTTATATATTTGTATTTCATTCAAAATATCAGAGCCCTGGTCGAAATTTCAGGGAAATACGTACGTACAATTTATATATTTAATTGCCCGCAAGAAGGAGGAGGGAAAAGGGTTGAATTGCCTATATCTATCTAGCCTATTTCACTCCGCTGCAGAAGGAAGGCCGCTTCATCAATTTTCCATTTCACTCTGTCCTGAGCTGTCCTTTTCCAAGTAACGTTGCCATACTCTATGATGTCGTCTATCCACCGTCTGTTTGGCCTGCCTCTTCCTCTGGTGAATGCGCAGGGGATCCAATTACATCGATAAATAAAGCTGGAAACAATGAGACTCGGGTTGAATTGCCTACAAAATATTAATAACTGTTAACTGTAATGTTTATAGCAAATGTCTGAGTTTCATTGTTTCCAGCTTTATGTATCGATGTATAAGTCACAAACATATATAAACATTTGCGCATACAATACAAGGACTATAAAAACTGATGAATCTCTAGAATCGCTCTTGGACGAACTAAATGACTTCAAGTGGGACATAATAGGTCTTGCAGAAACCAAGAGAAAAGGAGAGAGTATTATAGAGCTACCAGGATGTATGTAGCTTTACAATCATGGGGAAACAGAAGTTAACAAAAAAGACAAAGGTATTGGATTCTTAATACATCAGAAGTTCAAAAACTACATCGAAGAATTAAAGTCCTATTCTAACCGGGTAATCGCACTGAAAGTAAGACTTACAGGGGGACAATTTCTCTGCATAGTACAAATAAACGCACCTACAGGCGACTATGATGATGAGGCTATAGAAGAGGTATATGAAGACGGAGTAAGGCATTTCCAAAAAAGCAAAGCAAAGTACCAAATAGTAATGGGCGACTTTAATGCCAAAATAGGAAAACGTCGAACAGGAGAGGAATCCCTCCTAGGAAAACATGGAATTGGAGTAAGAAATAAAAGAGGTGAAATGCTACTAGAATTTGCTTCACACCAGAAACTAGTTGTTGCCAACACTTTCTACAAAAAGAAAGAAAGCAGATACTGGACTAGCCAACGTGGTATACTAAGGAACTGTGAGGTGATCACGAAAGTACATATTGGAAGTGACCATAGAATGGTTAGAGCCAAGATAGTACTAAATAAGAGACTGGCAAGGCTAAAATAAGAGAACAATAAGGGATCACGTCAAAACTCGAGCGCCAGGCAACCGCCGGTTACGGCCGGTTCCGCCCGGTTCTCACAAAACGTGTCGTCTGTTATAATATACACACATAATGAGGTCAAATAGTTACACTCTGGTGAACACGACCGGTTGATAGTGCCTCGTAACACCAGTGAGCAATAAAATCTTGAAGTAATGGGCTCAGTTGACAACCAGTACAATACAGCTATTGATTTTCGCTGGGGTTGGCTTTTTCAATCTGTTTATAGCTAAATAAACTTTTTAAAATCAATACCGAAAGTCTATGAATGTTTTTTTTTATAGAACGATTATAGAAAGAGCTATTATGACCGCAAAGTAACAGATTGATATTGTAAATTGGTCCGGTTACAGCATTAAGTCAACCGGCGGTTGCTCAGTGTTGCATGCGCGAATATTCATATACCAGTAAAACATTTGACCTGAAAGAACCGGCGGTCAACGGGCGGTCGAGTTTTGACGTCTTCCCTAAGAGAAAGAGCAAGCTGAATGCGGTGAAACTGGCAGAAAGAAAACAAGAATTTCAAATAGAGCTGAAAAACAGAATCGCAGCATTAAGCCTTGAAGACTCTGATGTGGATACCAAGTATTCACTCATCTCCGACACAGTAAAGGAGGTTGCTGAGAAAATAGCACCGAAAGAAAAACAAGCCAAACAGAAATCAGAAGAAGACAAGGAAACTGATTAGCTTGATACCAAAAGGAAGAAACTCAAGACAGCCGCCAACAAGACAACTCAACAAAACAAAGACTACCAGGACACAGTAAAATTGGTAAGGAAGAAAAGAAGGCACAAGAGCAGAAGATAGAAAAGAGAAAAAATCTAAACCATCTTAGAAACAGGTAGAGGACCAAAACAGATACTAAAACTAAATAGCAAGAAAACCAGAATAAGACAAATGAAAAAGAAAGATGAAACATTAACAGCAAATAGGAGAGAAGTGCTCACCATCTGCGCAGAGTTCTACCAGGAACTGTACAGCTCCAGGTCTAATCAAGATAAAGAAGACTTCTTGTCACCCGACCAAACTGACATACCTACCATCACAGTTGAAGAAATTGAGCTTGCAGTAAATCAGATGTAGAAAAACAAACCACCAGGTTTAGACGAGATAACCAGTGATATCGTCAAGATCGGAGGTGAGCAAATATACACCCAGCTGGCAAGTCTATAAAATCAGATCCTTACTTAGAGGAAAATCCCCAAGGAATGGAAAAAAGCAAAGAACATCCTTCTACACAAGAAGGGAGACAAAAAGGACATCAAAAACTACAGGCCAATAAGTCTGCTTTCCCACCCATACAAAATGTTTACAAGAATCCTTCAAACCAGAATGAAGTGAGTGCTTGATGAAAACCAACCAAAGGAACAAGCAGGATTCAGGCAAGGCCTCTCAAACATTGACCATCTTCAGGCTTTGAGCCAGCTAATTGAAAAAGCCAATGAGTATCAAATGAAGCTCTGCATCGGATGCATCGACTATGAAAAGGCGTTTGACTCAGTTGAGCATAGTGACCTCTTCCTAGCATTAAGGAAAATAGGAATACATGAAGGATGTTCAAATTCTAGAGGATACACTAACGCTACAGCGAGAATCCATATCGACGAGGACGTCTCAAAACCCATCAAAATCAGCAGAGGTGTGAGACAAGGCGACACAATCTCACCAAAGATTTTCACTGCTGCATTGGAAGAGGTGTTCAAGAAGATAGACGTGAAAGAAAGAGGGATACTCATCGATGGAGAGCGGCTAACAGACCTCAGGTTTGTAGATGACGTGGCCATCGAAATCGACAAGGAACAGATAGAAAAGGTAGAAAGTTACAAATATCCTGGCAAGGAAATCAAAATGAAGAACAATACGAGAGAGGAAGTCATGATAAAAATTAAAGCAGGCTGGATCTGGCCCGGCAGAAACCAAACCATTCTATGCGATAAAACCATACCAATTAAGGACAAAGGTTTTCAATCAATGTGTGCTGCCTACCATGACATACGGTGCCGAAACTTGGTCAACAACCAAAGAAATTGAGCAGAAACTGTTAGTAGCGCAGCGAGCCATGGAAAGGAGGATGTTAAATATAGGGTGACCAGACTAAGTATAGCCTAGCGCTCTGGAAGGTATGTCAGCCCTGAGGCATAAGCTTGAGGCATGATGTAGCTTGTTTCAAGTGACCTTTTTAATAGGAAGATGGCGGCTTCCAATGGTAGTTTTCTCATGTAATTCGGTGGAGGATTTAGTTTTTTACAGTGATTCTACGAATTGGGTTTAAATAACTTCCGGGTACAGTCTCGATTCAAAGGGCCAGGACAACAACAACAACATTATGACGAGGAATAAGGGTCTGCTGCTAAAACATTCATTACAAAAAAAGCGTTGCTGGAAAGTAATCGAAAACCAAGGAGGTGAAAGTTCATAAACAAAAGGGAAGTTACCTGAAATTTCAACTAATTTGATCATATTTAACATGTTTAAAAATATTTTTTAATACAAGTCGGCTATAGGTAGGCTATTCTTATCCTGGTCACCCTATATAACAGTATGAGACCAACAAAGGAACACTTACCATTCGTAATAAAACCCAAGGTAAAAGACGTCATCAAAAAAATCAAGGAAATGAAAATGGAGTTTGGCAGGACATATCTCAAGATAAAATGATAATCGGTGGACAATAAGAACAACCGAGTGGCAACCCCGTACAGGCAAAAGGAGAAGAGGCAGGCAGAAACTAAGATGGAGAGACGAGCTAGCTGAATACAGAGGAACGACATGGACAAGAGAAGCACAGATGGGAGATGCTGAAAGGGGGTTTCAGCCTACAGAGGTTGACGAAGCCTAGGGAAAGGTAAAGGTAAAGGTATAATACACCTATCAGTTGTAAGACGCACCCTATGACCCCCGGGAGTGGTGCGTCACTTTACCGAGGTGCGTCGACTTCTCATGTACCATGACGCACCCTGTGTCAAAAAAACGACGGACCATTGCCTTCCAAATACGCACCCTCCGTCAATTTTTGGACGCACCATTGGTGGATTCTGACGGACCATGACGACGCACCCCGTCGTCAGATATCGTTGACTATAACTGGATAAAACACGATCTACTGGAAATGAAACTACTTTTAATTCACGGGGGATCTGCCCTTATTCGATGTTGTCAACCCTGGCCCTCGAATAATTATATAGACCCCGGACCGGGACCGGGTAGGCCTATGTTTTTTATTTGAATCGCCTGCCGCACATCCCCGACCAAATTAAATTCCGGGGGCCTGTCCTACTACCTCTGTGTTCTTAGATTGTTCTGCGCTTGTGCGGAAGAGCGCAATGCTGATCCCCTATCTTATACCATGAAGATGCTTGTATACGTGACACTTCTCTTAAAATGAAAGGTTCTCGGTCTACTGCGGTTCCTTTTTTTTTCGTTGCCAAACTCTTGTATTGATGATCGAGTGATTTCAGGCATTTTAGAACATGCGGTATAAAATATCGGAGTGATGTTTGCGGTATTAAAGTGGAGCCTGGTTGGCGGTATTAAGGAGTTATGTGGTATAGTAGCCCTATAGCGTATATTTAAAAGTCGTATTTTGTTGTTCGTAAACAGATGTACACTGTGACGCACCCATGTAAAGTGACGGACCTTGACGCACCCTCCGTCATTTTTTTGACGGACCAAAGGCTGCCACGGACGTACCCTCCGTCATTTTTTTTTGGTAAACGACGCACCCACGACGCACCTCTCCCGGGGGTCATAGGGTGCGTCTTACAACTGATAGGTGTATAAGTCACGAGAGTAACACAAATAGAAAACAAATCCCCAGATTTATGACTTGATGTCAGATTTTGAGAACCAGACTTATCACTAGCCGTGTGTGGTGTCCACGTTGCAACGTCTGCTGGCATATTTAGGATGACTGGATTCTCCATATCTGGGAATTTAGAATGACATGGGTTAATAGTACAACATTTTACCTACAGATCTTTTCGATACCTTTATATGATTGTCTGCCTGAGAAAGAATAGTTAATTTCAAGAGTGGAGTTACATTGGCATAATCACGGGAAAAGTATCGTTCGAAACTGGTACAATGTAAGTGTTCCAGTATCGCTCGTCCTGGCCTGTATTTTTTGGTACATGTTGGTACATTTGGTACATTTTTGGTACATTTTGGTCAAAATTTCAAGAAAATACAGCTTTAAGAGGATTGTCGGAGAATCTATTTTTCAAAATTCATCTTATTTGCATAAAAATTGCATTATTTGTATGGGCTAATTTATCCCGGGGTTCTCCTGTAAGTACGCAAAAGTATTCATTAGATTTGTTTTAACAAGAAATATGCTTAAACACTTCTGACGACAAATATTAAAAAATCCTTTTTTAAACCAAAAATAGCTATAAAATGTCAAACATGACCAAATATGCAAAAAAAGCTAGATAGCTTAGTCCTATTCCAAAATACAGCTTCATACATGCTTCTGTTTATGAAAAATGACCCCGGGATATCAAAATGACAATTTCGAGAAAACGGCGTTTTAAGTCTAGACACACTGTTTTAAATGATTATGCAAATTAGGTACAGCATTTACATTTTTAAAACCATAATTATAAATACTATTTGAGTTATCATCATTTTTGGTGGTATTTTCATGGCAAACGCTCCTTTATTTTTACTTTTACTGCTCCGTTTTTGTGTGAAAGCAATCAAAAGTAAAAACTAAGCTTCTTATAATAGGCATAATATATTAATATCCCCTTTTAGCCATCATCTCATGGGGCTAATGATCATTGAACTAAGCAATTGTATAGTGTGTACTTGGTCTTAGATACGAATAAAACCAATTAAAGTTATTAAATATACGATAATAGGTTTGTAGTCAATATTAATATTAAAACAATATTTAAGTGGACTCGAAAGTAATAATACTTATTGACATGACAGTGATTATCAAACGTTGCCATGCCAATTTAAAAACAAACGTTGGAACCTATGAAGCGTGTAAAGATCTTTTCTCGCACACTCACTCATTTATTTATTCTATTCTTGTTGATGGTTTCTCATTTTATTTCATTTTATTTCATTTCATTTCATTTCAGTTCAGTTCAGTTCAGTTAGTTTTGTTTTATTTTATTTCGTTTCGTTTCATTTTGTTTCGTTTCGTTCTGTTTTAATTCGTTGGTTTTTTCTATTTTATTTTATTTTATTTTATTTTATTTTATTTTATTTTATTTTATTTTGTTTTATTTTATTTTATTTTATTTTATTTTATTTTATTTTATTTTATTTTATTTTATTTTATTTTATTTATTTTTATTAATTTTTATTTATTTTTATTTATTTTTATTTATTTTTATTTATTTTTATTTATTTTTATTCAGTTAGTTTTTTTTTATTTTATTTCGTTTCGTTTCATTTTGTTTCGTTTCGTTCTGTTTTAATTCGTTGGTTTTTTCTATTTTATTTTATTTTATTTTATTTTATTTTATTTTATTTTATTTTGTTTTATTTTATTTTATTTTATTTTATTTTATTTTATTTTATTTTATTTTATTTTATTTTATTTTATTTATTTTTATTTATTTTTATTTATTTTTATTTATTTTTATTTATTTTTATTTATTTTTTCATTTATTTTTATTTATTTTTATTTTATTTAAATTTATTTTACTTACACACAAACCATGTTAAATTCGTGTTCAAGCTCAGAATCAGTTCAGTTCAGTTAGTTTTGTTTTATTTTTATTTCGTTTCGTTTAGTTTCGTTTTGTTTCATTTTGTTTCGTTTCGTTATGTTTTAATTCGTTTTTTTTTTTCTAATTTATTTTAATTTATTTTATTTTATTTTAATTTATTTTATTTAAATTTATTTTATTTTATTTTATTTTATTTTATTTTATTTTATTTTATTTTATTTTATTTTATTTTATTTTATTTAAATTTATTTAAATTTATTTTATTTTATTTTATTTTATTTTACTTACACACAAACCATGTTAAATTCGTGTTCAAGCTCAGAATCAGTCACCCTTCCCGCTTAACAATAAGTTAAATGAAATTGCCTCTAAGACAACGTGTGCATCCGTCCGGCACCGGCGACGATTACCTACCCCGCAAACATTTATTAAGTACTTAAGAGTGAATTGTTTCTAGTTGGGCAAAAAATCTAGCACGTTGGAGTATGTTCTGCCAAACTTTGACTTTTTTCGTTGCTGAAATCAATATAATTAGGAGGATTTTCCGCTAAAATGAGCAAAAAAACAGATAGGCTCGTTACCATATCAATGTCTTTCACCTCCTAAACTTAAGGCAAAATCGAAAAAATTCAGCCTAGAAAAAATTCACTCTTAAATAACTCGGAGCACTAGAAACCACCAAAATGGGCCATTTTAACAAGCCATTCTACTTCACTACATCCCAGCCCAATCCAACAAATATATTTATTGAGCAATTACACAACGTGGAACCCAAAACACTTGGAACCCTCAAAAGTATACTGGGTACCACTAAAATAACACTGCGAACCACTTACTGAAACATTTTGTCAACCCACCCCTTCCTTATTCGCCAGAACACAGCACAACCCCCAACATTTATTTATTGAGCACATAAACACATCGGAACCACAAAAAACTGGGAACACCCAAAATGACACTTGGAACCACCTAAAATGTCATTTTTTTCAGTCACTACAGCCCCCCCCCCCCCCCCCCCCCCATATATTGAGCACTTACACATCTCGGAACCCAAAACACTGGAAACCGCCAAAAAGAAAGAAGAGGTTTTTTCACACCGCCAGTGGCCGGTGCAGATTTACGCGCAGCTTTGGTACCCAACTGCTTTCTTGGCGCCTTTCCTCCGGTACTTGTACGTACCCACCGCTCCCCCCCCCCCCCCCCACCGCCCTACCACCACCCTACCATTGCACCCATTACAGAACACCTACGGCTACCCTATCCATCACCACCAGCAACCCCACCACCAAAGCATAACATTGATAATGTATCAACCCAAATCTCGATTTAACCAAATAAATTGCGTTGTTGGAGCAGCTGATTACAACGCAATCCGCTTATATATTTTGTGGTTGATTTTGCTCATTACTAATCAGATTACAGCATTTGGATATATTTATAGCCACTAAGTAATAAAGTTATAAATCATCAGAGTAGAGTTGATTTTTCATCTCAAACAGTTTTAGAATGACATATTTTAGTTCTAATAGTAAACGTAGTATTTGATATCGTTACCAGCGATTACGCGTTTTACTAAATTGAACATTGGGCAGTTCGGGTCCACCATCATCTGCTAACCTTCATATGCGAATTTGCAATGTCGCCCTCTAGAGCTGAATCAATGAAATGTGATTTTAATGTTTGGAAAACATAGAAGGAATAGAAGAGAAGTTTCCTTTATTAACAAGCTCGAACGCACTGCTAACATTCAATTACCAATCATACAATTTGAGGAATGAATGTACATAATATTAGAGTATTAATTACATACGAGGGGGTATCAACAAGTTCTTGAAATCACCCAGAAGTGAAGGAGCCAGAAACTTGGTTTTTTGTTATGTGACCCTCCAGACATCTTTAAAAAGTCACTGTGCAAAGTCACACATCTCTCCCACTATTTATTATCTATATATTCCAATGACATGATACATCCTTCCAATATTTAGACTGTGATTAACAACATTTCATTGTCTTTTGCAACACGTCATTTTATGGGAGCAGCCATCTTGGAATATGATGATTCATGACATGAGCACCCCTTCTAGAATCATGTGTCATAACCTAAAGAAGAATATATCATCATGGTTTGCTTGTATCCGACAAGTTAACGTAATGGCCAAAATTGCCCTTAATTTCACGGGTAAATTGTTCAACACGAAAAGTACTAAAATAAAACCCTTGGAAATGTGGTTTGCTATTCAGTAGTGTAAAGACGTCATTGTGAAATACAGCTAAATAAGCCTTTAATATCTTTAGACAAGATTTGCGCTAATTCTACGCAGAATTTCCTCGGGGGGAGGGGGGATGGGGCTCGCTTAATACGGTAGGGGATGTGCCGCTCTAATGGGTCGCTTTTTTGTGTGCCAAAATTCCTAAACATGATTTGTTCTGGAAAATCCCTAATAATGGGGTCACTTTCTACAAATGGGTCTATTTTCGCGAACATTTGGTCTATTTTCCCGATAATTTGCGAAAATTAAAGAAAATCAAAAAAAGTCAAAAACGTAAGGTTTTCCTGCGCTAAGGTGGCGAAAAAATTATACCTTTTTGTACAGGCCTGACACATTTTAATGACACAATTGTTTTTAAAATGTTTGATTTCTTTAATAAAAAAATTTTAAAAAATATAATTATTTATGAGAGAGAACCCAAAAAAGTACCATCAAAAACTACTTAACCTACTAATCCTACCTGAGATGTCAGTTCGCCTGTAGAATAGGGGTTTCCCATCGCCTAGGGGTATATAAATCGCTACTTATAAACAAATTATAGGGTGTCCTTTTTTAACAACCTGAATCTGTTCTAATAAAAAGCTAATACAATTGTGACAGTAAGAAAATTCACTTACAATTTGGTAGACTATCTCCGCCAGTCCCCCAACGTCGGCCTCATTATCTTTTGTGCGCATGCGTTGGCCTTGTTGAGGGAACTGGCTCCATGACCGTTTTTTTCGTGCCGGACTTTTGGTGTGGAGTTTCTCCAGCCACGGATTATCCGCGTACCGTGTAATCCGCGTACCGTGTAAATCAAATACGCACAAACATGACAAACGGACAAACAGTATTAGCATCGTCCAGCTATCGGCTCTTCTTGGGGGAAAACATGAGTAATAAAAGCCGTTTTACCATCAATACAGATTAACGAAATTATAATTTCATGAAAATATCGTCCAGAAAACCGATAATTATGATAATTTATACGATGACGCCCCGTGGACGTGTCGGTCGACATGGGTGGTTTTACGAACATTTGCATACCGCGGGACTGTCAAAATCTCCAAACATTTGTAAACACTTGACTTAGTTTATACTCAGTCAGTGTGGTTATGCTCTTGACTTATCGTGCTATAGTATCAGCATCAGCATTAAAAGAAGCTTGGATTCAAGTTTTGGACATATTTCAGGTCACTGCGACATCCGCGACCATTGTGTTATCGCGCGCGTTCAATTTCGAGATGCACTACCTGCTATTCTGCTTTTGAGGGAGAATAAACGCTTGGTTTAATCGTGTTGGTTGTGCGCTGTCATGTTTTAGATTTCACTCTGTGTCAGTCACAACTTCAAATTTGGTATAATTTACCACATTATTAAGACTACAGAGAAAGTCATGTGTATATCACGAGTCTGGAAACATGTTTCAAAAGATTAGAATAAACGATGCAAGAGCTTATAATACCTCCTCTAGATGTGTATAGATGGAAATATCGTGATGAGAGGTCGCACTTTACTACCGTCCTTAGTGGGTGAGTGTTTGTTATTTAAGTTAGGTTAAGACCACATGTAATTACCGAAATCGTGTAAGTAAGACCGATTTGCTGTTATCTGTTGCGTAATTTGTTATAACAATAATGTATTTGTGTATAGATCTTTTTCTATGTATTAGCTGTGGGTGTGTGTTAATACCTTGTCCGGCCGACTATCCAACTACCTTGCCATTGACCGGTGAATTAGCACTACCACTAACAGAAATCAATAATTTGCCCGTAACTGTGTCCGACGCGTGTAGAAAAGCAGCCTGCGAAAAATGGAAACCGTACTTTACTGCTTTTGTAGGCCTACTGTAACTTCCTTGATATAAAACCATTCTTTACATACAATATCTCAAATTGAAGAGGAGAATTTCTCAACAATAACAGGGCGTCTCAAAAATAATAAAAAATGCATCCCATCTTTTTGTTTTTCCAAGACATAATCTGTTGGTAAGCCCTACAAATACACCCTGCCCCATTGAATGTAACCCTTATCTCACGAGGCTACTTGAAAGAATTATTTTCTCAACCGACAAAACTGCATTTGGAATTCCAATGATGATTTATAGGATACATCAATGTATTGTGTAACATTCATCTATACTCATCACAAAAAGTATCAAGACACTTAACAAACGAGCCAAAATTAACGGCCGAAAGGGTATGGATTAATCGAAGCAAATAACTCAGTGCATAATTTTGTTCTGCATACTTTGACACCTTGATTGTTGAGATACGATGTTGCGGAGTGGAGTTGTTGTTATTTCGATGGTCGAAGGTCTAGTTTCAAAAGTGACAATCATGTCTATAGAAGCATTTTTGTACACGTGTGTCAAGCATAAACCTTATCATTCTCTATAGGTCTGAATGTCACTTTTGAAACTGGACCTACGACCATTGAAATGACAATAAGTCAGCTCCGCATCATCGCATCTTAACAATCGAGGTGTCAAAATACGCAGAACAAAATTATGCACTGGGTTATTTGCTTCGATTAATCCATACCCTTTCGGGTCGTTAATCATTGGCTCATTTTTAAGTGTGTCGATACTATTTGTGAGGAGTTTACTATTCAAATATTTTGTCATGGATTATAGATGAAAATATATTTCTTCTATATTGAACTATCTAACACCATGATTATGTTCAATTACACGTTGAATGACGATTCTAATAAAAGAGTACATTGTACATTCAAAGTGGCCAAAGCTGAATTGCCATTAATTGATAACAAAAGCTCCAAAATTGAATGAAAATAATCTTATAACACATTAAAGATTGCTGTACTGTTAACTACAAAAACGTCTCAGGAGGACGAAGGATAATGGTTTTTACGGCTCTATTCAATTACACTCGTCTGACTTGTGAATATACTATTTTTATCATTATCATGTTTGAGACTTTTTAACCTATTAAGTGCGTGCCTGAGAAAGCTACATGCATACTGGAGCACAAATTTGGTGATTTTCGGGGATCGGTACTAGTACGGTAGCGCAACGGTATTACATCGCTAAGAACGGTAGTACATCGTTAGTACATCGGCTTGACTACGTATCACATTGGGACCACTTATGGTACACTTTGAGGCCACCAGAGAGCCGTCGATTCATTACGGGGCGCTACCGGTGCTATACCGACATTACCGAAGCCATACCGGATTACTGCCGATGTACTGCCGTTGTAGTCCAATTGCTCGCTCCGGCAGACATTTTTGAGCGATGTTTTTTTTGACGATGTACTACCATTCTTGGCGATGTGATACCGTTGCGCTACCGTACTAGTACCGATCCCCGGAAATCGCCAAATTTGTGCTCCGGTATTATAGCTCCGGCGAGCCAAATCGGCTAGGTGTGATTTGATTTTGATTTGATTTATTTCGGTATCTCCACATATATATAACAATGACAATGATAATAAATATAGAGAATCTTAAGATACACTTAAAATTACAAAACCACACAAAATTGGGGGAGATACAAACAGGATAACCCTTTAAGCCCGGAGGCTTATTTCCGAAGAGGTCCTAAGGAAAACAAAAATACAACACGTACATCAACAGACACTGTGACAGCTCATTTACAAACACTTACTCAGTAGATATATCTTCGTCGTAAGGGGTATTAAATAGTAAATAACCTTCTGAGACACTTCCATTCTTTAAGCAATTAGAAATCAGCCATAAAGTCATTCATATTATCAAAGGAATTAAAGGCATGGTATCAGGCACTCTAACAGTTGCTCTGTTCTTGTACATTTTCATTAGCAATGAGTTCTTCTATAATAACTAGTGATCCAATAACTGTAATTTAACCTATGTTTACTAAAAATAAGTTATTTCGGATAATAAACACCATGCACAGATGCCACGCAAGTGAGGTTTATTGTTTGAGAAAAAAACATGTTCTGACCACGTTCTCTTGAACGCTTTGTATTTCAGGAAGTTGGCAATCAATTGTTCTGATCTTAAATTTGGCCATAAAGTCATTCATATTATCAAAGGAATTAGATGCATGATATCAGGCACTCTAACAGTTGCTCTGTTTTTGTACATTTTCATTACCAAGGTTACAATATGAGTTCTTCTAACGATAAATATTGATCCAATATACCTGTAATCTAACCTTTGTTTACCAAACATAAGTTATTTCGGATTTTGCACACACGCATAGATGCCACGCATGTGAGGTTTTTGAGAAAAAACATGTTCTGACCACGCTTTCTTGAACGCTTTGTATTTCGGGAAGTTGGCATTCAATTGGTCTCGCAATATCACCAGATTAAGATCAGGTATATTTCCATTAACATCCAATAATACGAAGCAGCTACGTGTCCTTCTTTTTTAGTTATAAGCTCTGCAGTTTTTGGATCCAGATTTTTGGGACGCGATGAAGAGTGATGCTCTATTTACTTGTAAGCACAAAATACCGGGTTTTCTAGAATGATTCATATTGGGAAAGGTGAATTTTATTTAGCTATGAATACCGTTGTTATCTTGGTCAAATTCCTTATGATTTTAACATTATGTTTAGCTTTCATAGGAACTTTGAATTTTAAAATCGTCCGTTTCTGACAGAAAATATAGACTCTTTGGTAAGAATAGTAGATACCAAGTTTGACCAAAATTACCCCTTTTTGAACCTCATATCATTGACCATGCTCGTTACAAAGTTCAATTTAAATTATATGCAGGTAACTATTTTAATTTCCACTACAAAATTAATAGATATCAACTCTTTGTGATGTTTTGATTAATATTTGAATGATGTGAGGTAATTGTTCAGCTTGAGTGATTGGTATGAGTTTGGTATAAGTTGTATCAATTAAAATACGCTGAAAGCGAAGAACGGGTTTATACCAATTTCACTAATGTTATGCCATATCGAAACGTATACAGATATCGAGATGACACAGACAGACCTAGTAGAAAGCATGTTCCCCATCATAGATTTGGACTGCAATGTTGTTTTTATATTTTTTATATTTTTGTTTCAAATATCGTATGAATAATTCTGGGACACCATCTCCTTATATCCTTTAGCAAGTGACTGAGTACTGGCACACGTGATCGCTATATTGACATCCCTAGACAACAGATACACATATCAACGTTTAATTGATGTACATTACAACACAATAACGAAATATACAATATTCGTATTATTTGTAGGGGTTTATATATTGAATACCTTGTAGTTGAAATGTTTCCAACCAAATTCGATACCAGGGTTTCGCCGAGTAAAATATACATAATGCGATTTGGCATCTTGGAAAAAACGCGATTTGATTGGTCCCTATAGAGTTCATTGGTCGTTTACTATTCACAAGTTTTATCATCATCCCCTGATCCGTGTATGATAGGGTTGTGCTGCGCTGTATTACGCGTGACCATGCTGTGTCACAGTGTTGAGCCTTTAGATTTATCGATTATGTAAAGGGTAAATAAAACAAATATAGTTGTTACTAGCAAAGCGTTCTCGACGGTGTATTTTGAAAACGAAAAAGTATGTATCATTTTCAAGTTATGATGGAATGTACGAAAAGTATAACGAAGATATTTTTCTCAGTTTGAAATTCATATAATGGTCCTATAAACCATCACTCGATGATAGACGTATATGTGTTTCATTTCATTCATTTTACCCGCTCTTGGAATGGAGCAGACCATCTTTCACTATAGACCACGATATGTTGAATAGTTTATATACGGTATTTGACCAAAGCTTCGCTCACATGCCTTGTGTCTACCAACGGAAGAAGTGACTTTTATGCTCTATCAGCCTGCGTCTTACTAACCGGGGAGTTCAGGCAAATTCACACTCCAATACGATTTTTCCGCTTTGTGGCACAACTGAGGCACTGAAACCAATCGGAATCTGTCATTTACTCTGACGTCCAAGCTCCACCTGTCATCGATTAAGGTAAGGCGAGAAACTAAACACTTTTTTGGGGTCAATATCTGTATTCACAGGAACATTTCCTCCCATTTTCGTCTTGATAAAGGAGACACTCTAGAAATTTATCTTCTTTAATATTAGATATTGCACGCTAGGATCAGTTGAATATTGAAGAAGTGACAATCCAAAATGTAAGGTAAACTCACAATTTCATTTTCACATTTTTTACATTTCAACACGGGGGAGAGTATGACAGGTAGCATGTGTGTGGCGTATTGATCCATCGGAACAATACGGTCGACTGTCCAACCAGCGCATGCATCCTCCAATTTCACTACCAGTAATCGATAAGGTACCCGTAGATGGGTCCGCGTGTAGATTATAAAATTGTGAAAATTAAAATCGAAATTTACATTACGTTTGGGAGTGTCATTTCCTCAATAATCACTTGATTTTAGCGTGCAATATCTCATATTAAAGGAGATGACTTTTTCAACAACTTTATAATTTAATACAGGTTAATACGCATAATTTCAACGCAAATAATGTTATTGCAAGTGTGGCATGATCCTTGAGTGCAACTTGGAAACGGAAAGTGCTAAAATATATGTGATTTCCTTAGTTTAAAAGATTGTTCCCAGATGAGCGCGTCCATGCCGTACAATTTGAATGTAACTTTATAACGAAGTTGTTAGAAAAGCATCCCCTTAAAAGCTGCCGTATAAAGACTCGCCGTTGTGAGACTCTCAATGCAATGATACTGACTTCCATGTAATAAAATTAAAACAAAAACAAAAACACACACGCAAACAAACAAACATTAGCAAACACACCCCGAAAGCCGAACAAATATATAAATACATGAACCAATAAAATGAAATAAAATAAAGTAATAATTATGAATAATAAAAATAATTTAGATAACAATGAGAAGAAAAAGTGTAGTTGTTCATCTGTTCGGCCATGTGATAATTTTACCTGCTTGAATCAAGCAGAAGACAGAGAATACCGTGCAAAAAGACTGCACATTTACAATTTGTTTTGAAATCAAAATGGAAATGGTCTGTTTATGCAAGCAACACATTTCACAAATGAACTCATTTTTAATCATGATATATGCGATTGGCCTGATGGTGCTTTATATCATTCATGTAGTGCATCAAATGCCAGAGTTGTCTCAATCTTAATTAAATCCTCTGCAAATATAAAAGTAAACGATACGCACTCTGCAGAAATTGGTAGAATGTTGATGATAAACACGGTTATTGATGACCAAAAGACTACCCGCATGAATATTATATGCTCCGAATAATATGAAGGAAAGGTATAACTTTTACAAATAAAAATGTTCAAGAATATTGAGCAACATCTTCCAGATGATCACGCCCTTGTTCTAGGTGTTTGATTTAACACCTGCTTGAATCAAGCAGAAGTCAAAGAAGGTGGAATAATGTGTGTCAATGAAGATGCAAAATATCGGAAATAAACGTGTTTTGAACTCGCCACTCTTCTCGATGCATGTCCAGATGTTTACATTTTACACCATATGATATTCGAATTAGCATATCGCAATAACTACTCGTTCTACCCTATAAAAAGTATAT
This sequence comes from Ophiura sarsii, assembly GCA_035610835.1. Taxonomy (NCBI): domain Eukaryota; kingdom Metazoa; phylum Echinodermata; class Ophiuroidea; order Amphilepidida; family Ophiuridae; genus Ophiura; species Ophiura sarsii. The sequence goes on from CM069449.1 coordinate 25,958,212, forward strand.
ATTATTTTATGAACGGTACTCTCACAAGGAATCCAAATATGCTGCTCGTATTTCGAATTTAGATAGAACCTAATGGTAACCTGTTGTGATTTAGAATGTTCCAAAAATATTTTCATATTTTGATTAAAACTCAATAATAGTTGCATACCTATCCCAATCATAATTTGTGTGCATATTAGTTCCTTATGCAATTACCCATCAGAATATAATGGTTGTCAAGGATGACTTTTTGAAATATACAATATCGGGAAGTGAATGAGCAAAAACGTTTAAATTTCATATTTATTAGAGTTTACAAATATATATATTTTTGGGTATGCACCCTATCCTGATTTAAACGGCATTTTTGAATCCCCCTATTTGTGAGCTTTCCAAAAATGTATAATTTTGCTATTATCGGTTGAATACTTTTATTGTTATAGTATTGTTATTCTTCGGGCATCCCTTTAATTTAGTGCTTGTCACTATTGGGTTTGCCCTGGCTCTTCAGCCTATTGTTATAAATAAATAAATAAATAGTCATGTATGAAGAAAGAAAGCCAAGAAATATGCAATCGATTCATGATTACAATTGTTACATAATAACTCATGAAGAAACTTATAGAGCAAAATCATGTTCGTACCATACAGGGACGAGGAGTTTTTGTACATTTAAAGTAGAATTGGGAACATTTTCTATATTCACCAATCCCCATAGAGATTGCACACAGCGCCACCGCCACCGCCACGACTGACTTTCGAAATATATCAATCATATCTCAGCTAAACAGTTATAAATATACCTGCTTTATTCACACAATGACACAATGTACCTAGATAAATAGGCAAGTAAGGAAAGTTTTTACTGCATGTTGTTCGACTACTGTTTATTTAATAAAATTCTTTTGCACACAAATATCTGCTATCAACACCCATTTTCTAATGTGGTTTTATAATTAGAATAATTACCCCGAAGCATGTACTGCCTGTTGTTCAAACTTATTTGTCTTAAATAAAATTCGTTTCCATGAAAATACCTGCTATACCTGAAGATAACTAGAAAGATTGACATTGTAATATCTATGAGCAAATTAATTTTGAAATCTCCATCAGATTCTTACATTATTACCTTGATTTGTTTTCAAAAAAAAATAAAAAACCGAGGTCTCATATCTCTGCCGCTTCTTTCTTCTATGTTCTAACCTTGATTTGTTCAAAATCAAAAATCAAGGTACTAAATTCCAGCGTTTTTTCTTCTTTCTTTCTTCTTTCTTTCTTTCTTACAAACTCATCTACAAAATGCATCTTCTCCTACAGTTTACATGCTACAATCACCAGACTTGGTCAATAGGACCCCCTACCAGACCTCCATTACAGGACCTCACAGTCAAAGGTCACAGGCCTGGGGGTCACTAGGGCCAAAACGTTATTTTCACTTAAAACGCTCTTGCAATTTAGTAAAATGACCTAGGATCCTCAAAATTGGTCAACATATTTCTTATGAACGTACACATGTATAATAGTTCGGTTTTTAAAATCAAAAATATTTCGGGTCACTACGGGTCAAAATGTTGATTTTCTTACCATATCACTTAAATGATTCTTGTCTCAGAGGAAATGGCTGATCAATGTCAGAATTGGTCAAAAGATTTCGTGAGTCTATGCACATACAGCGATGTAAGCGATTAAAATTGGCGTGTCGTATGGGGTCCCTAGGGGTCATTGAACTCATGACCTGCTTCGAATTATATCGGACCTGTTTTATCTTGTTTGGTTCGATAAGGCAAGAAATACAGTCAATCATTATAACCAGTTCAAAGGTCAAGAAGAGATCCTAGGGATCATTTTCTCATAAAGATCAAGGTGACCTGGTCTTAGACCAGAACTAGATCTAGTATTTCTTTTTTTCTCTCTATTCTTTTTATTTTTCATTAATCTATACATAGTAATATAACTTAATAACAGTAAAATCAATCATACGAGTGTCAAGAAGTTACAAATATGAACAAAACATGACTCTACCAGCGAACAGCATGTACCACCAATTATCATTAGCTTGAAGATAGATGGCTCATGATCTTCAATGGTAAATGACCTTTACGGGTGAGTTGACAAACAAAACAATAATAATATAGGTTTTCATGTACATGTGTTTTACAAGAAAAATATCAAAACCTACTATGTACTCTGTGCTATGTAGGCTTTTGCCAATCTTATGCCACACATTTTCGCTATGTCTCAATATACTAACTCTCCATCTTAATTCGTATAGAAACCATTTAAATGCATCAACGTTTTTATTATCAGTGATCTTGATAAGTCTCGATCTATACGACGCTATACTAACCATTCTATTAATCATTACATTCAATACATTTTGATTATCTGGTTTATAACCAAGAACAATGATTTTTAACGATATTTCTGGACATGGAATATCGTTAGAAATAATAAATATTTTCAAACGACCCCAAAAGCTACATGTATTCGACAAAGGGCAGGCAATACACATGACTGTAGATAATCATGTGAGCTGTTGCACTTGAACACATTTGGGGAGTTCTCCTTATTCCATTTATATAAGTTTGATTTGGTAGCGATGATTCTATATAATAATTTGTAATTGAACTCCGCCAATTTTCTCTCTATTTCAAAAATAGTTTCCATGATCCAAATATCGTCCTATTTTGGTGACGTTGTCAGTTCATGTGCCCATCTGTTCTGAATCATTGGCACGATTGTAAACTTGTTAATTACATGAACGTAAACATACCTCGATTGCCAATACATGATATTTACACGTTTGTTATTTACATGTATACAAGAGGTTCTTAATCGAGTACTTATTTCGAAAGGCATATGGTTAGCTTTTAATAAAGCAAAACAATTCTTTGGAATTGATTTGAAAATAATAAATAGCTCTTCAATCCAGTTGTGCTTCTTTTTAAGCTTGTCAAGTATGTTATGTAGTGGAAAAGATACCATCAATATTTATAAGTTCATTGATATATATTACATGTATATCATTATCAATCTAATGTTTGAAATACAAAGTCTTTGAACTAATAACAGTACAAGTATTCAACCGATGATAGCCAAAGCATACATTTTTGGAAAGCTCTCAAATAGGGGAATTCAGAAATGGCGTTTAAATCAAGATGTGAAATTTAAAAGTGTGTGCTTTTTCATTTCTCGATGTAGTATATTTCAACAAGTTACCCTTGGCAACCGTTATGTTCTGATGGGTAATTGCATGAGGAACTAATATGCACAGTAAACGTATGATTGGGATAGGTATACAATTATTATTGAGGTTTAATCAAAATATGACAAAAAATGATATTTTTGTAACATTCTTAATCACAACATGTTAGCATTAGGTCATATCTAAATTCAATGTTGATTCCTTGTGAGATTTCCCTTCAGAAAATTTAAACTTGTTATGGGGTTAAACAAGTAATTATTGCGATATGCTAATTCGACTCTCAGATGGTGTAAACAAAAAAATGGACATGCAACGGGAAGGGTGGCGAGCTCAAAACACATAGCCCTAGAAGGTTACGTTTATATATTTATGCATACAGATATTTTGCATCTTTATTGACACACATTATGATTTACAAAGAGTTCATTTGTGAAATGTGTTTCTTGCATACACAGTACATTTCCATGTTGATTGCAAAACAAATTGTAAATTTGCAGTCTTTTTGAACGGTCGTTGAGACCGTTAACATAAGGGTTATAACGTGTATCATGAGTAAAATAATTGATGACAATTACTACTGCTATAGTGCTATACATATACTGTTCATTTATTGTTCGTTTGTTATTCGAATTCACTGTCTGTTTCATAGGATGCGAATGGAAAGGTGGTATTAAAGGCGTATATTGGCAATATAAAGATTCTCAAAATCATTGCAATTTGTCATCCTGACTGCTTATTAAAATCCATAAATACCCACAATTTTATTATTGAAACACTTACGCTTTACAAATCGCGTAATTGCAGTATTGTCTACACAGCCAGTTACTCTAGGGTGGAGCTATATTGAGCTCGCTCCCCCTCGCTCCCCCTGCTTTCACCGCTACTATGCAATGTGCCATCCTGGCTGCTTATTAAAATCTATGAATACCCACCATTTTAATATTGAAACACTTGTCAAACTTACGCTTTACAAATCGCGTCATTGCAGTGTTGTCTAGACAGCCAGTTACTCTACGGTGGACTATATTGAGCTCGCTCCCCCTGCTTTCACCGCTACTCTGCAATGTGCCATCCTGACTGCTTATTAAAATCTATGAATACAGAATACCCACCATTTTAATATTGAAACACTTGTCAAACTTACGATAGACAAATCGCGTAATTACAGTGTTGTCTACACAGCCAGTTAATCTACGGTGGAGATATGTGGAGCTCGATTCCCCTCGCTACTCCTGTTTTCACCGCTACTCTTCCTAAAGACGCTCATACTCTCCCTACTGTGAACGTAGCTTACGTGTGGTGTGGTCTCAATCGTGTACATTACGCTGTTCCAAAAGCGTATTGTCTAAACAATCGCTCCCTCAATAGCGAACTATTGTGTGGACATTCACTGTTTTAAAAGCGAACTGTGTAGACAATCGCTGCCTCAATAGCAAATTGTGTGAACATTAACTGCCTCAATATCGTACACGGTGAGTATAGACACCCTTTTTAATTTACTGAACTTGGGAAATTTAGTTTTGAAATTCGGTGCTAACATTATCTAATTTAATTATGGATAAGAAGTAAATATTTCATTAGCTTCCACAATTGTAGTTAAAATCGCTTAATAAGGAAATCGAGTTTTACAAGGTACAGCTTGTTGCTTCAATAGCGTATTGTGATGAATCGCGTTGTCTCAATAACTTATCTTTGTGTTCATATTTTGCCTCAGCCTCCTCAATCATGGCAATAGCGTACTGCTGCGGATAATATTTGCCTCACTCGTGTGCATTCAGTGTCTCAATAGCGAACTGTGGACATTCATTGTTTTTAAAAATAGCGAACTGTGTGGAAAATCAATGCCACAATAGCGTATTACGAGGACAATCGCTGCCGGAATATCCTATTGTGTGGACACACGTTGCCTCTATGGCAAATATTTTGAGAACATAATATTATGATCATACTAACAAACCCCAAATTTAATTTGGCTGTTAGCTGTTTCATTTCATCATTATTTATTAAAAGGCACAGATTCAATTCTTATCTTTTGAATGATATAATGGTATCAGTATCTTTGTTTTATGTAGAGAATATCTAAAAAGGTTATTCTTAACCATCCCATACACTACGAATCCCTATGCTGATAACTTTGCGTTCCGAACTGTCGCCTCGTCTGTGTCTTGCCACGTTCCGCCGGGCGATCAACTTGAGAGAATGTTAACCAACGGGTAGCCTTTCTGCCTGTCATGCACGCGGTCCTGGTATTTGGATGATCAGTCTCCGCATTAACCCAGAGGTGCATAGGCATGATGAGCCTGTAAACAAAGGTCATGCGCTAGATGAATCGCGTAAGTGTTGTTCAAAATCCACGGTCGAGCAATGTGGAGCTCGCTACTCCTGCTAAAATGCAGGATATGTTACACGATCGCTACTCCAAACCATTGCTACTCTTGCGCCGCACATACTCTCCCTAGTGTGAACGTAGCTTACGTGTACATTTCCTGCCTCAATAGCATATTGCGTGTACTTACAGTATGCTGCCCCTGTAGCGTATCGTACCATTGTGGAGATTCACTGCTTCAATAGTGAACTATTGTGTAGACAATTGCTGCCACAATGGCATTTGCTGCCTCGATAGCGTATTGCCTGGCCATTCACTGCCTGAACAGCGTACGTATTGTCTGGACAATCGCTGATTCAATATCGTACTATTGTGTACACATTCACTGCCTCAAATTATTCAATAGTGAATTATGTAGACAATCGCTGCGCATAGCAGGGGAATTCAAAATCAAGATAGGGTGCATACCCAATTTCTTTTTATTTGTAAGCTCTGATAAATATGACATTTAAACGTTGTATGCTCATTCACTTCCCGATATAGTATATTTCAACAAGTTACCCTTGACAACCGTTATGTTCTGATGAGTAATTGCATAAGGAACTAATATGCACGATAAAATTATGATTGGCATAGGTATACAAAATAATATTATTGAGCTATAAAAAAATGAAAACGATCGATATTTTTTTTTTTAATTCTTAATCACAGCATGTTAGCATTAGGTTATATCTAAATTCCAATATCATATGTGGATTTCTTGTGAGATTTTCCTCCAAAAAAATAAAACTTGTTATGGGGTTGAACAAGTAAGTATTGCGATATGCTCTTTCGACTCTCAGATGGTGTAAAATATAAAAATCTGGACATGCAACGGGAAGGGTGGCGAGCTCAAAACACATGGCCCTAGAAGGTTACGTTTATTTATTTCTGCATTAAGACATTTTGCGATTTCGTTGTTCGTTTGTTATTCGAATTCACTGTCTGCTTCATAGGACGCGAAAGGAAAGTTAGTATTAAAGGCATATATTGGCAATATAAAGATAATTGCACCGTGTCATTCTGACTGATTATTAAAATCTATAAATGCCCACCATTTTAATATTACACTTGTCAAACTTACGCTTTACAAATCGCGTAATTACAGTATTGTCTAGACAGCTAGTTACTCTACGGTGGAGCTAAATTGAGCTCGCTCACCCTCGCTCCTTCTGCTTTCACCGCTACTCTGCAAAGTGCCATCCTGATTGCTTATTAAAATCTATGAATACATACCATTTTAATATTGAAACACTTGTCAAACTTACGCTAGAGAAATCGCGTAATCACAGTGTTGTCTACACAGCCAGTTACTCTACGGTAGAGCTATGTGGAGCTCGCTCCCCTCGCTACTCTTGCTTTCACCGCTACTCTTCCTAAAGCCGCTCATACTCTCCCTACTGTGAACGTAGCTTACGTGTGGTGTTGTCATAATCGTGTACATTATGCTGCTCCAATAGCGTATTGTCTGAACAATCGCTCCCTCAATAGCGAACTATTGTGTGGACATTCACTGTCTTAAAAGGGAGCTGTGTAGACAATCGCTGCATCAATAGCAAATTGTGTGATCATTAACTGCCTTAATAGCTTACACGGTGAGTATAGACACCCTTTTTAATTTACTGAACTTGGGAAATTTAGTTTTGAAATTCGGTGCTATGCCCGCTAAATAGCTAATACTATCAGGCCCCGACACTCTATTGTTCGAATCACCGAAAGTATCGACGTCATGAATATACAATGAATAATCATATCAATGAATATACGTCATTTGTGAAGTCAAAAATTAAAAGTACAGACCATAGTGGACACGAACGGCTGTAATCTTTGAATCTCCGTTGATTTCAATGTTATTTCGGAGTGTTTTACCTAATTTCATACTGACACGACCTGAGTGATAATCAAACGGTCCCCGAACGATGCCCTGGCGCTGTTGAAGTCAGAAATGTCATCGTTCCCTACAGTCCGAGCGTTCCCACATCGAATTTTACCTAGAATATTCGTCACACGAAACTATGTCCGCCATCGTCTGAATATCGAAAAGGCCCTCTGGAGAGTCAAGGGGACACCTTTTTTCTACGCATGCGTCCGATCGCTTTGGATTTGTCCACCAACATTATGGACAAATTCCTAATGAGTATGTGCTGCATGGCAAGTGACACAACTTCTTGTAATGCGCTAATCAACCGTAGATCTAACCCCGGGCTCCGGCCAGTTTGGGGGTGGAAAAGCTCAATCAGGAAAAGTTCACGGAAAAGGTTCAGGCGCGTGTCATTCTTTGACGGTTCAATGGTATATCACAGATAGGCAAAGTGGGTATATCCAGTGACAGTTGTATATCCCTTGGTATATAATATTTCATTTTGACTAAAGCAGCCGACAATGCATTGATTGATGATAACATCCAGAAGTGGTTTGATGTGATAATAATGCCGCCGTGAGGAGCCGTGTAGCGAGGGGCCACGCCGAACTATGATCGAGAGTGACCAATAACGCCGCAATGCGGACCACTGGCGCGGCGAGCCGGAACATTCAACATGCGCGACTCAGTGGCGGCCTGTGGGCCTATTACAATGAGACGCCGCGCACTTTGCGCCATGCATATGCTATAACCATCTAATGATTGGAAGCGTAGCAGCATAAAGTATTATGAGAAAATGTGTACTTATCTTCTAAGATAAAACATCAGTTGTTGCTGATTTTTTGTTCCACGCATTGACCAAGTGGCGCCGGAGTCTACCATCGGACCGGGCTTTCAGTTGACGTACGCATAGGAGCATCGTCGAAGCGAGAATGTCCCCTGTAACCTTTTTAAAGATATTTGGCACTGAAATTAAAATGTTGGTTCATTATAGAGGGAATCCACTTTACTCATGCGTGCCCGTAACAAAAGGTTTTCGCTCCCATATTATTCGTTGTTCAGATCAAGTCAATGTACGACCTTCAACAAGCCAACCCCATTGAATACAAGCGTTACTCTGTTAACATAATGACGGGCTATTATACACTGGCGGGTTATTTTCAAACGAGTATCCATCAACATGTGTGTTGCACAGAGTAAGATATATGTGGTGTTGGTCTTTTTAAATTCTGAACCAACTCTAGCTCTCCAATGGCCGATACGTGGATTACCTCTAATCACCCTTCAAAGGTACAAGACTTGATCGCGTCTATCAATAGTTGTCTGATTGCCTTTCCACATAATTATATTTCGACATGAATATTGCGTCTCCCAATTCGTTTATTTAAGCTAGCTAAATTTGGTACAAGAACTAACTTTCCTGAAATGAAGTTGTACCAAAGATTTTCTAGAAATTCATCGGTTGTACAGATTTTTAAAAAAAATGGTAATCATGGTAGATTTAACATTGGTAACGGTCTCATTTCTCATGTTGTACGATTGGCTATGGCCTGTTTTGGAAATGTGTTTGCTTCGTGTGTCTAAATAGCTTACAGTTGTGTATTAGCCTAGCTATAACAAGCTATAAAAATGACATCTCTGAATGTATGCACAAAGTGTGCAAAGGAGAAATGGTTGGGCACACTGGTAAAATGGTTTTACAACAAGTGTTGCTATCATTATCAAAGTGAACTCAACTTCAATCACTTATTTATCGAGCAATAATATATTGTTTACACATTTTGATTGTTTAGATTATAAAGTTAAATAAATCCAGAGATAAATGATAGATAGAAAAATAGATTAAAAAAAGAATAGAAAAAAACTATAAAAGCATTGGTGACCTTTATAAATTATAAAAATTGACATAAAAATGATGTTACGTACATCCACAATCAAGTTTAAAAAACAAACAAAAATAGAAAACAACAACGAATACACGGAGATTCGAACCCGCGATTGCCGATTGCAAACGATATGGCCAACGTATGCGTGATCAACAAGTGTATTGTGTCAGTTTTATTATTTAACCATTGATTCTTTTATTTATAACGAACGGATTTTTATCGTGCCATTTTTGACCTTTTAAACCATATTTATATGTTACCTTCGCACAAAATGTGTTTGTAATGTGATTATACTCCTTATTTTGGAAAGAATGGTAAAAACGTTGTCATTTCGTACAAAATAAATGGCATCTCGTACACTGCCGCCCATAAGTATTTCCCCCCTCTGGAAGCTTGCAAGTTATCACTGTGTTGTCGACAAAGTATTAAACCATCAGACCCAATTACCATTTCATTGTGTTCATTGTACATTTTATACCAATAAATTCATGTTTCTTATTCAGATTCATGATTTAAAAGCATTTTAATTCATGATTCTATCGAGCAAGTCTCACGATGTTGGTGGACAAATCCAAAGCGATCGGACGCATGCGTAGAAAAAATGGTGTCCTCTCGACTCTCCAGAGGGCCTTTTCGATATTCAGACGATGGCGGACATAGGTTCGTGTGACGAATATTCTAGGTGAAATTCGATGTGGGAACGATCGCACCGTAGGGAACGATCATATTAATGACTTCAACAGCGCCCGGGCATCGTTCGGGGGACTGTTTGATTATCACTCAGGTCGTGTCTGTATGAAATTAGGTAAAACACTGCGACATAACACTGAAACCAACGGAGATTAAAAAATTACGGCCGTTCGTGTCCACTATGGTCTGGTACTTTCCATTTTCGACTTCACAAATGACGTTGTCTTTTCAATATTCATTGATATGATTATTCATTGTATCTTCATTAACGTTGTCGGGTTGGATAGCTCGAACAATATCGTTATATTGTGAGCACATTCACCGCCTTAATAGCGAATTGTGTAGACAACCGCTGCGTCAAATAGCGAATTGTGCGGACAATTCCTACCTCAATAGCGTATAGTGTGGACACTTGCTGCCTCAATAACGTACTATCATGGAGGAATACTAAAGAGGGGTCACTCTAGTAGAAGTCAAGAACAGTTATACCGCCCTCGCAAGAATGTTGGGGAGTTCCGGTTAAGGTTTGAACTCTATAAGACTGTGGCAGTTCCGCCTAAAGTTAGCCTGCATTGCCGTGGCGTTTTAACATTACGTGTATCATTTGTATGACTGTTTCGGGGTTCGGGGGCATTAGTATACGGAGGGGGGGGGTGGGTTCAAACGCCACTATTCAAAATGTGCAAATAGAACAAAGCTGATCTGGTTGGTGTATTTTCAGGAGGGGGCGGGGTGACTGAGCGGTACTATCCCGGGTACTATATCCTTCAGTGGCATAAATACCACGGGAGACATAAATGAGTGACAAAACTCCATGTATATGACTAAAAATAGTAATTTATATATGTATATATATATATATATATATATATATATATATATAATATATATATATATGTATATATATATATATATATATATATATATATACCACGGGAGACATAAATGAGTGACAAAACTCCATGTATATGACTAAAAATAGTAATTTATAAATCATGAATGTACTTAGCTTGTTGACCTCAATGATTTATTTGATCTATTGCTGGCCTTACATATTTAGTAGTTTTTTGTATATATTAACCATGTGTGACACAAATAAATCAGTCTGCAATTTGTTCCTGAGGAGTGAGGGTCTATATCAGGCCCTCACGAAACAGTTCTGTAGAACAATATGTGATTGCTCAAGTCGTTTTTAATTATCTATATATGTATATATATATATATATATATATATATATATATATATATATATGTATATATATATATATATATATATATATATATATATATATATATATATATATATATATATATATATATATAATATATATATATATATATATGACCTTTACGCATTGGAAAAACTGAAAGGCAAGATAAGTACATCTAGCATGGGTCTCTACAGGGACGATGGTTTGGCAACTCTGAAAAGATCATCAGGTAGCCGCGCCGACAGAGCAAGAAAAGACCTCATCAAAGTCTTCAAGGAACTCGGTCTACAAATTACGGTGCAAACAAACCTCAAAATTGTCAACTACCTGGACATTACCCTGAATCTTGAAAACGACACATACCAACCTTACAGAAAGCCAAACGATACACCTATGTATGTCAACGCCAACTCAAACCACCCACCAAGTATCACCAAACACTTACCACTAGCAGTTGAAAAGCGAATATCATCACTATCATCGAGTAAAGAAATATTCAACAAAGCCGCGCCAGCATACAACGAAGCTCTAAGAAGTAGTGGATATTGTGCACCAATAAGCTACAAAGTCCAACCACCAATGACACAGCGAACAAAAAGGAAAACCAGATCTCGAAAAACAACATGGTTTAATCACCATATAGTTCCAATGTCAAAACAAACATTGGTCAGACATTCCTGAAACTGATCACCAAACACTTCCACCAGGACACATACTGCAAAAAATCTTCAACAAGAACACAACAAAAAGTAAGTTACAGTTGCATGAAAAACATGAAATCCGTAATTAAAACCCATAACGACCACGTAATCAAAAAACACAAGAAACCGAGCACCCCTACCAAACAATGCAATTGCCACAAAAAGGCAGAATGCCCCCTGCGTGGTAAGTGTTTGGTGAAATCATCAATCTACCAAGCCACAGTAACCCACGACAACACCTCAGTCGCCTACATCGGACTAGCAGGGGGAACATTCAAAGACCGTTTCCGCAATCATACAAAATCATTCAAACACAACAAATACGAAAAGGAAACCGAACTCTCTAAGTACATCTGGCGCCTCAAGAAACACAACACCGCGTACCAAATAACATGGGCAATCATCAAACAATCCAACAAATTTAGGCGCAACACCGGACACTGTAACTTATGCATGGAGGAAAAACTGGCAATCGCAACGCACAAAACCAAAATCATCAACCGTCGCACTGAAATCCTCTCCAAATGTCGCCACAACAAAAGAAAACCACTTAACCGGACAAAGAAAAAGTAACTATCTTCTAACTATCTTCTCGCACAGCAAAACATAACATCGCCTGATGATCGCCGCACGTAACGGCGTGAAACCTACGGTTGCAAAAATGACTGTATAATTGATATATAATATTATATTATATTTTGGCTCTGCATTTAATTGTATTAATTGCATTGAGCACTCTGCCTGACGGCTTATCTAACTTTATGTTATAATATTGTTATATATATATATATATATATATATATATATATATATATATATATATATATACCCGACCACTAGCCTATATCTCCTCATGCGGGGGGGGGGGCTCTCTAAAATGGTGGCTTTGGAGTGGATTTTGACGACAACTAGATTTAGAATGCCAATGCAATTTATGATAAAAGGGGTCAGGGGTCGTCAGCTTCTGAGTGGCAAATGCCCGTAATGGCAGCGGCACCATACCATCATTTCTTAAAAGACCTTAGTGTTTTAATTATAAAGGATTTAAAAAACAGTTTCTTCAGATATAGAAATATGGCACCATTGAATCCGTTTACACTCTTAAAGACAATAACGAAGCAATTACATTTTAAGCGTTTGAGGTGACGGCTAAATATTAAAAACGAGATTTTAAAATTTTTAGCCACCAATCTCTCAACAGTTAAATTGTCAGTCCTAGAGTACTCTTTTGGGAATTGGAAGAAATCGAGATCATTATATACATTGTTGTTTGCATTACAGACGAAATTAGTGCATTTATTCCCTGTCGAGTCTCGGGTCTTTTTGGCCGTAGCTAGCTCTCCGCTCAACGTAGACGCCATTATGATTTAAAATAAGACCAAATGGATATTAGAACAAGTGGAAATTATACATTTATTATTAGACCAATTGGCATTAGACCAAGGGGGTTTTAAGAAAATGGTTATTAGACATAATGGTTTTAGACCTATAGACGTTCTTCGTAATTGGCGCACTTACGTCAAAAGAGGCCGTGCTATCCAACTGAGCATGCTCAGAGCAATTAGTGCTCCCAAAAAGAGGCTAGTTATGTAGCCGAGACGAGAGTGATGTAGTTTTTCAATGTGGTGAACTTTGCACTAATCGTAAAAATGCTTCATTCTTCTGAGCCGTTCAATATTTGACCTTATTACATTCGTGAAATAAATTGGAACGTATATTAAACTATCTATTCCACTAGTTTGAAATAAATTGTTTGCTGGCAGTATCACAAGTGTGCGACGTCCAGTTTTTGCTCGGGAAAAACATAGGTCTATGTACGATGACTTTAACTACGAGTTATTTTTCATTGGCCGTTTCTCCGTCCTGTTCTCGGCATTAAGCCGGTCCCGTCTGTCTTAAAAAATGTTTCCATCAGATTTGCACGTTTTATCGGAGTGACAGCCGCCGAGAATCTCAGTAGCGGGGCCTGGTACTATCATGACTTTTGCGTGGACATTCACTAGCTACGTTCACGCTGCGGTTACTCGCCGGCGTAAGTTACGTTGAGAGTAATAAACAGTCCATGAATATGTTCGTTACTCTGACCGATGTCCACACTAACGCTACTGCATCGGTATGCCATCGCTACGCCGTGTAACCTACACGATCACTCGCTCTGCCGAAGTAAAAATCGACAAAGGTCAAACTTATGATACACACTAAAAGCTCCAGGGTCATTTTGCCAGTGGTGATTTTGAATAAACCCCGTTTGGGGTTGTTTTGTCCCCCTGAGCATGCTGGAGGGGTTACATTGTTTTAGAATAACCACAATCATATCGTCATTTTTAACTACGGTGAAAGTGTTCGAACACTTCGTGGTCATTTTTTCCAATACCGTCGCGTATTGACATATCAGTCCTGATATTGGTCTCAATCATAGCAATGAAAATCTAGATATATAAATAAACAAGTTTACATTGTTATTATATAAGAATATGTTGTGACCGACTCCAGCCTAATATTTCAAGTTTATGATGACGTTCACTTTGGAACGTTAATATGCACACACGTTTGTGCTTAGCGTTTGTGCATCGGATTTCCCGCTACGATACGATAACGCCACGAAGTTAGGTATGTTGTGTGTTGTTTATTGGGGTCTGTCACGTTTCGCCATGGACAAATTACTCAAAAAAGGGACTTGATCGAGGCAATTCCCAAATTCAAGGTTAAGTTTTCATTTAAATAATCATGTATGCTTATTCATTGCTTGATGTCCACACTAGAATATACAGATTTCATGTAATTGTTGTTTTTAACTGAACTTCAGCTTATTAAACAAAAAGACATGAAATAGGAATATTCTAGTCTCGACATCAACCAAGACAAGCTTACGATGATATCATCTTGTCGAGAAATATTTACATGAAACTTACCTTTGAATTTGAAAATTGCCTTTGCCACCCACTTTTCGAGTAATAATAATTTTCAGTTGGTTTTATTTTAAATTGACCCTGTACAAAAACCACCCACAAACCCAATATATAAGGTAACCACGCCAAAAGGGGTCATTCAATTTGACCACAAAACATGGTTATTACGTTGTTGCTTTTACCACAAATACGTGGTCACTCGAATGACTACGGCGAACAGTGTAATTCAATTTGACTTCGAAAGAATGGTTATATTTTCAACCACTGTACAGTACGTGGTAATTTGTGGCTACCATGGACGGCGTGGTGAATTTATTAAACACCCACCATGGTAGGTGCATAGTTAACTACCAAAAGTTATTAAAATGACCTGTTCATTTTTCAATAGTGTATTTATGGGTGGACAATCGATCCATAAATAGCATTAATACTGATAGCCACGTTTACACAGTGGATTATTGCCGGCCGCGGCGTACATTATCCTGAGAGTAATACGCATTCCACGAATATGTTTTGGTTACTTTGGCCGTATGTCCACACTTACGCTCCTCCATCGGTACGCCATCGCTTCTTCGTAACTTGTGATATTGGACTCGCGTAGTAGACGGCGCCACTTATGTTGACCAGTCTTCATCCAATTTTGTCTCCCTTTTATTTCATTTCATTTCATATTTATTTAGCCAAATCAACATCGCATATTAAAACACATAGATGGTAAATACAATAATCAAATATAATAAATATAAAAGACAATAGTAAAAACAAAGACAGAAAGCATGTTGATAAGACCAAGGATAGCCCAAAAAGCCACAAGAGCTTATTTCCATTGGGGTCCTTTCAAGATAACATCACAAAGAAGAAAGAGACAACTAACAAGTCAAGGAATGATATACCCATGCTTTCATTGCAAAATGAGATTTTACATCTTTTTTGAAGTAGGCATAAGTATTGCTTGATTTGATAACGCCTGGAAGAGCATTCCAAACCCCGACCGCAGTATATTGAAAAGTGTTGCTGCCAAGTTGTCCTCGAACCCTTTGAATGACAAAATTAAGGTGGCCATCCCTAGTATGATAGCGATGCATTTCTGATACTTGATGAGGTGTTATTAAAATGTTTGAAGGCATGTCTCAAAATTGTTTAACTCTATCATCAACATTTAGAAACCCCAATCTGTCAAGTTCAGCCTGGCCAACATGTGTTTTTCACTCCGAACCAAGAACAAATCTAACATCCTTATTTAGAGTGACCTGAAGTTTATTTAGGAGTTTTTTAGAAAGACCTGAAAACCAAGACGAACAAGAACAGTCAAAATAGCACTGAATCAAGGCTGTAACTAAAGTTTTATGAGTTTTTGATCAATAAAATGAGCTTGTCTGTATAAAAACCTGAGTCTTGCTCCAGCTTTTTTAATAACATTGTTAGCAACTGTCTCGCATGATCAGATGATAGGCACTTATCCAATGTGATCCCTAAATATTTGACTGATTGGGTAGATTTGATAGGTTCATTATTGCACATAACATTAAAATCATTTGGTTTCTTTAATTTCCGTTTGAACAAAAAAATTATGGCCTCGGTCTTACCCAAGTGAAGAGATAGCCTTGTCGACGAGCCACTGTTGACATTACGCCAACTCCTTGCTAAGATTAGCAGCAATTTCATCTGGATCTTTACCATCAACAAGCAATGCACTATCGGCTGCATAAAGTTCGAGCTCTATTCCACACTGATAGGCATGTCGTTGATGTAGCAAAGAAATAAAAGCTGCCCAAGACACTGCCCTGAGGCACGCCGCACGAAATAAATATAGGATTGGAGCTAGTTCCATTAACACAGACAACCTGTTGTTTATCACTTAGGTAAGACCTGAACCAATCTATTGATTAAATACCCTTAACACGAAGTTTATTGCACAATATATCCCTAACAAATGAAAATATTGATTTTTAAATTAGTTTTAAATTAGTCAGATCAAAATATGAAGCTAATTATAATACTAGGTGATTTTTACATCACATCTGCCCCCCGATGGAAATTAAATAAACGATCTCCGTCCCATTCTCCCCCCCCCCCCCCCGAAAAAAAATACCTCTAATTCCTGATCGTTTTTCTTCCCTTTTTTGTCTCGGCCATATTGCTAACATTATGTCTTGTCAAACTGGAAACATTCTGTACCACATCTTAACCTAGAAGTGTATAGGCATGAGCTTGTAAACAAAGGCCATGCGCTAGTGACCGTTCACACTGCCATACTCCATCAGATACGCGATCGCTACTCCAAACCACCGCTACTCTTCCGTAGCAAAACATGATGAAATAAGGTTTCTATGAACTGATCCAAAATATAAACTCACTGCGGTGTATTATTATTTATTATTATTATTTACCGGTGCTTATAGAGGGCATTTCCAAAAGATCAATGCGCTGTACAAATAACAGACATCAAAAAATGGCATACAATTATGTAACAACAAAATAACATCAACAACTTTTAAAAATATGATTTAAAAGATGCATTACAACAAAGCACCACAGTTGTATAAAAGTATTACATAATTTACACAATAATCAGTTACAAAATGTTTAAAAATACGAATGAATTGACAAAGTGATATATAATATTAAAAACTCCGTAGGCCAGGAAGTGAACTAATGTTTAGGAAAAAGGTGAGTTTTAAGAAGTTTCTTGAACTTTTTCACACTGTTTGCTTCACGAAGAGACCTAGGTAACATATTCCATAAATTGGGTCCTAAAACAGAAAAACATTTATCCCCATAGGTTCTGTTGGTGGAAGGGGTCACAAGACGGGTTGTATCTTGAGTTGACCTAAGACCGGCATGCCCTGGTGTGTACAAACAAATGAGATCTTGCAAATATTGTGGGGATGAACCTTGTATACAATTGTACACATGCATAAAGATCTTGAAATCAACTCTCTGCTGGACCGGCAACCAATGCAGCTCACGAATCAAAGGTGCAGCGCTAGTGCGCCTATCAACATGATAGACAAGGCGTGCAGCGCGGTTTTGAAGCCGTTGGAGACGTTGCATATCTGATTTTGACAGGCCACCAAGCAAAGAATTGCCATAGTCGAGCCGAGAAAGGATCAAAGATCTTACTGCATGTGCACAGGTTGTTCTGTCAATAAATCGTCTTATCCTCCAAAGATTACGTTTATGGAAATTAACAATACGACATAGCTTATTTACATGTTGTTTCATACTAAGACTACTATCAAATACGATACCAAGATTCGTAATACAAGAAGAAGGGGCGATCACAGATCCACCTATTTTCAAATTAATGTCCAGGTGAGACACTGCTTCAACATGCCTAGGAGACGAAATCAGGAACAGCTCAGTTTTTGAATCATTGAGCTTCAGCTTATTAGCATGCATCCATGAACGAATTTCTGCAATGCATTTGGTAAGCCTAAGCTGAGCAGAAGCAATGTCCACCTTTGACTTATAATCGAAACTAATATATAGCTGGGTATCATCAGCGTAGATATGATACGGTACCCCGAAACGTCTGCTGATAGAAGCCACCGGTTGAGCATAGACTGTAAAAATAGGTGGACCTGCGACGGATCCCTGAGGAACACCGTACTTGAGCGGGACGTTTTCTGAATATTCACCAAGGATACTAACCTTGTTACTACGATCTTGAAGGTAACTTTCAAGCCAATTTTTGGCAGAACCTGCAATTCCAAATTCCGTCTGCATTCGTTTAACTAAAATAGCATGATCAATTGTATCGAATGCAGCGGAGCATAATTACTCTACCTTTGTCAAGTTCACCCAACATGTCATTCTTGATCTTAAGAAGGGCCGTTTCTGTGCTATGAGATGATTTGTAGGCAGACTGATATGTTTCTGTGAGCCCATTACTTTGGAAATGCTGCTTGAATCTCGAAATAGCTGGGTATTCAATAAATTTTCCCAGAGTCGGAAGGTTCGATACGGGCCGGTAATTCTTAAGAAGATTAGGATTCAGAGACGGCTTTTTGATCAAAGGCTTAATAACAGCCTGACGTAGAACTAACGGAAAGGATCCGACTCTGAGGGAATTGTTAATAACATACATAATAATAGGCAAAAGAGTATCGATGCACTTTTTCAACAACCAAGTTGGGATTGGATCAAGGGGACTTGTTTTATTTGGCAGCTTTGAAATGATCTATCTTACCTCCTCCTCACTCACACAATCAAAATCTTGCATGACATGGTAACAGTTTGAGTTGTCAGTATATTGAACATTTGAAACACTACTATCATCATCATCAAATAATGAAGAGATATGGGATATTGCACATACAGTATCAGATTGATCACCATCATCCTTATGGTTCAAGACACATTTACTATCAAATTCAGTCCTGATGTCAGACACCTTTTTGTCAAAATATTGAACAAATTTGTTGCTAAGCAATGCATTAGAGTTACATGAAAGTAATTTATGAACTGACGAGTTAAGCAACGAATTCAGAGTAGTGTACATAGTCTTAGCATCTGCATTATCTAAAGTATTTTTGAAATACTCAGTTTTACTGTCTTTAATCAGTTTGTTGACCTTTGCTTGCTGCTCAAGGAATGTGTCATGATCATCAGAGGTTCGAGACTTTCTCCATTTACGTTCAAGTTTCCTACGCTCACGGCGTGCAGCAATGACGTCATCGTTGAACCATTTCGGATTTTTGATCACCCTACAAGATCTTGATTTTTCGGGGCAGTGTTTATTAAGAACCGTACGAAGCTTAGCGTTGTAAATTTCAGCCTGTGCGTTTGGATCATCCTCAGTAAGAATACACTGTGTCTCTTGCACAAGATCAGCTTCAAATGATAACATATCAAGATCTTTGTAGGGCCTGCTCACAATGACTCTCCTTTCAGGAACAGGTTTAGACTTATTCACTGTGCACTGAAACATGTAGTGATCTGAACCATATTTAAATGGTGAAACAGTACAGCTAGTCAAAATATCGTCATCTGGGCGACAGACAACATGATCTAACGTATTGCCAGATTTATGCGTTGGTCCAACAACAAACTGATGCATGTCGTACTCTGTAAGAGATGCTAGATATTGGGTTGCTTTACGATCTGATGGTTTATTGACATGTACATTCAGGTCACCAAGGATAATAGGTTTGCCAGGAAGAGTGCTAATTATGCTTAGAGAATCGTCAAATTCTTCAAGAAATTGCCTTGATTTCAAACCATTAACTGTTGAGGGAGGGGGACGGTAGATGCCAATTAAGCGAAGTGATTTATTCCCATCAGTTGCACATGCATGTTCAAAAGTAGAATTGACTGTCTCAATTGGCGATACACTTAGCTTCAAGCTAGATTTGCTGATGATTGCTATTCCACCATGCTTGTCATTAGGTCTGTTGAAATTTAGAAATGAATACCCCGACGGTGTGCATTCACCAATAACAACTGGGTCATCATTATCAAGCCATGTTTCTGTAATTATCAACACATCAACATCCTTATCCAGAATATAGTCATGAGCTGTAGTAGTCTTGTTACCTATTGATTGTGCATTCCAACAGTGAATATCAAGATTGTGTTTTGGAGAAAAATTGACAGGAGTAAGGTTCTTACGATTCGCACTTGTAAGGTTATCAGTATTTGTGTCATGATGACCACGATCCTTTGTTATTATTGTTCGAATCTGCCTATGCTTACCCCCGCGTCTACCACGCTTTGCCAACGACGGCGGCCGGTAGTTTCTTGGACAAATAGCATGGATCTGAGTTGGGGGGCAATCAAGGTCATGTCCATGATAGGTATCAGCAAGGATATTCAAATTTTTCAATTTGTCTCTGGGTTCAGCTGATATACCACAAGCGGTCGATGGTACACATCCCTTTCTATTAAGGACAATTATTGTTTATACATATATTATCGCTTGATTGAGCATCAGGTAGTTCACTCAGGGATATTAATAATTATGGGATAAGAAACTCCAGAGACAAAACCCCGATTCTCTTGACCTTAATAGTTTGTCGCAACTGGTCTAGATGGCGCTATCACATGATCGAAGCCAACCAGGGGATATTAGACATGATGATCCCAATCTCTTTGAAACACATTTCATGGCACAGAAATTTTTCACATTAATGGATGTAAAAAGCTAATTTCTAATACACTGGCGCGGATTTGGTTTAAGACAGGCAGAATCACCTATTATATGGCATGAAATATCAATAATTCTTTATTTGAAATTAATTTTAATGTAGAACAAGATCGTAATATCAAATCATGGATGGCTTCGTCTGGCAGCGACGTACGCATGGGCGTTGCAATATTTGCATTTCATGAATATTTAAATATAGATAGTTGGTAAGGACGCGAGTTGATGAGATCATGGAATTAGTAGAGGGAGAAGGAATAACAACGAGATAACCTAATCCGATTATCTATTCAACTTTACAAAGGATTGAACATTGCTACGTACCCTACGTGTTGAATCATATTGCCGACTATAGCCAATTCGAAAGTTGTGCATACAGTCATCAAAAAAGTAACTATACAGGTAATAAATGGGCTTCTAACTCTTAAAAATATATATCCTACCTAAAAATATTAAATAATAAAGTTGTTGACAAATTTGTCTTCTTTAATATGAGATATTGCACGCTAGGATCAGGTGATTATTGAGGTAGTGGCACTCAAAAATGTAAGGAGAAGTCCGATTTTCATTTTCACATTTTTATTTTCTACACGCGGACCAAATCTACGGGTATCTTATTGATTACCGGTTGTGCAATTGGGGGATGCATGTGCAGGTTGGACAGTCAGCCGCATTGTTCCGATGGATCAATACGCCACACACACGCTACCTGTCATTCTCTCCCCCTTGATGAAATGTAAAATGTGAATTTGAAATTGTGACTTTACCTTACATTTTGGATTGTCGCTTCTTGAATATTCAACCGATCCTAGCGTGCAATATCTCATATTAAAGAAGATATATTTCTCAACAACTTTATTATTTATTATTTCTAGGTAGGATATATATTTTTAGAGTTAAAAGTACATTTATTACCTGTGTTAGTTACTTTTTTTGATGACTGTACACATTTTGCTTTTACATTTCTATCGCGACTGATGGTGTGTAGGAAATAAGAAAATCGATTCAAGGACAAGTATTTACATAACAATTGTTCTTTGCAGACCATGTTCATGAATAGACTAGCTAGGGACTCCATAGTTCAATGAGTAGTCAACACAATTATATTTACAGGACGTTCTTTATCGCAGTGAATTGCAAAAGAAAAAAGTATCATTCAAAATTCAATAAATATAGCGAACGATAAGCAATCCTGTCAATTTCTAAAAATAAAGTGTAATAACAAACAGAAAAACATAAAACATTTAGAGGATTCGAACCACTAGCCTCATGATTGTGAAGCTGGCGCTCTGCCGTTTGAGCTAATGAAGAATGTACATGAAACAATTTGAAAATAAAATTACATAGAGTTCAAAATACAAATATCCATTAAATTGGAGGCTATAAGGGACCGTTCATTATTTATGGTGGAAGGGCGGTTGGGTAAAATATAGGGGGTTGGTATGTAACTTTCATAATTATGTTGAAATAGGGGGGGGGGTATGTAACTTTTTATTCTTAACAGGGGGGTTATGTAACTTTTTTAACTATAAAGATGGTGGTGATTGGGGTGATTTTAGAGGCTACTTTGGAGTGTAAATGCAATTTTTTTCGGCGCTTCGCGCACATTTTCTTACAACCTATCAACTTCAAAACATGTACTTATGATGAGACGACTTTCGGACAGCAAATCATTTGTTTGTGCACGCCCTGCTCGGACGATCTGTTGAAAAAAACACCTATATAATCATCAACCGGCGGTTGAAAACATTAGACTTAGAGCCATGGGGTGTATAAAAACATGTTAATTAGCCTAGGCCTATGTTCCAAAATCCAACAATTATATGATTACAAACGGTAAATGTGTGCATGCTTTTCACCTCAGCTCTGCACCTAAGCTCAGAAAAGTAGAATGTTGGACATATGTTTTTATCACGATGTTCTAACTTTTTGTCGGGTTAAAAAGACTCACAAAACCACCCAAAATGTATAAATATACATGTATGACACATTTTCCACCTCACTACAATCAGTGGCGTACCGACCGGGGGGGGGGGGCACAAGTTGCCCCCCCCCCCCCCCGGCTCCAAATACCGGGACGCTAAATTCCCAATACCGCACACAGAAAAATGTTTACATAATTATGTTAAATATAGAACTCCATAATTATTATGTAAACCTTTCACACAAGTTATGTAAAAATAACTTGTGTATTTTATACACAATTAAGTTGTGTACAAAATACACAAGTTATTTTTATGTAATGTAATGTAATTAGTATAATTTCACACAATCAAAAGATCAAGAGGGGTGTCATTAAATTATTGGCCGTTCAGAGGGCACAAACAGAACTTACCAACGAATCCATGGACAAAAGAAAAAACAGCCCATGAAAATGTGGGGGGGGGGCGTTGTGTAAAAAGCTACTGGTTAGCAGGGGCAGGGGGTCATGTAATTTTCAGTATCAGCTGTAGGGGGGGGGGGTTAGGTAATTTTGACATACGAATCTCGAATTTGTCCCAACCGCCCCTCCACCATAAATAATGAACGGTCCCAAAAGCCTTTAAAAATTGGACGATCCCTCAAAATCCTCCGAATCGGGCGACCAGTATTGGCAATACCGATAGAGGTTATCCATCAGCTGCCGTCTTGTCAGGAATAATTAAAACTGTGTTTAAGATTTTCAGAAAGAAAACACACATCTGTCATGATCTGTGTCATGATAATCGTAAGCCAATTTGGTTACACGGTTTATGCGGGGGTTTATGCCATGAATTGAACGTCATGCACCAATTAATTGAACATAGAATAGGTCGGGTGCGATTCCCCTTTGTACGTCCGTTGCGCATGAATACACTGAACCCGGTTATAGACTTATCCATAGAGGACGGGAATGGTGTAAAAAATCACGGTTTTGAAAGCATTGGCAGTGCAAATGCTCGTACAAGTACAATGTTTTCACACTTATGACCACTACGATCAAGTCATATTGTCAAATATTAGTGCGTTTACATTATACTTTATTATTTTCTCAAATAAGAAGTTAATCAATGGGTTTCTTTACGATGGACTGGAACACGTCTACATTACTTGTTATGACGATATAATGAATAGTAATATGACTAAATATTCATTTCTAACTGATGATTGACAGTTCTCGCTTCACTGCTTGCTTTATGCGGCATGTCGCAACTGTTAAAGAGGGCGCTGTGTACATGAACCGATTTGATTACAGGCACAGATACAATGAGGCTACCGCCTGGTTCACTCCACGCAATACACATATTGATCACGTATGCAGGCTTGCCGGTTTCAAGGTTACAAATGTACGTGTCGATGTCCACAGCTATGTTATAGACTACCAATACGGTAGACGCTGGACAGAAAATTGTTGAAATATATATCATACAAAGTTTAAAAATACCTCTAACCTGGCTATGTCGCATCTTACAAGTTCATTTGACACTCGTTGATAAAAATATAGAATCCATCATTGAAAATAAAGCGATAAAAATCAACTAAAAACAGAGCAATGAGCTGGCCGATCTGGCGCTGTGCGCAGTGAGTTTATACTTTGGATCAGATCATAAGAACCTTATGGCCATGTGTTTTGAACTCAACACTCAAAAAGAGTGGTGGCGTTGCATTTTTGGTGACGAATCATGACATTGACGCACCCATTCATCAATATTGTGACGGACCAAAGGCTGCTCATGACGTACCCTGCGTCCAGAATGTGATGGTAAATGACGCACCCATGATGCACCTCTCCCGGGGTCGTATTAGTGCGTCATACAACCGATATGTGCATTATATCTGATAACACATTTTCAAACTCGTAAAAACGAGTCATAAATTATCACTATAGGGACATGGTGACCCAGCCTATAGATCCAGTCTGTATACTGTTGTAACGATGCTTCTGTACTCGTCTTCTCAACGGGTTGCCCAGAACTGTCGTTGGTCTCGTGATCTCAATGATATGTTTTGACGATATCAGAACTAGAAGAATATTACTCAATTCGCAAATATTGTATATTGGCTTATTAATGTTTTATTAATATATATACAGATTGATAAGTAGATTTATTTGTTAAAACAATGTAAATTGAAGTATCTCTAATTGTTTCACAATAATAATGTTTCACGACTATGCCGGAGTAGAACTGTTTTTCTGCTATGCTCGTGGTCATAGTCTTCAACTTTGGCGCTGCAGTAAACTAACTTGATCTCAAGTCATCTTCACTATTTATTCTGTTAGATTAACTATGCCACCCCCACATCTTTAGTACACATTACCAAATATGGAATTGAATTTAGCATCTACTGATTCCTAGCTTAAACAAGGACACAAATCCCATCACCAAATTAGGAATAATAATATTATTTGTTTATGTTAATGAATATGCATTAGTTTCAGGGAAACCCCATAACAATAACATCATAGCTTTACTACGTTATGGTCACATTTTTTAACCTGGGCTACATTTGTGTTACATTGGTCATTTTCATGAAATTTACAACCTTTTTTTTGTTTTGGTAGAATATATTAAAATATTTACATCTAAAGGGTATGAAACCATATATATCTGGAAAGCTCATAATGTAAGGATTGTAAATTCTTAAACTAGAAATAAAATATACAGGTGACCTAAACATTATACAGGGTGTAACAATTAAAATGTTATACAAAATGATGATTTACTTTTTTTCTTCCACAGTCTAAATGCAGGACCTATATGAAGGACATACATGTTTTTGTTGTATTTGAGTAAATTACCCATCCATCGAATTCAATATTAATTAGTCAGCTTATTAGGAAGTATATATATACGGGGTGGTCAAAATACCCAAATGTTTAATACTGAAAAAACACCAATTTAAACAAGTTATGAAATATATGATAATTCAGAACAAGTTTAAGAGACTATCGTTTAGTTTAACCATCACTATGTGATTATAAAGCATTGTTTCACACAGCAATTTAATATACAGGGTGTTTAAACTACCATGTACAGTACGTGAGTATTATGTTGTCATCTCATCCACTAAAGTTACTGATAACTTAACTCAACCTGCAACAGTGGGCATTTAAAAGTATCATAATGATATGTGTTGCATATAAAGTAATGACAATTAATTACTTTGGCTATAGTACATGTAGTACCAGTTGTGGTCTTAAAGACATTCCTGCGGCAGGAGTCCAGTAATACTTTCAAATGAAGGTCAGGAGAAACCATCCATTCATGCAAATAGGACAATAAGATTTAGTCAGTTGTTGATTACTGTGTGTGGTAGAGCATGACATTGTATGCAATGGAATCATTTGCATACTTGGGACTGCTATACCACTCCGCTACCATTTGTCTGTTAGGACATTTTGAGATTTTACAATTTTTCACCCATGTATTGCATTGCAATCACCTCCTCCTCCTCCACTCCCTCCTCCTCCGCTCCCTCAACCACCCTGACTAATTATACTTAACGAGCTGTATTAATTAAAGCAGAAGTGATAGATTTTTTCTCTCTTCAGATTATTAAAAGGTATTAAATTGTCTTTAAGATAAGCTCAAACACAAGTCAATTTGATAGAGAGTTACTCAAATACAATAGCCTAAAGACAAAAAAACCTCTAAAATGTAACAAAACCACCTTTTTGTGGTGCCGAGGTTAAAAAACGTGACCTTATACATTCTTGGACTATTACTCTAATCATCTCCGACCTTCTCAGGCATTGTCAAGGGATTATACCTGTCTAGCATAGCATGTCTTGGTAGTCCTTCTTGTAGTGAAAGGAACCAGTTATTTAACATTTATAGTTAATATTTCCATTATATATCATAGTTATTACTTTATTTGATTACAAGTTCAATGTAACTAATTATCTTAATTACTTAATTAAGCCTGAAGAGTTTAACAAGAAACTCTGTTACACGCCCCCATTTCAAAAAGAAATACTGTGGATTTTTTCAAAACCTTGCATTTACAAGGATTTCTTCAAAACCTTGCATCTATTTATAATACAATACATATGTCATAATGAGTTCACAAGAGTTCAATGCAATGCAATATCAGACTGGTGATTGAAGAGGTCAAAGCACCACTCCTTTCCAGACCATTCATCTTCGGCTTGTTAATTCATAATTCTAGTAGACAGCCTTTGTTGATCTATATTTCTGCTGAAGAAAAACTGCATTGTTATTCATCACAATCAAATCTGAGTTTTCACTGGAATCTTCTTTGTGAAAGACCTAAACTCTTGTAATACTAATTGGCAGACTTGGAATTTAGATTTAGATACTATTACTAAGTAATATAATTGCATATCAATGACCAAAATTTGTAAAAATAATAAAAACAATAATGTTGGATAATTATCATGATATTTCATAGATATCAATTTTACAAAGTGCCTTTTACTCATATAATATAGCTTAACAATATACATTGTATCAAATCCTTTGTTACTGATAACCTTTGAAAATACTGTTTCATCATCAATATTTATATTAATCACTACCGTTCATGAGAGAGTGCTAGTACATACGCGAGAGACCGTCTGCGCACCCATTTAATTCACCCTTCACATGTTTAATAGTGAATGTATAAGGTTGGATAAGTAAGGACCAGCGCATCAGTCTCCTGTAACCCTTTCATTTTTTCATTTGTGACAACCATTGTAATGGCTGATGATCACTTTGCACTGTGAATCGGCGTCCCCACAAATATACATGGAGTTTTTCTATCGCCCAAACAACAGCCAAACATTCTTTCTCAATTGTAGCATATTTTTTCTCTCTGTCTTTCAATTTGCGACTGAGATACATGACCGGATGTTGCTGCCATCTTTTCTCTCCTGTGTCAATACCGCACCTAACCCACGTTCACAAGCATCTGTTTGCAACATGAACTCTCTATCAAAGTCAGGACTTTGAAGTATTGGATGTTTGGTCAACATTTCTTTCATTTTCTGAAAGGCAACGTCACATTTGTCGTTCCAAATGCCATTTTGTTTCGCACTCTTTTTCGTAAGATCGGTAAGGGGACTAGCTATTTCTGCAACATTTGGTATGAATTTTCGATAGAAATTGCACATTCCTAGAAAAGAGCTCACATTTGTCTTTGTCATTGGTCTTGGAAATTCTCTTACCGTTTGTACTTTATCAAGTTCAGGTTTGACTGTACCATTACCTACTCTATGGCCTAAGTACACAACCTCGTCATTCCCAAAGTAACACTTTTATGGTTTTGCAGTGAGTCCTGTCTGTCTTAGTTTGTCCAGGACAGCTCTCACATGCAACAAATGGTTTTCCCACGAGTCACTGTAAATGATGATGTCATC
This sequence comes from Ophiura sarsii, assembly GCA_035610835.1. Classification (NCBI taxonomy): domain Eukaryota; kingdom Metazoa; phylum Echinodermata; class Ophiuroidea; order Amphilepidida; family Ophiuridae; genus Ophiura; species Ophiura sarsii. Next base: position 25,986,485 of record CM069449.1, read on the forward strand.
GATATAGCTCACTGTAAATGATTGACAACCATTTAGCACTATATCCATCAATCGCTGGAAGGTCGCGCTGCTATTTTGCATTCCAAAAGGAAGCCTTAGATACTCAAAAGCGCCCCATGGTGTCACAAATGCGGATTTTCTCTGAGCATCCTCATTTAACAGAACCTATAAAAAACCTTTCGTCAGATCTATTGTGGAAATATATCTTTTATTTCCTACTTCGTCAATTAACTCATCTATTCTCGGAATAGGGTAGCGATCAAGTTCAGTGACTGAGTTCAATTTCCTAAAATCAGTACAGCAACGAACTGCATCTGTCCCTTTCTTTTTCACTACCACCATTGGTGAAGCATAGGGAGATTAAGAAGGGCGTATGATATTTGTAGCTAGCATTTCATCTATTTATTTCTTAACTTTATCTCTCATTGCTATCGGAATAGCATAAGGCCTTTGCCTTATAGGGATATCTGATTTGGTATGCACTCTGTGATTCACCAGATCTGTTTTGCCAGGGATACTGGTGAGAGTATCTGAATACTCTGTGCCATATGTCGTATGCCTGATTGGCTGATAATTTAGCACTCACGTGTGCATCTTCATACGTTTCAGTATTATCTAGGAATGGACTAGCTATATCAATATCATCATCCTCAATTTCCTCTATATCTTCAAATTCATGTACATCATCAGTGTTGTTACACGGTACACCTAATACAGAACACAAACAATGGCGCTCCACCCATGCACGCAACATAATGACATGGTATATCACACATCTTTTCTGGTTTTTGCCTACATTGACTTTGTAGTTCACGTCATCAATCTTTTCTGTGACTACAAAAGGTCCGAGCCATTCTGCCTCTAGTTTGCTTGAACTAGTGGGGAGCAGAATTAACACCTGTTGTCCCACTTCTAACTTCTGACCACGGGCATTTTGATCATACCATGCCTTCTGTTGTGCTTGAGCTTTAGCCAAATGTTCTTTTGCAAGTGACATCATTTCAGTAATTTTGCCCTCATGTTTAGTACATAATCGATAATGTTATCGGCCATACTTTCAGAACATGTTCATTCTTCTTTCAATGCTTCCAGTGGCCCCTCACCTTTCTCCCACTATATAGAAGTTCAAATGGGGAGAACCCAGTTGAGTGTTGAGGAACCTCCCTGTAAGCAAAAAGTACGTATGGTAGATATACATCCCATTTTTTTGTTTCTTTGTGGACATATGCTTTCAGCATTCTCTTGAGGCAACCATTGAATTTTTCTACAAGTCCATTTGTCTCATGGTGATATGGGCTTGATTTCAATTGAACAATACCTAACCATTTGCATACTTCTGCAGTCAGACGGGACATGAAGTTGGATCCCTGATCTGATAAGATCTCTTTTGGTAGACCAAATTTGCAAAAGTAAGCCAAAAGTGCCTCGACAATGGTCGTCGATTCCATATTGGAAATTGGAATTGCCTCAGGGAATCTGGTTGCATAGTCCATTACGACAAGTACATGTATATACCTATTACCCTTGTTGGATCTAGGTAGGGGACCTGCAATATCTATATTGCTACCCTTTCAAATGGCTCCCCCATGATTGGTAAAGGTATTAATGGGGCCTTGTCTGATTTTCTAAGTTTTGCCGTTTTCTGACAACGATCACAGGATTTGCAGTAGTTTGCAACACCTGCGAATACATTTGTCCAAAAGAAATTCTTTAAAATCCTATCTTGGTCTTTTGGATACCTAGGTGACCACCCAATGGGAAGTCGTGTGCCTTGGACAGCACATCAGCTCTGTACTTTTAAGGCACCACAACTTGATATACTATTTTTGGGTCTGTACTTCCGGGAGTGACTTTGGGATTCCATTTCCTAAAGATAATCCCGTTTTTCTTTACAAAGGACACCCTTTGATTTTCACTTTCATGCTCACTGACAAGCCTATCACGCACTGCGGCCAAAGAAACATCTTCTGTTTGCAACTTCTTAAAGCCTGTATCTGGTACGGGTATGTCAAGTAAATCATTGCCCTGTTCACGTTCAGGATCATCTATATTTGCATCAAGATCATCAATAGGGTTATTGCGTACCCCCGTTTCAGTAATGTCTTTTGCCTCTTTGTTTTCGTTCTCAATTTCAAGTTTCGCTTGATTTCTCGTGACTTTTCGATCGTCATCGCATAACTCATTCCCGAGAATCATATCTTTGGGTAACCGTGGGGCTACTGCCATGGTTATCCACCCTTTGACATGTTTGCACTTTAGATAAACTGTAGCAAGGGATACTGGTTCCCTTCACCATTGATATCTATGACTTTGACTGTTTTGCCATGTATGTAATTATCAGCCGAAATGAACTTGGCGTGTATTATCGACTGACAACACCCAGTATCTGCCTAAATAATCGTCATCCAGTGCAAACAAAACTTTCTTTGGTTTTGGACTAGTTTTGTCCTTTTTACAGTATTTCGCCACATGACCAGTTTCTTGGCAATTGTAGCATTTTGGTTTGATATGTCTCCTGGGATGAATTTGACATGTTGGATGAAGTTTCACCTTGTTTATTAGGTTCTTGCTTTGCATGACCTTTGCCCTTTGAATATGTCGATTTGTTGTTGTGCTGATGCTGTGTAAGTTTGGACAGCCAGCAGCGTCCTCCCATCCAATCGACGTACTCATCGGCAATTGCCGCCAATACATTTGCAGTGGTTGGTTTCTTTTCCTTAATGTATCGTGACAATTCCCATGGGATTTTGCTTAGGATCTGGTCTATGATCATCAATTCAATAATAGAGTCTGGGTCTTGTGAACTAACTTTAGAAGTTTCTAGCCACTTGTGAAAACTCCGAGAGAGTACCCCAGCCAACTCCTTTACGGATTGGTCTGAATCTCTCTCAGTTCTTCTGAACTTACGGCGATATTCTTCTGCCGTTAGTTCATATTTCGCAAGAATAGCCTGTTTTAGCTCATCATACGTTATGTCTACACTTGGAAATTGATTATATGCAAGCTAAGCTTTCCCTGTGAGTTTTTGAGCTATGATTGCCACCCACATATCTCTGTATTTATTATTTATTTATTACAGAGCATTTATAAGGCGCTTTTCCAAAAAAGATCAAAGCGCCGTACACAATACAAATAACAACATTATAAAATATTAAAAAGATACAATCAAAGTATATGGTCGAATCCAACGAAAAGTGTACACGTGATGTTCAGGCCTATAATAAAATAATCTATATCTTGACTATTTTATTTTTGTGTTATACGTATCCGCCTCGATGAGACGCTTCGCGCCATATATAATATGACTAACTTCTACGCACAATTGGGCGTATGCGAGCAATAAACCTGCTATTTGTCACCCTTTTTACAAAATAGTTGTTAAGGTTTTATTTTAGACATATAACCGTTTAGATGAAAACGAGCTTAAGCGGAAATAATTTTACCTGTTTGATTGGTGGATATCTCAAGAATGCCTCTTGTAATTTTTGTTACTTTTGATCAATCCCCTGAATTGTTGTGATTTTTTGGCTGTGGTAAGTTTTGACGTTACCTACCAATACATGTTTTGTTAAATCTCACTTTCGGGGAAGAATTCGCCTGAGGTAGTGTAATTTGTGCTGTACGGATACCTAAATATGTTAAATACTTAAATGCATTGTTCACATTCAAGTCGATTTTTTGATAAAGCTGTTAGAAATTTTAAAAGCGGAAACGATCGGTTTGGTAAAAAAAATGCATTACCTCCGAAAACCTGCCATTTTAATATAAACACAGATTAGTGAATGATATCTATAGAATAAGCGAAGTGTGATACAATGTACATGTGTGCCAAGTTTTATCATTTTGAAGGCAACATTTTTTGAAATATCAGCAATAAAAGGCTGTATTCGTAGGCAAATTTGAAATATGAACTTTTACCTTCAAATACAAATAACGATACCGTGGTTATTCCCTCTGTTGTTACATACTTGTATCGACTGGAATAAAGTAGAAATGTGCGCTGCGTTCGGCAAGCCACAGAGAAGTTTTGCATCAATCTTTCAGCTTTTGTAAGTGACTTTTCACAAAATTCTGTAGTTTGCGTACAAGTGCATCAATAATTTGTTGTTGTCTTAAAAGTTGATTGAATATAGCCTCCCTATGTCTCAATCTTGTTACTCCTATTAGTGTAGTTGTTTATGTTATTCACGCAAAGACATCCTCTGACAGTTGATTTAAATCGCAATGGGGGTGATTAATGTTTATATAAATAATCAGTAACAGCTTCTCGCGCATTGACTTCATGTTGTATTCGGAGGTAACATGTATATGTAGGCAACATTCAATAATATACACGGTGCATATTGGCCCTAGATGATTTTATTATACATACAAGCAGTGCGCAATCATACAATCTGACTGGATATATTATTATATTTATATTTGAAGGGAAAAAATCAATATTCCCTTATTAAATGAAAATGGAGGTGTTAATTTAAATAAAATGCATGGTGTAATCATACTGGTTTTGCCGAGAACATATTTTTTGTTGGAGTTAGAGTGAATGAATGTTATTTATATCCATAGATTACACGTTGATAGTCTTAAAATGGGTACATTTAGTCATAATATCCATGAAATTTCGGCTTCATAATCAATTTTCTCATATTCCATTTTGTATTCGTAGGTAACCTATATATTAGTTAATGAGCATGGTACAATTCCTGTATTGTTTTTCGCTTTCATTCGCACCTTATATTATGTAAATATTTAGCAGGAATGTATAAGACGGGAATAATATCGTTTGGTGCGTAATATTGTTTTAAACCAGCTTGTCGATATGATGTATGCGTAGTTAACCAACTTCCTCTGGAATTGCAGAGAAGTGACTACTGAGGTACATAATATTGGCCATTATTGTAGTTGTATTTGAAAATGGAATTCATGTGTCACAAATATAAAATAACTTGCTTCATTTTTGCTCGGGCAGGTTGTGTAATGTCACCGAAACGTATTTTAAGTGAACAAGAAATTTAGTAAAACATTTCGTAATCATAATGGGAGGTAATCAAGGGTAGGCCTAACTGATTTCAGTCTCAAATCAAGAATTGTTCATGAATAATGCTTCCGACATTCATTAATTAGGGTAATTGAACTAAGCAGTGGTTGATTTAAAAGAAAATCACCATGAAAGGCACATGCCCGACAATATCTCTGTCGTGGCAAAACCTATTAGATTAGTGTTTTTAAATCAAACAACATTGAATTTTTAAACATAAAATTCCAATTTTGTCTACATCTGACAAAATATTTCATATTGGTGATTCTATGTCAAACGGAATCTGCCTCCGGTTGAAACTCGATAAAAACTTACGGAAAAAGTGTACTCTAGCTCCCAGATACTATACTGTACTAGTATCTACCAATACTAGAACACCCAGTATCGTTCGATACTGGTACATTATTTTGTTCCAGTATCGCTCGATACTGGCACGTTTAGAATGTTCCAGTATTGCCCGATACTGGAACAAAATAATGTACCAGTATCGATCGATACTGGTACATTATTTTGTTCCAGTATCGGTCGATTCTGGTAGAATGTGTACCAGTATCGCCCGATACTGGTACATGAAAAATGTTCCAGTATCGCCCAATACTAGAACATTAAAAATGTGCCAGTATCGCCAAATGCTGGAACATGAAAAATGTGCCAGTATCACCCAATACAATATCGGTGAAGTTGGCTTGTATGGTTATTTTCTCTTTCTGAAAAGCACGGTGAAATAGTCTTACTTCATTATCCGGGTTTGAATTTTAACTTCTCTGTAATCGTAGACTCTCTCACTCATAATGGATGACTCAAGCTATACAAATTGAAACAGCAGATATTATCGGAGGCGTGTCTTTTTCAGAATCAGAAAAATTGGAAGACAAAATTGACAATAGGCAAATTTAAGAAAGGGGTCTTGTCAACCGAGCTATAGTGGAAAGTCCGAGGACATTCCGGCAGACTTTAAGGTACAAATGAACCTACCAACACTATCAGGCGATGATGAGAGAACATCAGAAAGCTGTTTTGAAAACTTGTCGCAGTTGAGTATGGGGATATTTTAAAATTCTCAAAATAGAGTCAACTATTTCTAAGCTGATTGACGATTCGAGGAAGCATTTCGAAATGATGAAGCTCCCCTTGGAAGCCCCAGTGCAATACATGACACTTGATTCAACTACTAGGCATTCACTAAAGGAAAAAGTCATACGTTAGAAGGCGTGGATATCACAACGATTTTCATCTGAGATACATTTCATCGGTAGTTTTCCAAGCCACTCAATTTTTCAAAAAGAGAAAATAATCATGCATACGTAACGTAAAATTGACTTTACCAATCAGCTCATCCTACTAGTATCCATAAAAGCTCTTTTCAGAGCCACAACAACTTCAAGAGAAAGATATTGAACGACCCCATTTAGTGTGTAGTACTCCAACATAAACAATGTTGTTCCCAAATCATAATGAATGAGATGGTTTTCCCTCGCAATATTTTAAAACACTACGTCATTTTTTTCTTCAAACCAACTGAACACGTATTTGAAAAAGGAAAAAAATAACTATAATGCACTCAAAGCTGATGTCGCTAATTTTTAAAGCTGAAATAGTCGTCCCCTTTTCACAAATATGCCAATACACGAGTTTTGGAACAAATTAATTCGTTCCATTATCGCTCGATACTGGAACATGTAAATAGTTCTAGTATCGAGCGATACTGGAACGATTTACATGTTCCAGTATCGAGCGATAATGGAACAAAATATTCCAGTATTGGGCGATACTGGAACATTTAATTTGTTCCAGTATCGATCGATACTGGAATGAAACCGTTCCAGTATCGGGCGATACTGGAACATGAAGTGTTCCAGTATCGGTCGATACTGGAACACAATTTGATGTTCCAGTATCGACCGATACTGGAACATGTAAATTGTTCCAGTATCGAGCGATACTGGCCCTAAAGTACACTTTTTTCCAAACTTACTATGTACGACTTTTAGAATGATACAAATTCCAAACTAGGAAATTATATCTTAATTCTAATCTGACAACTGGATGTCTTGCTGTAAGTTGTATGTGCTTTATTCCGCACGCAGTGGACTGAAATGAACGACATTTGAATATTCTAGACTTTGAACATGTTCGGCTCATATTAAACTTATATATATAATATAAGGTCTGATATGAAATTATGGAAAAAGTGTACTTTAGGTCCCAGATACTGGTATACCAGTATCGTTCAATACTGGAACATAAAGGTTGCCAGTATCGGTCGATACTGGTACGTTTAGAATGTTCCAGTATTGCCCGATACTGGAACAAAATAATGTACCAGTATCGATCGATACTGGTACATTATTTTGTTCCAGTATCGGTCGATTCTGGTAGAATGTGTACCAGTATCGCCCGATACTGGTACATGAAAAATGTTCCAGTATCGCCCAATACTAGAACATTAAAAATGTGCCAGTATCGCCAAATGCTGGAACATGAAAAATGTGCCAGTATCACCCAATACAATATCGGTGAAGTTGGCTTGTATGGTTATTTTCTCTTTCTGAAAAGCACGGTGAAATAGTCTTACTTCATTATCCGGGTTTGAATTTTAACTTCTCTGTAATCGTAGACTCTCTCACTCATAATGGATGACTCAAGCTATACAAATTGAAACAGCAGATATTATCGGAGGCGTGTCTTTTTCAGAATCAGAAAAATTGGAAGACAAAATTGACAATAGGCAAATTTAAGAAAGGGGTCTTGTCAACCGAGCTATAGTGGAAAGTCCGAGGACATTCCGGCAGACTTTAAGGTACAAATGAACCTACCAACACTATCAGGCGATGATGAGAGAACATCAGAAAGCTGTTTTGAAAACTTGTCGCAGTTGAGTATGGGGATATTTTAAAATTCTCAAAATAGAGTCAACTATTTCTAAGCTGATTGACGATTCGAGGAAGCATTTCGAAATGATGAAGCTCCCCTTGGAAGCCCCAGTGCAATACATGACACTTGATTCAACTACTAGGCATTCACTAAAGGAAAAAGTCATACGTTAGAAGGCGTGGATATCACAACGATTTTCATCTGAGATACATTTCATCGGTAGTTTTCCAAGCCACTCAATTTTTCAAAAAGAGAAAATAATCATGCATACGTAACGTAAAATTGACTTTACCAATCAGCTCATCCTACTAGTATCCATAAAAGCTCTTTTCAGAGCCACAACAACTTCAAGAGAAAGATATTGAACGACCCCATTTAGTGTGTAGTACTCCAACATAAACAATGTTGTTCCCAAATCATAATGAATGAGATGGTTTTCCCTCGCAATATTTTAAAACACTACGTCATTTTTTTCTTCAAACCAACTGAACACGTATTTGAAAAAGGAAAAAAATAACTATAATGCACTCAAAGCTGATGTCGCTAATTTTTAAAGCTGAAATAGTCGTCCCCTTTTCACAAATATGCCAATACACGAGTTTTGGAACAAATTAATTCGTTCCATTATCGCTCGATACTGGAACATGTAAATAGTTCTAGTATCGAGCGATACTGGAACGATTTACATGTTCCAGTATCGAGCGATAATGGAACAAAATATTCCAGTATTGGGCGATACTGGAACATTTAATTTGTTCCAGTATCGATCGATACTGGAATGAAACCGTTCCAGTATCGGGCGATACTGGAACATGAAGTGTTCCAGTATCGGTCGATACTGGAACACAATTTGATGTTCCAGTATCGACCGATACTGGAACATGTAAATTGTTCCAGTATCGAGCGATACTGGCCCTAAAGTACACTTTTTTCTAAACTTACTATGTACGACTTTTAGAATGATACAAATTCCAAACTAGGAAATTATATCTTAATTCTAATCTGACAACTGGATGTCTTGCTGTAAGTTGTATGTGCTTTATTCCGCACGCAGTGGACTGAAATGAACGACATTTGAATATTCTAGACTTTGAACATGTTCGGCTCATATTAAACTTATATATATAATATAAGGTCTGATATGAAATTATGGAAAAAGTGTACTTTAGGTCCCAGATACTGGTATACCAGTATCGTTCAATACTGGAACATAAAGGTTGCCAGTATCGGTCGATACTGGTACGATTTCACTGTTCCAGTATCGGTCGATACTGGAACACCAAATTGTGTTCCAGTATTGACCGATTCTGGAACATTTTTATGTTCCAGTATCGGTCGATACTGGTACACATGATACCAGTGAGATTTGTCCCAGTATCAAACGATACTGGTACATAATTTTGTTCCAGTATCGCCCGATACTGGGACATTTTGTTGGTGCCAGTATCGACCGATACTGGGACACTGACTTTGTACCAGTATCGGTCGATACTGGGTGTTCCAGTATCGGACGATACTAGTACAGTCCAGAATCTGGGACCTAAAGTACACTTTTTCCGAAATTATATTAAAGTATATATTAAATGAATTAAAAAGCGATCTGGCTTTCGTGTTTAAAACAGCTATTCAAAATGATAACTGCTAGAAGACTAACTTGCCTCCTTCATTTAGAACAAATTGAGGAAGACAACCGGTTGTTTTATTGCTTAAAAAAATAACCTGACATTCAAGATTATGAATTACAGGCAAATCAAACTGTTTGCTAAAAGAAAACAGCTTGCTTTCTAATTAATGATGGCTCGAGGAAATGTTCAATAGTTGATTCGATCCAATACTTTGGATTCACACGGAAACTGAAACGTTCATTCTTAACATTCTAAAATGTCCTATAATAAACAAAGAGTAATTCTGTTCTACTAGATATTCATTCTCGTGACAAGAGAGAGATGAAGAACTAACTACACAAAGAATACAACAAGATCCACTAAACTTGTTAAGTAGAGATTACAAGGCTGAATGATCAGAGGTATCTTACTTAAAATGTTTCTATATGCTTAATATTTCATTATGTTTAGTTTTAATGATGAACATGCTTTTTACCAAATGAGATGAGTAAGAATATTATACTAGCGAGTTAATTGATTGTTTAACTATACCTTTACGAAATTTTAACCCAGTACGATATGTATGTTGTCATCATCTTGCCTTGTATCAGATGTTAAATATTACACACTTCTGACTGTTTTGTAGAAGTTAAACGCACATTCTTAATAATTGAAAGTCAAGCAAGAAAGACACTTACAAAATTGGATGATCAGATAAGTTAGCATAATAAAACATTTTCTGCCGTAATTATCATGTGTAAATTAATTTTAATCAACATTTCTTAACCAAATTAGATGATCAATAATACTAACAGTATAGGCCTAGTGAGTTTATTGATGTTTAGGATGTTTTCTTTTATATATTAGAAATAGGAACGTAGTTCTATAATTTTAATGTTTATTTGGTTAATCTTGCTTTTTATTCAAATGTTGAATATTACGCAATTCTGATTGTTTTGTAAAAGCAGTGCTGAGCGCACATTCTTATATTATCAACTTTTAACGTCAAGCAAGACACCTTTTTATTTTGCTGTACGACATTCACCCTCACACGCGATTCAGGGCATAAAAACTACGTCGAGTACAATTTTGCCTCTTAAACATATGTAAAATCAAAGAATCCAACCGTTCTTAGTCAACGAAGTTAAAGTTGAGAACAAATGTGTTACCTACGAATACTTTGATTATTGCAATATTAGCTACCGTGCTTTAAGTCTTAACATGTTTTTCTCTTATAGGAATGCTTAAAATTGTTGCCTGATATTTTGTTCTTAATCAACTTATTCAAAATCACAACTGAGAGTTAGATATTGTATATTTTTTCAACATTAAATTAATATTCTAGTATCTATTTAAAGTAAACTATTGGGGAATATGTCCATAATATTAGGATTTAAACATGTTTTAACATGTTTATTTAAAAACAAATATTGTTAACAACCCTGCATGATCATTTCACCCCCAAAATGCAGCATACATTAAGTACAACATTAATTTATTACAGTTTTACTTCTCTTATACCTACGTATACATTAACTGTTACCTACGAATACAAAATGTCCACATTCCTCTATGTACTTAAGTTTCTGGCGCATGCTCAAAATTCTAAATTTTCCAGAAAGGGTCATTCCCCCCTCTTTGAGGTACATGAAAACAAATGTTCATTAAAATCATCTTGGTGAAAGTATACAAAGTGACTCAACCTCATGTTTCAAAGTATTGAGAGCCTAAAAATGCTACCTAACTGTGTGAATCTAAAATGTAAAAAAAGATGAGTACCTGTTCAAATATGTCCACTTTCTATCAGCATTAGCATCTTCTGAATACAATACAATCACAAATTTGAATGCAATATGTAAATAGGTGGAATAATCATCCCTTAATCAAAATATGGTACTTGTATTTGTAGGTAACATTGAGAAGTGTACCTTCAACTTCATCATTCCGCCACGTGGTCAATTGGAGAGATTAGTGATGGCACTTTTTTTCCATACAAGCTTGATATGTTGACTTTGAGTGGGGAAAAGGAAAAAGAGATCGAAGCATTTTGAAACTGGACCCTAAAAATCTAGCCGTGTACACTTTTCGTTGGATTCGACCATATACACAGTTAAAGTATTATAAAAATACAACAAGTATATAGAATACAAATACCAAGAATATAGATACATTAATATAAAAAATAAAAAAGGGCAATAATAGAGCCAATAGGCCATGTAAAGTGATGAAAAACAAATTACTCTGATGGAAACAGGTGAGTTTTTAGCATCTTTTTAAAAGTATGAACGCTACAGGCATTGCGAATAAAGATGGGGAGGTCATTCCATAGCTTAGGGCCTAAGTGCGAAAATGCTGTTTTGCCTATTGCACGTTTGTTAGCATTAACAACGAGACGAGTTGTGTCCTTAGAAGAACTAAGACCAGCGCGAGCACATTGATAAAAAGACACAATGGTACCAACCATTTACATTAGCAATACGCTCAAAGCATGTCAGATAAGCGTCAATCTCTTCATTAGGTTTTAGTTCGGGAAGGGATCTACCAATGTTATCGGGTCTAGGGTTAACATTTGTATGCAAAGAAACACCCTTTTCACTCATTTCCTTTTCATGACGACGAACTTTTTCCTGTTCATCCCTTACTCTTTCTGCCTTGTCTTCATCTATCAATGTAACCCTTTCCCTTTCTTGTTTGAACCATTCCATTTCCTCACGCAATTTTTCCATTTCAAATTGTCTATATTTTTCTTGCTCACGAATATCCCCTTCCCTAACATCAGCAGCTGCTTGCGCCTGCTCATAGGCTGCTTGCGCCTGCAATTTTGCCAATTCTATTTTGGTGGCATCATTTGCTTAACTTGCGCTTGCATGTCTAATTCTTTTAGTGAAAGTTGAAATTTTAGGCATTCCATATTTTGTTCTGATGTTTGAGGAGGAGATTCGTGTTCAGTTTGCTGAGTTTGTTCAGCATCATCCTTATTGCTATTACTAGTTGGACTAGGCATTTCAATAGCTTTCTTAATTATATGCACTAATTTCGCAAGTTATGTAATAATTTGTATATCACACAAATACGCAAAGTTTCTTAAGTATTTTCAAATACTAATGTATCTCTTAAAATCATATGAAAACTACACTACATGAACACAATAAAACCTAACACTATGTAACAAAACCTATATAGTCTGCCAATTTTGCTTACAAGAATTTTAAGTACTCACACTCTGCACATCAGATGTATGTCTTGATCCTCTTCTTCGTGTGTGCTCCGCAGTTGACTTTTTCTTGCCTCTGTTGCTTGAAATGTCCGCTGCAGCCACTCCGACAGACACTACAAATTCAGGTTGCTGTCAGCTCTCGGTCAGAATATTCGTAGTCGTCTAGTAGTCTTCTGCTGTCTCAGTCTGATAGTTCACTATCTTCAAAGTTCTCGGATGGACGCTTGTTAGTCCGTTGTCGCTTTTTGTTTCAAAATAGTTCTCGCTCACTGTTCTCGGATGGAACTCTCTTGTTGTTCAATTGTACACTTGTTACGTTGGTACATTCGTTGGTCGCTTATTTCTTTCTCAGAAAATCACCACTCTTAAAGTTCTGTGTCAAAGTTCTTTTGTAATAACTGCCACCCTGTAACGATGCTTCTGTACTCGTCTTCTCAACGGGTTGCCCAGCACTGTCGTTGGTCTCGTGATCTCGATGATATGTTTTGACGGTATCAGAACTAGAAGAATATTACTCAATTTGCAAACGCAACTTGTATATTGACTTATTAATGTTTTATTAATATATATACAAATTGATAAGTAGATTTCTTGGTTAACACATTGTAGATTAAAGTATCGCTTATTGTTTCACAATAATAATGTTTCACGACTATGCCGGATTTTTCTGCTATGCTCGTGGTCATAGTTTTCAGCTTTGGCGCTGCAGTAAACTAACTTAATCTCAAATGCCATCCCCACATCTTTAGTACACATTACCAAATATGGAATTGAATTTAGCATCTACTGATTTCTAGCTAAAACAATGACAAACATCTATCCCTTCACCAAATTAGGAATAATGATATTATTTGTTTATGTGCCTTAATGAATATGCATTAGTTTTAGGGAAACCCCATAACAATAACATCATGGCATACATTCTTGGACTATTACTCTAATTATCTCCGACCTCCTCAGGCATTGTCAAGGGATTATACCTCTCTAGCATAGCATATCTTGGTAGTCTTTCTTGTACTGAAAGGAACCAGTTATTTACAATTTATGTTAATATTTCCATTATATATCATAGTTATTACTCTATCTGATTACAAGTTCAATGTAACTAATTATCTCAATTACTTAATTAAGCCTGAAGAGTTTAACAAGAAACTTTGTTACAACTGGATCCTTATAATATAGGCGTCATCTTTCAAAAATGACGCCCGGAATTGAGCATTCTCGCATGGTCTCACGACTCACGAAAGGCGTATGTAAATTGGTGAAAATGGGAATGATTTTTTTTTTTTTAACGTTTTTTTTTGGACATACACTTTTGAAACAGTGGTATGAGTCTTTTTGACTGATGCATCCTTAAAACATATTACACAATATTATCAAATGTATAAATAACAAAGGCAGAATATTTGCAAATATTAACATGATAACATAGAACCATACATAGTAAATGAAACGTGCGGTCCATGCACGCTTTAAATATGATTTGCAAAACACATCAAATATTTGGAGTATAGGTAAACATGGTAAATCATCACACACAGTATGAACCTCATTTGAAAGACCTAGCATAAGACAGATATTTCTAGTTAAATTACCAGATATAAAGATTTTCCGAAACTCATCTAAATTATGGAGTGATAGTTGATTTTCAAGTTTACGGAATTCATCAACTCTGGCATGATTTAAAGCACTACATATAAATAAAAAAATGTCTAAGATCTTCAATATCTTTATCGCATAATGGGCAGTAAATATTTACATCAGGTTTCCATGAATGCATGAGCACGGTCATTGAGTGGTAAGGTATTGGACCGATATTTGAATTTTATCGTTGCACCATAAAAATCTAATTTGCATGATAAGTAATCTTCTAAGCCAGGTTTGCTTTTGAATACTACATAGTCCTGTTATGATGATTTTATCATAGCTGAATGTAGCCACTTGTTGTATAGTCATGCATTATGTGTAACGCGTAGTTGGACACTATTACTCGTAATGTTTGTTTTTTTTAAACAGGTCGTCAAAGCAAAAACATTGCCGTTAAATTATTTGTCAAAACTAAAGATGTAAAATTGGATCGTATTCTCTTTACAGATATTTCCAGCCACTATATTAAGCGTTAACAGCGTTCAATAATTCTTCTTTCGACATCATTGCGGATTATTTAGAGCGTTCAACTGGAACTGGAGTGTGGGAGAAGTACATACAGTAACGAACAATTTAAATAAATGTAAATTTGTGAGATTGAAATGGTCTACAGTTTGGTGTGTAACGCTGTACTTTGTATAATTGGGAGAGTTGTGGCTTGATAATAACATCGTCTGGTTTGAGAAGCTAATTTTTAATGAAAAAATGCTTCACGGTAAGTGACGCCATAGTGACTTTATGGTAAACATGGCGTGTCATAAACGTATAGTTTGGTATATACTATCAGTGGCGGATCCAGGATTAAAATTTACGGGGGGCTGAAACCCAAAAAATCGTAAAAGGTCCCCAATTTTTTTGCCGTCAGCTCGTAAAATTCTGCTAAGTGGGGGGGGGGGGGGTGGGGGGGGTTGGGGGGGGGGGGGGGGGGGGTGGGGGGGGTGGGGTGGTGGGGGGGGGGGGGTGGTAGCGATGTGGTTGTCCCAAAACCGGCAAAAAAAAAATCGCATGGTACAAGTGGCAAATGTACCAACGGAACCTACCTATGTCTCTGAAAAAGGTAAAGTGGTACACAAAAAAGGTATATTTTCAAATTTTACGGGGGGCGCGTACACGTTAAAGGTATATTGAAAAATTTTACGGGGGGCGCCCGCCCCCTCCGCCCCCCCCCCCTGTATCCGCCACTGACTATTGCTAATAATTTGCATCAATCACACAACAGTAGCACAGAAGGTGGTAAATCTTTTCAATGAATGCAACAGTCATGTTAATATTACTTATGACCCATTATTGATTATCACGGATAACATTACGGAATCAAAGAATCCCAACTTACATAATTCAATATTCAGTTGTACCATAGGTATTTCATTAACACAAGGCAATGGAACTTTAGTACAATTATTGAACTCAAATTCCAATACTATATATTCTTATGTGTATGTTAATTTAGTAAACAATTCTTTGTCCCAGAGTGACCAGTGTCTGAAACGAATCGTTTCAATATCGTTGAATTCAATACCTTGTACCTTGTTCTTAACCTCAGCAGAATTCAAAATCCATTACGTCAATTCTAGAGAGAGTTTTAATATTCATGGGGTGAATGCTCCCGGCTCAATATGTCCCGATTCTAAAAGCCTTTTAGAATTCTCGGAACTGTCCTTAACAGATAATACGACCTTTCCTGTGTGTAATTTTACTGAGTACGATTCAGTGGAACCATTGTATCGGGTGTTTACATGGTATAAATATTACAAAGTGACATGTCCAGATGAATGCATCTGTACACTTGGGTATAGATCATGGACCACAGTATGTGATAGCTCCACAACCACTATTGCCCTTTTGATTTATGAACCTGATAATACATGGTTAGCATTAAATGGCAAAGGTTTGTCTAATATCACACCTGGGGCGTTCGCCGGGCTTAATACCGTAACAGAGTTAGATCTGGCTCGCAACCAAATACAACTACTCCCTGCCCGCCTATATTTATCAGCATGGTGATTTTGAGAGAACTCCTACTTAACAACAATCGTCTTACTGATTTACCTGTAGGTGTTTTCGATGGTCTGGTACAGATGGAGTTTCTATCTATTAGCCGAAATCAAATCACTTCTCTGAAGGAGGTCGTTTTTGCTGGTTTGACTAACTTGAAAGAGTTATTCATCCATAAAAATCAGATAACGTCATTATCGGATAACATATTTAGTGATTTAACTAACTTGATAAAGTTAGACGTCGTTTCTAATCAGATAACGTCATTAGCGGATTACATATTCAGTGATTTAAGTAACTTGACAGAATTAAAGCTTGAATATAATAACCTAACCTTAATACAAGTTGATGTATTTCATGGTTTGAGTAGATTAAAGGTACTCAATGTTGGCAATAATCATCTCACAACATTGCATCGAGGTGTATTTAATGGTCTGGTATCGTTAGAAAAGTTACAACTTCGTGATAATTCGCTGGCGACACTCCAGAATGGTGTACTCATTGGGTTATCACAGCTACACGATTTATATCTGCACTATAGCCTGCTGGCATTGTTGCCAGATGGTATATTTGATGATCTAGTCAAGTTACAGTGGCTTTGGCTGAGGGACAATGATCTATCAACATTACCGATTGGTGTTTTTGATAATCTTTTTTCTTTGAAGTATGTGAGTGTTACAAACAATAGGCTAACATCCTTACCTGGTGGACTTTTCGGAATTGTTCATACACGTATCACTGACATTAAATTTGATAGTAATTTATTAAGAACACTACCAAGCGATGTATTCATTGGCGTGATTAATTTGTTTGATCTTAAACTGCATGATAATCAATTGATTTCAATCCCAAACGATGTGTTTAAATACATGCTATCATTGCATAACTGTCATTTTAGCCGTAATGCTTTGTCGTCATTGCCTGAAGAATTATTTGATCCCCTAATAAATACACAAACTCTCTGGCTAAATGATAATGAGCTAGTCTATCTACCCGAAAGCTTATTTCATAACATGACGTCATTACAATACCTTGACATAAGCAATAACTACTTACGCCAAACGCCAGCAAATTTATTTGTGTCAGCGTTAGTAACTGGTATACATTTTTTAAATATCTCTAACAATAAACTAAGCAGTATTCCGTTGTTTGATCGTCCGAGTGATTTACAAATTTATGATTTGAGTCAAAACTCATTGAGCACTGTGAGTCCGTATATCTCAATGTATATGCCTTATCTGATTTTTTTATCTTTAGATCATAATGGAATAAATGAGCTACCAATTAGAATATTTGAAGGGCTGTATACATTGAAAGCTTTTCACTTGAGCCATAACCTCTTGAACGAGATCAAGCCAGGCACTTTTAATGATCTGACGAATGTCATAGTACTTGTAATTACTAACAATCAGTTGCAAAGCATATCTAACGGTTCATTTTATGGTTTGTCTAATCTTCAGCAACTCGAAATTCAGCAGAACGAAATTTCCACGCTACTGTCTGGTATCTTCGATTATTTGACCAATTTGAAATTAGTCAATTTGTCACACAACTTGATTCAAAACATTGACCATGAAGTATTCTACCTCACTGGTGTTGAAGTAGTGGATCTCCGAGCAAATGAATTGCGTCTTGTGACCAAGTCATCTTTCATTGGTCTTGACAATTCAACAGTGTTGCTGGTAGATGAAAGTGCAACTTGTTGCTTTACCGGATATGTCCAATGCAAACCTCAATATCCACCGTCAGTTTATCTCACTTGTAAGAGAATGGTGGATGATTTTTTACCCAAGATATCAATGTGGGCACTGGGTTTATTTGCAATGGTTTGCAACCTGTATGTGTTTTATTTACGTTGCGCTAATAAGCAAGACAGTACGGTTCAATCACTGCTCATATTACATCTCTCTCTATCGGACCTTCTAATGGGAATCAGTATGGTCCTGTTGGCGTCTTTCGATGCTTATTACGGACAATTTTCCCCTTCTTACTCTGAACTCTGGCGTAAAGGTCCTATTTGGCAGTTAGCTGGCACACTGTCAATTATGTCCAGTGAAGTATCTGTGTTTCTTATTACATTAATCACTTTTGATAGGTTTCAGGGTGTGAAATACCCTTTTAGCGGGTACCGATTGAGAACTAAGTCTACCAAAATTTGCTTATTAGCACTTTGGTCGGTTGGTTTATTTATCAGCGTTACCCCAGTTTTGCTATCCGGTGTGTATTCTAATGTGTTTGAGGTGTCTGAAGTTTGCGTAGGAATTCCAATTGTGAGAAGGCCTTTAAGCGTAACAAACACAAGTTCAGTGATCATAGAAGACACTAAAAACATTGTCATAAATGGTTATTTTTCTTTGGGGGTAATAAAATATAGAGTATTAGTATTTACAACTTTACAGAACGTAGGTTACATCACATCAGAAATATCCGGCAATACATTATTAGCAACATACTTTTCTATAACTATTTTCATCGGTGTAAATTTGGCTTGCTTAGTATATACTAATTGCTTTTCTTTACACGCAAATATTCATTACTGCAAGAAATACTTCGAAACGTGCGGGTAGACAGCAAGATGAAAAGCAAGAAATGCGTATGGCTCTTAAAATGTCCGCCATTGTTTTAACTGATTTCTTTACTTGGGTCCCATTAGTAATAGTATGCATTTTAGTACAATGCCAAATTATCACGGTTGGACCACTGGCCTATGTGTGGACTGTAGCTTTCATAATACCAATAAATTCAGCTATCAATCCATTCCTGTACACTTTAATCACGCTCATTTCAGACAGAATAGACTTAAGGAAAAAAACAGGGACAACGAAAGGCTTAGTCAAAGCGAACACATCCTCTTTTCACCATTATAATAACATAATGAACAATTTGAGAAGTATGGCGGTCTTTCCACACCCTACTGCACATTATGTGTATTTCCATCTCCCGTTTTACTCAAACGTAGTACGCCTTCTTCTATTTCAAGTACTGCCATCCTATTTTGTCCTGGTTTCAGAACTCTTAGGTTTGATCTTTAAATGTTTTCTCTTGGTCTTTCAACTATTAAAGAGAAAATTAAAGGTAGGCTAAACCTCCTGTCAGTCTAGTGGTAGATATAATTATCATGAATGTTTTTGTGTTTATTGACTTTATTTGAAAAAGTATATACTGCTAACCCGGAACTAATACGGTTTACATATATGAGGCATAGGAAAAAGTAACAGATGTAATGGATGTTTTGTTTGGTGTGCACGATCGTTCAAAATATAATAGACAATACTAAAAAAATAAACTTGATAAGTAGGCTATATTTAATGTTGTTGTAGTTATAAAGTATTCGTGAAACGTAACGAAAAGACATACAGTAATCGAATATGTTTAAGGTTCGTTCATACTCGCGTCGGTGGGCATCGGCAGACGTCACCGGCTAAAAGTTGACTTTCTTCAACTCGTGCCTCGACATCCGTCGACCTCAGACGATATGCAACGAAAGGAGTATTAACAGACCTTTAGACGTGTTGGTAGTATATGCAAGAGAAAACAGGGCTTGAACGCTCACGTTTGTATCCGTAATTCTCAGTCTAATCATAGCCATGTGTGCATACATGAAAATAGCTTTGAAATGTATGGTTAAAACGTTTTATGTATGATGATGATAGTCAATGGAAATGCCTTTTTAAACGCTATTTAAATGCTCATGATCCAAACTTTTTTAATTTAAAATATGAATTTTGTGGAAGCAAAGCATGCCTCATCATTATTTGGTCTACCAACATTTTATTCAGATATGGTAAAGGCATGGCATAATGTAGATAATGTTTATAGGAACTTACCAATCAACGACTCATTAAGGGTCAAAAGTCATATAATATGGGGAATTGAACTGATCATGCACAATAGTAAGACCTTTGGAAATCATTGGATTGATAGTGATATGATATATATCAATGACCTTATAAATAATGATGGTATTGTCCACTACTTATATATACTTGACAAACTTAAAAATAAGCACAACTGGATTGCAGAACTATTCATTATTTTCAAATCTATTCCAAAGTATTGTTTTGCTTTATTAAACGCCAACAATCTGGCTATTGAAATAAATACTCGTTTAGGAACATCGAGTGTATATGTAAATAACAAAACGTGTTAATATCATGTATTGGCAATCAAGGTATATTTACGTTCATGAAGTTACAACATTTACAGTCGGGCCAATAATTCAGAACAGATGGGCACAGGAACTGACAACGTCACCAACATGGGACGATATTTGGACTATGAAAACTATTCTTGAAAAAAAGAGAAAATTGGCAGAATTCAATTACAAATTGTTATATGGAATCATCGCTACCACAAAACGTATATAATTGGAATAAAGTGAACTCACCAAATTGTTTCGAGTGCAACACATCAGATGATTATCTATATTCATTTATTGCCTGTCCTTTGTCAAATAGCTTTTGGAATCTTTTATAAAGATTTATTATTTCTAACAATGTTCCATGACAAGATCATTGCACTTGGTTATAAACCAGATAATCAAAATGTATTGAATGTAATGCTAAATAGAATGATTAGTCTGGCGTCGTTCACTCTGTATAGATCCAGACGTATCAAGATCACTGAGAATAAAAACGTTGATGCTAAGATGGAGAATAAGTGTCTTGAGACATAGTGAAAATATGTGGCATAAGATTGGCAAAAGCCTACAAAGCACAGAGTAAATAGTAGGTGTTGATATTTTTCTTGTAAAACACATGTACACGACAGCACCACATCATATATTGTCGTGTTTGTCAACTCACTTGCGAGGGTCATGTACCGTATTCATGATCATGAGCCATCTATCTTTAAGTTCACATTTGTAACTTCTTGATACTAGTGTTGTGTCGCTCTTTCATAAATTTAATTGTGGTATAGTCTAGAAATACCTTCAAATAATTATGGTATAAATGACACGTCATAGCCGGCAATCGTGGCCATTTGTCATCTCCCGTTTGCGTAGGATAGTTATGCATGTCCGTGTATAGTTATATGTGATCGAAATAAATGCAAGGAATTAGTGAAACATACTACATTTCTATGTTGTGATTATTGGTTTATGTGTATACACGGTGGGTACAGTTAGCGTCACATCACTAGTATGTTTAATATATTGTTATTATGTTATATGTTATATGTACTTATTATGATACTAGTATGTTTAATATATTGTTATTATGTATGTAACTATGTATAGAATATAGCTGAATGAAAAATAAAATGAATTGGACAAAAACACACACAAACAAAATGAGATGCAAATTGAAATAGAGGCTTGAATAAAATAGACACAATTTGACTCTCTTACTTACTTACTTACTTACTTGTAACTTAATTAACATTTTTCACGCAGCTGTTGTTGTTACCAAATACAAAACAGATTTTTCAGAACCTTTCTCAAATGTCAAGGTCTATCTGAAGGATTACTGAAGGATTACTGAACCGATACATGTCATGTGTGTACTTACTTTAATGCATTTCTTATGGTGATTCCAAATATGGTAAATTAAATTTAATACATATGACACATTTAAAACATTTTGGAATGTCGTATGCAGCTGCTTGCCGCGTGGAAAATGTTATGTCGTCGGGTTATATTTCTCCACATTTTCATTTCCAACATAGCCTCACCCGGACTTGCTCGCCTATCGGGCCTTTCTGTGAGTGACCAATCACGTTGTCTTAGAGCAGTCCACAAGGTTCTCAAGACTCTCTATTACACCAATATTTCGAGAGTCATTCAATAATTCACTCATAACATTGCTAACGAATGTCATCCTCATGACAGTGATCATGATTATAGCTCTGAATCATAGCTGCACATTTATAGTAAATCATAACTAATATCGGTTTCACTTTTGTTATGACGTGGTCAACGCCAGAGAGAGATTTTTGACAACGTAAACGGATAATTACCTTAAAAATATATGTTTCTCGGGTTTTTTCGCATGTATAGTTAGATATGAGAGCACGATTTAAATACTGAAAATGGAAATCAATGAGTAATATCTGAATATAAATAACAGTATAATCATTTATGAATAACATTGTAAAGCAAAATTAACTCTAGGCTTGCAAATAGTGTAATATCAACTCGAATGTATTGCTATGCCTGTGGCACACTACTAATCAGTCAGATGTTTGTTGTTACAAGTCAAGCCACAGTGATGCCTCTTTTGTTGAATCTTTAATATGATAGTCACTTCATGAGTTTTTTCCTAATGTGCAACCTTCAGAATAGTCAATCAGGTAGTCAATGATAGAAAATTTGCTCCTCGAGAGACTTGCAATCCCTCCATTTCGTCCTGTATATCGAAAACCTCGTAGTTTTTATGGAAATCAAATATGACTTGTACATGGTTCTCATTGAGGAGGGGGTAAACTTATAGTTGCCCTGATCTGGTTCTGGCTAATCAGAGGGCATGTTTTTTTCCTACAAAATCAGTCACCATTACATTCCAGTTGCCTGTAAGGTTTGAGCCTATGTTTGATCCATCCAACACCATTGACCGCACGCTGGGGGACCTTGAGTGTGGCAGCGGTGGAACTAGAAACAAGCCTGAGGGGCTGCAGTATTGCCACATGACTTTCCACACGTGGTGATTTCCCGCCTGATTTGGGCTAGTTTTAGAACTAAAATCTGCTCTTTGGATAATATAATGTGATTTTTTTTCTCGAAATTTGAACATTTGTTTTTATAAAATATGATATAGCACTAGTTTTTATGACAAATTGAAATTAAAAGTTGGAATTTGTTATCACAAGAACATTTTCAAAAGTAGTATATAGGGCTTCTAGTTACGCCAACACTAAAGAGCCTTGAGCTATGCTTAGGATAGCGGTGGAAATGGTAGCACGCATGCTGGCAAGACACAGTTGGTGTAAAATAAATCAGATAAATGGTGTAGGAGGGGATGATTTATTACCCTGGATATGTCATCAAAGAAAGTTGGATTTTATACAGGGCTAAATGGCTCATTACCAATCATATTACAGCATTTGGATTCATTTCATAGCTACTAAGTGATAAAGATACAAATCAACAGAGTAGAATATGTAAAAGATCACTAACCCAATGGGGACAATATATACAAGGAGACACCAAAAGGGAAAGGAAAATACGAAGAAGAAGAAAAAGAGATTACACGACGTTTCGGCAAGATATACTTGCCTTTATCAAGAAAAATAGCTTTTTATATGTACAAAATATACATATTTTTTACTCAACAGAGTAGTAAAAGTTCATTTTTCATCTCCAACAGTTTTAGAATGACATATTTTAGTTCTATCAGTAAACGTTACCAGCGATTACGTGTAAGGGGGCTGTGGACTCTCAGGTACAGTCTCCGTAAAACTGCCGTAACTTCTTCAATATTCATTTAATCTTCATAAACGTATACAGTTTTTTGCAGAAAAGGGTTCAATGAATCCAACCATGATAATGAAATTGACCATTTTGGAAAAAATTAAAAAAATTAAAAGATAACTCAAAATATATTTTGTTATATTTTGTCGTACTAGTTTTATGATAATCCTGATAACATTCCCCAGGAGCAGTTTTTTCTTTTTCAATATTTTTATTTTATTTTTTGAGTTACAGACCAAAAAGTGCCAAAAAACGTGATTTTTTTACCGCCAAAATCATGAAAAATCACATTTTGGGGGGGAAAAAATTTTGGGCACTTTTTGGGCTATAACTCAAAAAATAAATAAAATATTAAAAATTAAAAAAACCGCTTATCAGGATTATCATAAAATTGGTATGACAAAATTTAACAAAATATATTTTGAGTTATCTTTTCCAAACCTAATAATTATGGGTCAAAAAACATGTGTTTATAATTTTTTTCCAAAATGGTCAATTTTATTATCATGGTTGGATTCATTGAACCCTTTTCTGCAAAAAACCTGTATACGTTTATAAAGATTAAATGAATATTGAAGAAGTTACGGCAGTTTTACGGAGGCTGTACCTGAGAGTCCACAGCCCCCTTAACACTTTCCACGCGGCAGGCGTCTGCAGACGACATTCCTAAATTTCACAAACTGTTAAGAAATGTCAAATTAATTGAATTTCATTGCCATATTTGGAATCACCATGAGAAATGCATTTAAATAAGTACACACATGCCTAGTATTGGTTCTGAAATCCTTAATATACACTTTGAAAGTTGGGAAAGGTTTCTGACAAATCTGTTTGGTAAAGGTAAAATCAGTAGCCGCGTGGAAAGTATTAAGGGGGGACTTAAGGATTTTTTTGGAATTTTGTGACTGCTGTAATTATTGAACTATGACTCAAATGTATACAAAAGTATACATTTTTGTAAATGAAATGGATCAAAGACTCCAAATTTGGCATCAATTTTGACCAACATTTTTGTTTTTTGAGAAAATCACAAAAAATCACTTTTTTGACCCCAAAAAGTTCAACAAAGCTAACAAAAATTATATTGAGTAAAAAATTCCCAAATTGCTAGATGATGATGTAAAGACACTAACTTAGGGACGATTAATTTTTTTAAACTTTGTTTATACATTCAGAGATGTCACTTTTAGTTTGCTATAGCTAGGCTAATATACAATTGTAAGCAAGTCTGCGACCTCTTTGATTTTAGGCTGGTAACACATTCCTATAGTGCATTTCGTTAAAACAGTGTAAATTATTTTTTCAACTGTACGTATCACGTGATGATTACGATCGTTTTCGCAAAATATCGCAAAATGGCGCGGTTTTAAAAGGATACCATTTCGTTTAACTTAAATATTAGTTTAGTTAGTGACGATATTAGACTAAAACCGCGTTTAGTACGAGAATACGGCCCTTTACGTCTCCGCGTACAACGGAGAGTATATTGAACTATTTGATCATGTACTAAGGTAATTATTATTCCTGTGTGAGATCCAAGAGCAAAAGAGTGATTAGTTTGTCCACATGAGTTGAAGAACAGGCTCTTTTTTATGTGTTTACAAATTGTTTGATTTTTTGGTCAACTTCCTTTCGACTCACACTGCTTGTAAAAACGTCTTCTTCCTCTTGTCAGATTTCAAGCCTGTAGCGGTTCTTGCGCCGCTGTACTCGCTGTACTCCGTAGAGTATTATGGGCCACATTCCGATCCATAGTCAAAACAACAGTCTCCGCTCTCTACACACGCTTGGTCGCAGTAGCACTCGGGGTAATCATTAGAATCATAAGTAGAATCCTCACATCGTCCAATACAGCTGCTAGAACTGGATTCATGAGCTGTAAAAGAGATATAATTTTATAAATAATATGTTAAGCGAGATAAACACTTTTATTTCTTCATGGTATAATTTACATGTAGTTCTTTTCAATCATGCCTGTTTTATCATTGGATAAAAGATGTAAAGGAAACATAAGGCTACTATTACCTCGTTAAATAAATCCCGATTTCTAGAAATGCTCATAATAGATTGAATCTATCTGAAATAAATTCCCTAACTTTTACGATACGCTTTGAACCATTCTCAATTGGAAGCGTAAATGGTAAATATATAATCATTATGTAAAAACATGTGTAGCTCCCACAGTGATACACTATTCATGATGACCGATCTTTAGATGACCGCACCACTGTGCATTATACTTTGTGTAGTCTGTAGTAGAGAAGGGGCAGTCTCTACGTTATTTACATCATAGTTTCCACATTCCTTTGGAGGTTCTATTCTATAGTAGGCCAATGGCGACCTATGTGGCTACCTATATCTCTGTGCAGTTAATCTAAACGGCTCTTTTCAGAGCCACCAATCTTTCACAATTAGGAAAGGGCACCTTTTCTCAAATTATCCGAGGAGAGGAAGCCCAAATGATGATAACAATAGAGAAGTGGCAATCTTTATGTTTTGCTTAATATTATAATAATTTAGTCCTGAACAAGTCAAAGCTAATCCTGACGAAAGCTTGACAGATCAAAACTTATCAATACTCAAAAGTGTTCACAAATTGTAGCTATACCTTGAATGTTTATAGTTAGCATCTTAGTCTCCTCATTCCCAGCGGGATCTATCGATGCATAAGTCACGAGTGTAACACCAATAGGAAACGTGTCCCCAGAATTGTGAGTTGATGTCAGAGTTTGAGAACCAGAATTATCAGTAGCCATAGGTTGTGTCCAGGTTACAACGGCGCTCAGTGAACCACTGTCTGTGGTCTTCATTATATTGCCAGGCATGTTTAAGATAAGCGGCTTTTCCATATCTGTTAACAAGTGTTAATTAGGTAAATAAGGTTATGTTTAAGGGAATATGAGTGATTTTACACCGGGAGACTAATTACATGGTGAAATGATACATATGTCTCGTTACAAAGAGTGCCATAAACCGCGGCTTAAATTATCCGACTTCCAATGCGCCCCTACTAGACTCATCTATACTGTCAAGTGCTGCTGTCAGTTTCGATTCTTTAAATAGTTATATAAGGTCTAAATTAATTTGTATTGTTATGTACACTAACCAATGATATACGATGTGTACATTCAGCCATAAGTACATAGTGTTACCTTCAATTGTTATCGTAAACATCATAGTTTCCACATTCCCGGCTGCATCTGTCGATGTGTATGATACGAATGTAACACCAATAGGAAACGAGTCCCCCGAATTGTGAGACGATGTCAGAGTTTGAGAACCAGAGTTATCACTAGCCGTGATTGGATTCCATGTTACTAAGGCGTTTGGTGAACCACTTTCTGTGCTCCTCGTTATATTGATAGGTATGTTTGAAATAACTGGCTTCTCGATATCTAGCAAACATGGTTATAATTAAAGGTTTAATTTAATAGTAAGTGGAGTATTACCAAAATATAATTCATAACTCAGTTATTAAAGAAGACACATTGATAATTAGCATTTTGTTGTAAAGAAAGGGATGAGAAAATGAGAATTACTGTGTACTGAAAAAAAATAACAATAAAACACGATATGCACTGGGACAAGCCATAAAAGTTGCTGTGCAATAAAACAACAGAAATAACGGAATCAGACCATTACGTTATTTGTGTTATTTTATTGCACAGCAATTATTTTAGGCATACAAGTTATTCATAATGATGTACTTTTACCTTGAATTGATATTGTGAACATCTGAGTCGCCTTATTTCCAGCTGCATCTATTGATGTATAAGTCACGAGTGTAGCACCAATAGCAAACGAGTCCCCAGAATTGTGAGTTGATGTCAGAGTTTGAGAACCAGAATTATCAGTAGCCATAGGTTGTGTCCAGATTACAACGGCGCTCGGTGAACCACTGTCTGCGGTTTTCGTTATATTTCCAGGCATGTTTAAGATAACCGGCTTTTCCATATCTGTTAAAATAGGTTGATTAGGTCAATAAGGTTATG
Organism: Ophiura sarsii; assembly: GCA_035610835.1. NCBI lineage: Eukaryota > Metazoa > Echinodermata > Ophiuroidea > Amphilepidida > Ophiuridae > Ophiura > Ophiura sarsii. Next base: position 26,014,260 of record CM069449.1, read on the forward strand.
TTTAAGGGAATATGAGAGATTCTACACCGGGAGACGAATTACACGGTGAAATGATACAGATGTCTCGTTACAAAGAGGGCCATAGTTTCTTGCGTATAAACCACGGCTTCTCCGACTTGTAATACCCCGTACTAGACTAATTTATAATTTGTATACTGTACAATGCTGCTGTTATCGTCAGTCTCATATCTTTTAATATAAAACGTCTAAATCAATTTGTATTGTTATGTGAACTGACCAATCAGGATGATATACGATGTGTAAATTCACCCATAAGTATAATAGTGTTACCTTCAATTGTTATCGTAAACATCATCGTTTCCACATTTCCGGCTGCATCTGTCGATGTGTAGGTCACGAATGTAATACCAATAGCAAACGAGTCTCCAGAATTGTGAGATGATGTTAGAGTTTGAGAACCAGAGTTATCACTAGCCGTAATTGGTGTCCAGGTTACTACGGCGTTCGGTGAACCACTGTCTGTGCTCCCCGTTATATTGATAGGTATGTTTGAAATATCTGGCTTCTCGATATCTAGCAAACATGGTTAAAAGTAAAAGGTTGACTTAGTAATAACTGGAATATTACCAACGTAGAATTCATAACTAGTTTACTGAAGAAGACACATTGATAGTTTGCATTTTGTTTCAAAGGAAAGTATATGAAACAAAAGGAAACGTGTTCGTTTATAAATGTTGCTGCTGTAGTTTAAAAACATGTACTCCTTAGAACCTATTTATACTACGTTATAAATATGAAAGTTTTACATGTTGATAAAGACTGTAATCTTCTAATACTGTGACAAACATCTACTAGGAATCCTCGTAAAAATGCTGTACGGTGAGTCCCATCAAAGATTTATTTTGACGGCACTTTTAATCCACTGTTACACCACGGATTGCAATCATGCTAATAAGGTTTAGAAACCTTTAGATCTCAACAGGTTTTCATGCAGAATGTGTAAAATAATTACAATATCTGGTGTAAAACAGAAACGACAGCTCCTAAACATAAGTTTCGGTGACCTTTTAAGACCTTTCAAATGTTGGCTTTATTTTTTCGATAATTAAGTACACGCTTAACGGTGTTTTCAAGTCATGTTTTGTATTTCGTATGTACGTAGTTACGACTACGATACACCTAATAAGTGTAATTGTTCACCTTACCAATTATTCATGCATTTTTCAGCTAATTTTTGAAATTATATAGCGTTTAGGTAGCACTATTGATAATGATAACATCAATGATTATGGTCCATTGATTAGGGAAAAGAAAAAAAACCATTCAAATGTTGCGCTATAACCATGATACCAGTTTATACAAAATGGTCCCAGTTTGGAAAACATCAGATCGTATGGTTGTCATGGTTATGGGTCACTGTTGGAGTTCATATAATTATTATTTTGCTATAATTGATGATTGATATTCAATTAATTCAACATCAATTTTAATTTACAAATACTGAGTTGGCGCATAACCGATACCCTCTACAGTTTAATACGCTGGAAACGGTGATTCCAAAAGGTTTCACAGATTGCATTAACATTGAAAGTGCAGTCACCCCTAGCCGATTTGGCTCGCCGGTGCTATACCGATGCGATACCGTTGGCGATTTTCGGGGATCGGCACTAGTGCGGTAGAGCAACGGTATCACATCGCTAGAACGGTAGTACATCGTGAGTACATTGGCAGGACTACGGTCAGGGATTCTGGCCAATTAGGCTTGCCCGAGCTATACCGGAGTACAAATTTGGTGATTGTCGGGGATCGGTTCTAGTACAGTAGCGAAACGGTATCACATCAGTAAGAACGGTTGTACATCGTCAGGACATCGTCGGAACATCGGCGAAAAAAATATCTGCCGTTGCGCTGCTGAAGCGAGCATCGGGACTACAACGGCTGTACAACGGCAGTAATCTGGTATGGCTTCGTTAAGTGTCGGTAGAGCACCGGTAGCGCTCCGGATTGGATCGGTGGCTCTTCGGTGGGGTTATAGTAATAAAGGGTGTGCCACTCAACTTGCCGATCTGAAGTTACTTTAATTTTACCAGTGACGTCACTGGTAAATGTCCAAATGTTGGTGGCGCTATTTGTGTTAGTTTTTTTAGGTATTAGACTGAATAGAAGTTTACACGAAATTGTTGGAAACATCCACTAACAATGGTGCAAGTTATGATAAAACGCACGTGCTGTACTGGTTTTACAAGCCTGAAATATATGATACTTCACGTTTGATTATTTATTTTAGGTATTTGAATTCATTCTCTCACTTTACACCATACCGTCATTGTTAGTGTCATACGGACTTGCTGCAAGTCTATGTTCTGACGATGTACTACCGTTCTCAGCGATGTGAAACCGTAGTACTACCGTACTGCTACTAATCGGTATTGCTACGACCAATTGTTTTTTCTTCAAGTGCTCATTGTTATTTTGCAAGTGCTTTCTGGACGGAGCTCAACCGATTTGCTTGCCGTTGAAAATTATGTGCTACGGTTTGGCTATGGCGAGCCACATCGGTTAGGTGTGACTGCACCTTAAAGAAATTATGCACTCTTACCTTCGATTATAATGATAAACATCATCGTTTCCACATTCCCGGCTGCGTCTATCGATGTATAAGTCACGAATGTTACACCAATAGGAAACGAGTCTCCAGAATTGTGAGTTGATGTCAGAGTTTGAGAACCGGAATTATCACTAGCTGTGGGTTGTTCCCATGATACAACGGAGTTTGGTGAACCACTGTCTGTGCTCCCCGTTATATTGAAAGGCATGTTGGAAATTACTGGCTTCTCAATATCTAGCAAATATAATTATTAGTTAATAGTTACAATAATAAATGATAACCAACACTATTACTAATTGATTGCTTATAGAATAAAGACATTAACTAAATAATATGTATGCTTGTACCGTAAAAAACAGGGTTTCAAACCCGTTCGCTCTCGCTATCGCGGCTGATTAATACCCACCGGACCATAGAGGCTGTGTTTACGTGAGCCCTTTGTTGAGATAAGTCTCAAGCGGCCGAAATAATAAATATCAATCATAGATAAATGTTGGCTTATAAGCATGGTTTTAACAGACCCAACGACTAAAGAAACACAATTTACAAATTCACACGAGGATTGAATTGAATAATATTTTCATAACTCATTTTTAAGTAGTTTTACCTTCAATTGTTATGGTAAACATCTTAGTTTCAACATTCCCTGCTGAATCTATCGATGTGTAATTCACGAATGTAAGACCAATAGGAAACGAGTCCCCAGAATTGTGAGATGAAGTCAGTATTTGAGGCCCAATGTTATCACTAGCCGTGGGTTGTGTCCATGTTACAACGGCGCTTGATGAACCACTGTCCGTGATTTTCGTAATATTGGCGGGTATGTTTAGGATGACTGGCTTCTCCAAATCTGGCAAGAAGAATTATGAATGAACAGTTTAATTATACAGAATACATATTGCAATTTCACCAAACAGAATTTATGTTCAAAATGAGGGCATTGACAAGAAAAACTAAATGGAATCGCCATGAAACCTATGCGTTGGAAATACCAAGAACAGGTAACTGATCAATTCAAGAGTTGCACTACACTAAAATGGGATATTCCTAGGGCCTAGGCCCAACCTATCCTATAAAAGTGTTGCTAAACTAGAATTACAAGATATGCATGATAAAATGCTTAATAATTGAAAGACTTGAAAGTACGAACAATTGTGTAAATGCCTAGGATTTGTTATTAATTATGATTAATGGGACACCACCTCCATGCACACTGATTATTAAATTTTGACAAATCTGTCAAATTTGTGTTTTTAACAAGAAACAAGGGCAATGACGGTGACATTTCCAAGCACATTGGATGTGTAGTCTCCTACAGGGCGATCGTTTGGTAAATCAAGCAAGCTACCCTACCTATTGTTTGCACTTTTTGGTGAGAAATAGTAATCATCTTCAAGCAAAATTCACTCTATAAGGTTCCAATTCAAAATTTAGGGGGTCTAAACTAGGATTTTATATCACTAATTTTTAATATATGGGCCTCTATTTAGCAGTGTTCACCCCCCCCCCCACCCCCCCCCCCCCCCCCCCCCATCCCTGCATTGCCTTTATTACGGGACATGTCATTTTGCCGAGACATAGGTCAAGAAATGGTTAATTTAGGTCGAAATGTAAATATTTAGTCATACAGGGTCATTTTTTACCTTTTTTATTTCACCAGAAGAGACATTTATTCCTTATTTTGGGATTAAAGATCAATTTCTTCAGTAGCAGGCAAAGATTTAGATATCTTTTGGTTTCAACCGGACTTGTTGTATCATATGCCTTACCTATGATGAACCATTAATAATTAATGGTTTACCAGGGAACAATCAGGTTCAGGTATATCTGATATTAGGTTTGCCGGCTTTGATGTATGGGGTTTTGTAGTTATGGCAACTCACTAGCGTCTGGTATTCGTTGTATTTAATTGCGTGGTCAACACCGACGCATTGCGATATCATATCAAAATATATTTATTTTCTTAGTCCATCTGATTTGAAATAATACAATATTATCACCGTCGTCGTCGTCATCGTCGTCGTCGTCATCGTCGTCGTCATCGTCATTGTCATCATCTGCCAGGAATTTCTTTTATTGTGTTGAGATCGAAAGTTTAACTTCAAATTATAAAATCGTTAATTAATACCAATTAATTTATGATATATGTACCTACCACATAAAACTTCTCTTTCGAGTAGGTAATCAAGTTTCTCTTTCGTCCAGTTTGTTTTAATGGTTAATGGTACCGGATCGTCTGTGAACCATATGTCACCATCATTCGCAATTTTTTTTTGTATGTTTGGACACGGGAGACTCAACATTTTAGGAGCAAGTACCCCTAGACAATAACACCGTTCTCTTGATGGCAACGACCACTGCTCTGTACCAGTAGACGGGTGCACTCTTTGCTTTAAAATGCAAATGTGTGTGTCTACCGTAGGTGAAAATAAGAGACAGGCTATGAAAAGAAGAAAAAATACAATATTATCAATTAATTCAAAATTATTATTATATTAAAGGATCTTAATTATACAGAAGAAGTCTAAAAAAGATCAAAACGTTTGCCATTCGAGTGCCCATAAATCCGCCAAACAACATCGTAGCGCAACAAAAGAGGTGTCAAAATGCGCAGAAGATAACTGTGAATCGAATTAATTAATCATTTGTTTGCATACTATTTCAGGTTCCGATAAATCTGACCATTAGTAAGTGTTTAGATACTTTATTGGCGCAGTTTATTTCACTGTTCAACAGTTCAAATTTATTAAAACTTGAACGTTTTTTGTGAATTAATGTTCTTACTTGCCATTTAATTATGGAATGGTGCATGTTGCAGATCGATTTCACTAGATATACAATCCAAGTATCCAAGTTTAACACAAGAAACTTAACACCATGAGAAGTGTTACATCAGTTATTCCTATGGTGTTGACCTAACACCAACATTAACACCAGGAGCGTAACACCGGCTGCATATCTAACACCGGAGTTTTTGCAGTGTACACTAGCGGTTCTTAACCTGGGGGTCGTGACACCAATGGGGGTCGTTTGGGGTTTTCCAGGGGGTCATAAATATAGCTTTTTGGGGGGTTACCAAGGCTGGCAGGGCAAAATTCGGAAGTAGTAGGAGCGACTGAGCGAGTCCAACTTTTGTTTTATAACGTTGAAACATGTAGAAAATGGTCCAGTATATGACGTTAAAATACACTTCACCGGAAATATTTTAGGGGAATGTCCCTCTCTTCCTACGTTCTTTTACCCTTTTGTAGTTGAAATAGTGGCCTGATATTTAGACACATTTTCATCCAAGGATGGTATTACAAGCGTTACACATTGTTGTTTTATCAAATTTCATTCATGTTGTTCTTGCAACAAAGGATATTATATAAATCAGGTTTTATTGGAAATAAAATTTAAAAAACAATAATATATATAATAAAAAACATGTGTTCACTCCCTTACATTTAAGAGTGTAACTATAATAAAACAGCATATTGCGAGACATCAAGTCATACATCTTGCAAGCTTATTGGCCTATTTTTATTGGCCTAGATATAGAGCAAAACTAGTTTGTAAAATATATTCTCTTTTCCTCATTTTTGCAAAATTATACATCTCAAATTTCGTTTAATGAGACCATTCGAAAGATTGATTCATCTTCTGTTAAACATTGTCAAAATCAAAGATACCATGATACTCTGTGACATGATGCATCACATGAAACATGGTATACATGGTGTAAGCTCACGCGAGTGCACAAGAAACCACTTTGACTCATTGGACAGTTTTAAGACATTGATACACTTCCGTAATAACTATTTCATTTTATTATCATCACCAGATCTATGGAGAATTAGTTGCTGTTTTTCTTCCCTTATAAAAGCCTCAAAGAATTAGCAGTCTTTATTTTCTTCTTGGTTTTCTCGAATATGATTCACATAACTTATATACACATTTTGATACTGTTCTACATGTTCTAAGTTTATCTATATTTGCCTATTGTTGTTTTTAATCATGATTAATAATGTCATAATAATTACGATGTAGAATTTGAGAGAGTAATTAGATCGACATTGCATGCACAATATTGAGCTATTATGACATAATTGCACAACAATATTCATACTAATTAAGTAAGTAAGCACTTGCTACTTGTTATATAACGTAATAACTGTTTAAAAGAAATGAGATCTGTCAGTTCTTCTCTCCAACCAAATATGTTTAAAATTACAATTTCCAAATATTTATCAACATTATTTTAGCATTATCTCAATAATGCTTGTTACGTCCATTATTGCCCGAGAACGATTGAAATTTAACATAGCATTGTACACCAAACGAATTCTTGGCAAACAAGCTATGTAATTGATGAGTTGTGTGTAAATACAGGCACTCATTTCTCTTATCAAATAAGTAAACTAATGTTTTCAAAACGTATTGATCTCACTAATATTAACAATCTCATATGTCATGTGTGATGGTCTGGAACTAGATTCAATATGTCCAGCTCTTCCTTCAATTTGTTCAACTTGTGACCCACCTCAATCATTAAAAACCTATAGTTTCATAACAATCCCTTTACTTAGACGATTTTGGAACAGAAGTTGAATTTCCCAGAATTTAGGAGAAAGCTCATATCTCTCGTTTGGAATAACCAATTTGAACGAAATAAAATTGTGTGTTCTCGCTGGGCATTTCATTAAACATATAAATGTTTGTTTTGCACTCGTTAAAGAAATCAGTGAAATCGGGAACTGAATATTTTGACTCACCCTGTATATGCGGGTATATGATATTGATTTATTGTAGGCCTATACTTTCCGCTCCGAGTTAGCATAAAAAGTGTTAATTTATCAGTATTTGACTTTGGTTAAGGGTTATTTTTACACCATTATCATATATTTTCCATCACCTTAATTTGAACATGTATCAACCTCAAGAAGAAATGAAGTATTTATGTTTCGCTATTGTGTGTATCGCTTTGATGGCGTATTTTGAAATACCGAATTCACAAAAAAAATCGCGAGATTTCTTGAGCTTTCATGGCTACCGCCCCATTCTTTTTATGTTTTTTTGTTTGCTATTCAATTATTTTAAAAAGGTGGTATTTTAATCCTTTCAGGATTTCTAATTTTCCTTACTAAAAGAGTCCTTAAAATATTGTAAAAATATCGACATGTCAGTTTGTCTTAGCACCATTAGCTTAATTTCCATGTTTAATACGACGCCCTGTTAAGAGGACCACTAAATTATTACATCACATTTACCCCATATTTGATAATTATTTGTTTGCAGGAATAGTTTTGAACAGTTAGATAGCTAGTTGACCCACCACCTTAACCATTAAACGAATTAGAATTTGATATGGACGTGAGATGGACTATTTTGGAATACCATGAACGTGATGAAAACCAACAGTTTCATCTGAAAAAACACATGTAGGAGATATTGAGAATATTCCTCACAAAAGTTATATACATTTTGTGTCACATATCACATATCGTCCTGTCATGAAATTTTTGTTGGGAGAACTTTGAATACGTATGGTCACTCTTCCAGGTATGGGGTACATTAGACCTTTAGGAAGTTGATCAAATGTTATACCTTTGGGATCAGGAACTTAGAAATGGAGTGTCCATCACGCAGGAACACATAATCATAATTAGGTTATTTTGAAAAGTATCATCAAATTATACTGAAAACATTTTCATTCATTTAGTGTCATCAGATTGTCAAGGTAAAATATGGATCCAGTTTAATTCATACAATGTTTCTCATTATTATTAGAAGTACCATGTCATCATTGTCATGGTGTATGATGATGGGCGTATTGTAATGCAAGTTGGTTGTTTTGTTTTCCATATACTGTATTAATACCAATAAAGTATATGCTATGATCAAATTTATCGTTCGAATATCATACAAAAGCAAAGGTCACAAATTATATTTTCTATGAATGAAAAAGTAACTTTGAGGCCCAAGTGTCCGAAAAACATGTCCATATTATATATCATTTCATGATATAATTGTAACGATCTTTAACACAGTTTGACAGCAGTATAATCGAAATGCCTGTCGGTTATCGTATCAATGATGAGGGAGGATCACGGTCCCTTTCGGAGAAAGATAACTATTAAAAACCATACTTTTGCAGTTAAAATATTTGTAAAATAATAATGAGAAGTCAAGATGTTGTCAAAAATAGGGTTTTTTGGCGGCCATCTTGGATTTACGGACAAAATGACTTTTGCCTGCATAGATTTTTTTAGACTTTTAGTATGTTCTTCCAGAGACCTTTCTTATAACGAAACTGAAGAAAAACCTTGTGTTGCAATTTGTGGTGGGTCATTCATTAGATTGACTGGACTAATTGAACTCGAAAGTAGCAGCTGCGACTACCGTTCCAAATGGTTGACCTTATATATTTCGCTCTGCATCGCATTGAGCACTCTGTGAAAAGATTGCTTCTCTACCTCTCTATCTCTAAATAAATTGATTTCGAATAGCAATATGAATTGTCAGATCAATCCATTTATTGGGATTGATAGAATAGACCCTATAAGACGAGCCCATCCGTATGATAATCTATAGGGAGAGTAAAAATACTGCAATACTCGAAAGTAGCCATCTTGTTTTCAAAACCTAGTTGATGTTTGAAAATATTTAAGTGTTATAAGAAACACATATTTGTTGCTATAATCGGTTTCAGCAAATTTGTCACCTCTTGGATATTGGCGGAGGTGCAAGGTTGACCTGCTTGGGATGTACTGGTCGTGAATTGCTATTTGCCATGTCAATACCCAGTTAATCTTCTTAAATATTGCGATAGAGTAACCAATAATCAATACGTCTATCTATTGTAGTGTGTTTCTACTGGGGAACTTAACTGTAATTACCGATAAGTTGCCCAGTAGAAACAACCATACAACGGTAAAAAACACTAACTAGCCCGGTAGAAACATCCACCCGTTAAATATTAACGATAAGTTCGTGTGACCCGTAAGTATACAGGTACACAATGTATTCTACGCGTTGTGAGGCAGTCCTTTTCAGGTGGGGCGGCATTTCTGGCATAACAAAAGGTCAAATGTCGTGGTACATCGATTAGGACGCTTATACACTCAAGAGCGTGTTTCTACTGGGGCACTGCAAAGTTAGCCCCTCCCCCCGTATCTACTCGCAAAAAGTTACCGCTATAAACACACGTCCATAGCTGACATAGAAAAAAGAGCTATTCATATATAAATACATCATAGCTTTATAACAAATTACGCAACGGATAAACATAAACGTAGTGTATACCCATTTCGGTACAATCGGTGCTCCGATTTCGGTAATTATGTGTGGTTTATAATAACTTAAATAACAAACACTCACCCACTAAGGACAGTAGTAAAGTGCGACCTGTCATCACGATATGTTCATCTATAAACATACATAGGAGGTATCATAAGCTCTTGCATCGTTTATCATAATCAGTGGACACATGTTTTCCAGACTCGTGATATAATGTACACGTGACTTTCCCTGTAGTCGTAGTTGTAGTTGTAGTTGTGTAGAGGATTAATACCGAATTTATATTTTTGACTGTCATGCGCAGTCCATTCTTTTACAGTGCAAAACCTGAAACACGACAGTGCGCAACACAACGATGAAACCAATCATTTTATATTTGCTCTCAAAATCAGACTGCGACGGATACGTTCATGAATAATTTGACATTCAATGATGCGTTACGAGGCGACGTTATCAACAGAAAAACACAAACGGTGATTATGGGGTAGAGTTTGTTAAATCTAAAACTCGTTGACAATAAATCAATTGAATTATGAAATTATTAGATCGAAATCCACATTTACATTTGTACGTTATAAGACCATGAGATATTACTCAATAGACCTATGTTTCGGCAAGTCGTCCGAAGCATGTTTTGACAAGGCGCTGTCACACCTAGCCGATTTGGCTCACAGGAGCTATATCGGAGCACAAATTTGGCGATGTTCGGGGATCGCTACTAGTACGGTAGCGCAACGGTATCACATCGCTAAGAACGGTAGTACATCGTCAGGACATCGTCAGAACATCGGTGAACAAATAAGCAACGGCAGGCGACGGTAGATATTTTTGAACATGCTCAAAATGTATGCCGTTGCGCTACAACGGCAGTACAACGACAGTACAAGACTGGCGCACCGCCCATATCGTCCCAATTTTCAAGAAAGGGTCCAGATCCAAACCTGACAACTACCGCCCAATCAGCCTAACCTCAGTCATCGGGAAGACTCTTGAGAGTATCATAAAGAATAACATCACAGACCACCTCGACAACAACAACCTCATTGCAGATACTCTACACGGATTCAGGAAAGGGAAATCATGTACAACCAATCTCCTTGACCACCTTGAAGGACTGACCAAGCAGGTTGACGAGGGAACACCAGTGGATGTGGTCTACTTGGACCTGGCGAAAGCCTTCGACAAAGTACCGCACCAGAGACTACTCGCCAAAATAAGAGCCCACGGAATAGATGGATAGGTTGCCAGATGAATTGAAGCATGGCTAAAAGACCGCAAACAGAGAGTCACAACACAAGGAGCAGAATCCAACTGGGAGAAAGTAACCAGCTCCGTTGTACAAGGATCAGTCTTGGGACCACTCTGCTTCCTCATCTACATGAATGATCTTGAAGTAGGTATCAGCCATGGCTCCAGAGTATCTAAGTTTGCAGACGACACAAAACTCTCTCATCCAGTACCTAGCCAAGAAGACATCGAGGCCATGCAAGAAGACATAGAAAAGCTTCAAACCTAGGCAGACAAGTGGCAAATGCAGTACAACGTAGAGAAATGTGGGGAAATGCATACAGGCTTCTACAACCCACACCACACCTACACAATGGGAGACACACAGTTGGAGGAAACAGAAGAAGAAAAAGACCTGGGTGTTCTAATTTACAAGTCACTTAAAACTTCGTCCCAGTGCGCTGCAGCTGCCAAGAAAGCAAACATGGTCCTTGGCATGATCAAAAGGAACTTTGCATACAAAAGCAGAACTGTCATCCTCAAGCTGTACGAATCATTAGTTCGTTTACATCTAGATTATTGCATGCAAGTCTGGAATCCGTACCTCGTCAAAGACAAGACCAAACTAGAAAAAGTACAAGGCAGAGCTACCAAACTTATATCGAGCCTGAAACATCTCTCGTACCCAGTCAGGATTTCCAGACTGAATTTAACAACTCTAGAGGACAGAAGGAGAAGAGGCGACCTAATCGAGGCCTACAGAATCATGCATCAAATCGACAAAATAGACCCAGACAGCATTTTCCAAAGATCACATCATGACAAAACAAGAGGACACTCAATGAAACTTTTCAAGATAAGGGCCAACCTCGACATCAGGAAGCACTTCTTCAGCAACAGAGTGGTGGACGATTGGAACCATCTCCCTGAGATCGCTGATGTGGCACCAACACTCCTCTGCTTCAAAAAACAACTAGCAACAACAATGGGGTTATAATGGGCTCACACAACTTCGGCAACAACGAAGATGGTGTGGCGCTTCAAGGTATGTTCAAGGTATGTTCAAAAATGCTTTTTGCAGGTTTGCCGTTAATTAACGTTATTTGACCGTTTCTACACTGCTAAAATGTTGAGTAAAACATTTACTCAACGTTGAGTAACTATGCAACAGTTAAACAGTTGAGTAACCAATGCCCAATATGTTCAACAGTTGAGTAAAAATGCCCAATATGTTCAACAGTTGAGTAAAATGTTGAACATATTGGGCATTGTTTACTCAAATGTTGAACTGTTGCATAGTTACTCAACGTTGAGTAAACGTTTTACTCCACATTTTAGCAGTGTACTGAGCAAAAAGCCTCGGTCCCGGTATTACCATTAAGTTACCCAGTAGAAACACGCTCATGGATAATCAAATTGTATCAGCAAATCATACTCTGCCACAATGAATCAGTATCAAACAGTAATTCTTTTCATTGGACCGCAATAAAGGAGTGTAAAATGCATCAAGATACTTTTCCTATGCCATATAACGTATAGCCGCGGTTCCACAACGCTACTGATTCACCTATTCAAAAGTTTCGCAAACATACACACTTGACACACATTGCGTTGGCGTTCCTAGTTTAATCATACCGAGACAAGGCGACATTTTATCACCATTAATCTCATTACTGGCTGTATAAATTATAAACTAGTAAAGTGTCCACCTGTTGAGCAACAATACAGCTATGGTAGTCCGTTGTAATGTGCGCAGTGGGTTGTATACAAATACTACATGGTAGAGGGGAAATAGAGGGGAAATAGAGCAAACTATTTTCCCTAGGTACTGGCTACGAGCCTATCACCCCGAACCAAAAGGGTGATGGGTGATAGGCCCGTAGCAAGTACCGAGGGAAAACAGTGTACCCTATTGGCCCGATCATACCATGTAATATTGTTATATTACACCTCACTGTGACTCTGGATATTAGGTTGTAGGGAAATAGTAAAAACATTTTCCCTAGGGAATTAGTACTTGTGATAGAAATTGGCCAATCAATTGCAATGATTAATTCATGAACATTTATGAGGTGTAATGAGGGTTGCTGAAACCGGAGCAAGGACCAACAGAAGCCATCCATGTGTCGGCCAAATTTGCGGGAGCTAAAGTATGTTTTTGAATTTACAAAGACCAACACCACAGATACCTAAATCTGTGACCAACACATGTTGGTAAATAATCGTTTAGATAACCCGCCAAATATAGGTCTGTCATTGAACAGTAATACTGGTATTATTTTATTATTTACCGGTGCTTATAGAGCGCATTTCCAAAAGATCAATGCGCTGTACAAATAACAGACATCAAAAAAATGGCATACAATTATATAACAACAAAATAACATCAAAAACTTTAAAAATATGATATAAAAGATGCATTACAGCAAAGCACCACAGTTGTATAAAAAGTATTACATAATTTACACAATAATCAGTTACAAAATGTTTAAAAATACGAATGAATTGACAAAGTGATATATAATTTGTAAAAAGGCCAGGAAGTGAACTAATGTTTAGGAAAAAGGTGAGTTTTAAAAAGTTTCTTGAACTTTTTCACACTGTTTGCTTCACGAAGAGACCTAGGTAACATATTCCATAAATTGGGTCCTTAAACAGAAAAACATTTATCCCCATAGGTTCTGTTGGTGGAAGGAGTCACAAGACGGGTTGTATCTTGAGTTGACCTAAGACCGGCATGCCCTGGTTTATACAAACAAATGAGATCTTGCAAATATTGTGGGGATGAACCTTGTATACAAATGTACACATGCACTAAGATCTTAAAATCAACTCTCTGCTGGACCGGCAACCAATGCAGCTCACGAATCAAAGGTGCAGCGCTAGTGCGCCTATCAACATGATAGACAAGGCGTGCAGCGCGGTTTTGAAGCCGTTGGAGACGTTGCATATCTGATTTTGACAGGCCACCAAGCAAAGAATTGCCATAGTCGAGCCGAGAAAGGATCAAAGATCTTACTGCATGTGCACAGGTTGTTCTATCAATAAATCGTCTTATCCTCCAAAGATTACGTATATGGAAATTAACAGTACGACATAGCTTATTTTTATGTTGTTTCATACTGAGACTGCTATCAAATACGATACCAAGATTCGTAATACAAGAAGAAGGGACGATCACAGATCCACCTATTTTCAAATTAATGTCCAGGTTAGACACTGCTTCAACATGCCTAGGAGACGAAATCAGGAACAGCTCAGTTTTTGAATCATTGAGCTTCAGCTTATTAGCATGCATCCTGATTCCATGATCGAATGTCTGCAATGCATTTAGTAAGCCTAAGCTGAGCAGAAGCAATGTCCACCTTTGACTTATAATCGAAACTAATATATAGCTGGGTATCATCAGCGTAGATATGATACGGTACCCCGAAACGTCTGATGATAGAAGCCACCGGTTGAGCATAGACTGTAAACATAGGTAGACCTGCGACGGATCCCTGAGGAACACTGTACTTGAGCGGGACGTTTTCCGAATATTCACCAAGGATACTAACCCTGTTACTACGATCTTGAAGGTAACTTTCAAGCCAATTTTTGGCAGAACCTCGTCTGCATTCGTTTAACTATAGCATGATCAATTGTATCGAATGCAGCGGAGAGATCTAAAAGAACAAGCATAATTACTCTACCTTTGTCAAGTTCACCCAACATGTCATTTTTGACCTTAAGAAGGGCCGTTTCTGTGCTATGAGATGATTTGTAGGCAGACTGGTATGTTTCTGTGAGCCCATTACTTTGGAAATGCTGCTTGAATCTCGAAATAGCTGGGTATTCAATAATTTTCCCCAAAGTCGGAAGGTTCGATACGGGCCGGTAATTCTTAAGAAGATCAGGATTCAGCGACGGCTTTTTGATCAAAGGCTTAATAACAGCCTGACGTAGAACTAACGGAAAGGATCCGACTCTGAGGGAATTGTTAATAACAGACATAATAATAGGCAAAAGAGTATCGATGCACTTTTTCAACAACCAAGTTGGGATTGGATCAAGGGGACTTGTTTTATTTGGCAGCTTTGAAATGATCTTTCTAACCTCCTCCTCACTCACAGCATCAAACTCTTGCATAACATGGTATAACAGTTAATTGAGTGGTCAGTATATTGAACATTTGAAACACTACTATCATCATCATCAAATAATGAAGAGATATGGGATATTGCACATACAGTATCAGATTGATCACCATCATCCTTATGGTTCAAGACACATTTACTATCAAGTTCAGTCCTGATGTCAGACACCTTTTTGTCAACTATTGAGCAAATTTGTTGCTAAGCGATATTAGAGTTACATGAAGGTAATTTATGAACTGACGAATTAAGCAACGAATTCAGAGTAGTGTACATAGTCTTAGCATCTGCATTATCTAAAGTATTTTTGAAATACTCAGTCTTACTGAAGGTTGTTCACTGAATTGATCTGAACCATTAATACTACGGGAACGAGAACCTTTTGTAACGGACAAGCATATGAGTGAGGTATATTCTCTGTGTCCCGGCTCCCTGCAAATCTACTCATATATGTTTGTATTTATATCTGTACTTACCTGCAAGAAGGACGAGGAAGAGGGTTGATTTGAACCTTGAGTTAATTTTGTTTGAAGATGATTACTTTTTCTCACCAAAAAAGTGCAAACAATAGGTAGGGTAACCTGCTTGATTTTCCAAACAATCGCCCTGTAGGAGACTACACATCCAATGAGCTTGGAAATGTCACCGTCATCGCCCTTGTTTCCTGGTAAAAACACAAATTTGACAGATCTGTCAAAACTTACCTAGATGATATGCACATTTATAAATGGATGTAGTCAGTGTGCATGGAGGTGGTGTCCCATTAATCATAATTAATAACAGATCCTAGACATTAACACAATTGTTCTTATATACTTTCAAGTCTTTTAAATGCAGGATTTTATCATGCATACCTTGCCATTCTAGTTTAGCAACACTTATAAGGGTAGGTAGATGGATATCCCATTTTAGTGTAGTGCACTCTTAAGTTGACAACTTGCCTCTTCAAACGCATTAGTTTCATGGTGATTCCATTTAGTTTTTCTTATCAAAGACCTTATTCTGAACATGATTTATATTTGGGAAATTACAATATGTATTCTGGATAATTAAACTGTTCACTTTATGATTCTTCTTCCCAGATATGGAGAAGCCAGTCATCCTATACATACCCGCCAATATTACGGAAAAACGGATAGTGGTTCACCAAACGCCGTTGTAACATGGACACAACCCACGGCTAGTGATACATTATCTCACAATTCTGGGGACTCGTTTCCTATAATTGGTGTTACACTCGTGACTTATACATCGATAGATGCAGCAAGAAATGTGGAAACAATTATGTTTATCGTAACAATTGAAGGTAAAACACTTTAAAATAAGTTATGAGAATATTATTTATTCAGTTCAATTCAATCCTCTTGTGAATTTGTAAATTGAGTTTCTTTAGGGTCGTGTGCCTTGAGTTAGGACCCCTTTGTGTGACATATGCTAAAAATGGAAAAATCACATGGATTTTCTTTTTTAGCATTAAAACTATACATAGGAGTATAAGGAAAGTATACATTTCCTGAAAGCATACAATTTTCCAAATCTCACAATGCCAATATCAAGGTCATTATACAGGATGGGTAGATATTATATAGGGTGCAAACATCAAGAAATGCACTAAAAACACAAAATGTTCACTTACTAAAAACACAAAATGTTCATTTACATACCTTGAAGATAAAATTATAAATTATTAAGTTGCATAATTCAGAAGTATACACTTGTATTACAAAGAAAAATGTATGTGAAAACGTATTTCCGAAATAAAGTTAACCGTTATCATAATTTAGTGTCATAATAAATTTTGAATTGACGTTTTGTAATAATATTGCACCAAACACAAACATATGACCAATAATCACCATGTTGTAAATACAGGGTGTAACAAGCGAAATGCACATGTATGATCAGTCCTCAATCCACGCGTTTCTTCACTGTTTGCTTCTATTTTGATGAAAGCAATGATAATGTAATGAAATAAAACACACATGAAATGATCATGTTACAATTGGAAATGTTGCCTGGATATACATACTAAATTGAATATGGACAAATACATCACATACAGGGTGTTACAAAATAAAGCACTTGCGATCTAACGAAGCGCTCATTTTTGAAAACAATCTATTTTCTTAAGTTTACTGCCATAAAAAATTTTGAGCATGGGTAAAGACAATTATTAGTATTCGGTAATTGTGCAAGAGGCAATGTAAGTACTTTTGTCCGACAATGATCAACAGACTATTAACAATGATACCAATGCACTCGAGCCCCCAACCCCTCCCACATCTCGCTACGCGTCGTAAATCTTCCAAAATTGATACTCTCTATGGTTCGATGTGTATTAATCAGCCGCTATATCGCGAACGACCGGGTTCGAAACCCTGTTTTACCGGTATAAGCCTACGTATTATTGAGTTATGATGAATTATTAAAAACCATTTACTAGCAATTATATTTGCTAGATACCGAGAAGCCAATGGACCTACGGCACATAATCTCCTGGCCACCGTTCGACATACGTGGGCGCACTTCGATCAGTCTGCGCACGCATGCTTGAACTCACAAAATACTGCCAACCAACAACACCAAAGCACCCGATTGGTCAAATTTAAACTGAAGCCTTTTTAACGATCGTCACGCTGCGCCGTATCCACCAACGCAGTGCTCCCGCTGCGCCGTAACCACCGACGCAGTGGGGCGTGATGGTGCGTGGAAAAGCTCATGAGTTTTTCAGTTCTCACGTTTGAGCACCAACCAATCAGAGCCTTGAGGTCGAGATGACATAGTGCGCACAACAGAGAACCCAGGTACCGTTTTTGGGTGAGGTTGAGCAGGCGTACTTTACGCGAGCTCAACCTCATGTGACGTGGGTCCATTATTTCAAACAAACATATCAATATAACGGGGACCACAAACAGTGGTTCATTAAACTACGTTGTAACCTGGGAACAACCCACGGCTAGTGATAATTCTGGTTCTCAAACTCTGACATCAAGTCACAATTCTGAGGACTCGTTTTCTATGGGTGTAACATTCGTGACTTATACATCGATAGACGCAGCCGAGAACGTGGAAACTCATCTGTTTACCATAACAATTGAAGGTAAAAGCAATTTATTTTTATAATTTATTTATATACATTTCAAGCCAATTTGTCCACCCAGAACCATGACAACCATACCATCTGATGTTTTCCAAACTGAGACCATATTGTATAGACTGGTTGTCATGGTTATACAGGTAGCGCAACCTTTTAATATGTTTTCCCCTAATCATTCATCATTATGTTATCATTATCTCTAGTGGTACACCCACACATTATATATATATATTTTAAATTAGCTGGAAAATACATGTGTATTTGATAAGGCGAACAATTAAATTGATTAGGTATATTGCAATTGTAACTGCGTCCAAACACAAGTAGAGGAAAGCTCGAGGAAAGATCGGGGAAAGCGCGATCCTCTGTTTCTATATTGTTAAAAGGAGTGATCGGTGATTAACACCTCAGTGATTTACTCACTGAATGGGTAAACCATTCAACTTTAAGTACCCAATCAGTGAAGTATCAATTACCGATCCTTTGTCACTCATTTTAACAATATAGAAAAGAAGGATCGCGCTTTCCCCGATCTTTCCTCGCGTTTTCCTCTACTTGTGTTTGGACAAGAGTCCTAAGTACAAAACGTGACTTGAAAACATTTATAAAACCAAGCATTATATGGATGAAAAATAATTATTTACTAGTATAATCTAACACAGAGCTATAATATTCAATAACACGACTTTAAACTGCACATCCACAACCTGCTATTATTTGAAATTCTCGCTCGGGGTTCTGTGTCAAAAGTGCTGATGTGATAGCCATACCCAGTATATTTTGGCACGTCATCGTTACTAAAACCGCCTCATCAGTAACATGTCGCGGTACGTAATCACTATTTCTTCATAACTTCGATCAATATGGCGACGTCCACCAGGTGATTTGTTTTCTTTTTAAAGCCGATTTTGCCTTAACGCGGCACTTTAAAAAAAAATTAACGTACGGATGTGGTCTACGTAATAATAATGCTTCACATCTGAGCGCTAAAGTTCCATGGCAATTATTTTATTTATTTATCGAATAAATAAAGCCAAGTTTGATAAAATGAAGTTAATTTCTTAAAAGGTCACAGAGAATCTGGAACTTATTAGAGAAGCTGCGGTTTCCGTCTTACACCAGATATTGATATCAGGTCTACATTTTTGCATGAAAACCTTATATTCACGTGTGAATAAAAAAATTGAAATTGAAAAATTGATTTTGAAAAAAACCCACGTATGATTAAAATAATGTATATCCGAAACCTATTTAGGTGTCGTGTCCATAATTATACTCTATCACAGCTTTCCCCAGCTTTCCCAGTGTGTATGAATGAAATTCATTGTTATAACAACAAAAACACACAGCTTTCCCCAGTAAAGCGGAGAAAAGCTGTGATAGAATTATATGGAAACGACCCCATAATTTGGCTGTTAATATAAATAATATGACACGTAGTATAATATTTATTTTATACATATTTTTTTAATAGGCCTATTCTGAAGAGCTGTTACGCCAAAATAAAGTACATCACTAAATAATGGATTAATGCAAACAGGTCGACTCTTCAGATTTGAATCGCTATTTATTTTTCAGTAAACACTGAATGTGAAATTGAAATGAAAACGGACGTTTAAACTGCAAATGTGTAAATTATAAAGCAGGGATAGTGCAAAGCGGTACAGACATTTTTTGATCACACGTAATTTGAAAACCGATATACAATTTAAATCAATATAACCGTCTTTACTATTATTATTATATTTAGAAATGACACTGTGATCTGAAAACTGATTGATTATTGATTATTATTTTACAAATAAAACAGGGCGATTCTAAGGTTTCTAACCCTAATTAAAGGTGTATGTTCTGATCACCTTTTTTGGGGTTATGATTTTTTGTTCACATCAAGATATTTTGATATCAGAAGAATCCTCATATATTTCTCATTATGTCTGTAGAATCTTTGGCGCAAGAAATGTTCAATTTAGAGATTATATCTATATCTATATGCTTCTTAAATAGGAACCATAAGAGTTATGCAACTCAAACTTTGGAATGCGACAAGTTTAAGGACGACCTTTCATGTAAAATAGAAAACAGTTGAAAATCGGGCCAGCAATCAGAACATCTACCTTTAACATGATTGCAATCCGTGGTGTAAAAGAGGTATAAGAGTGCCGTCAAAATAAATTGGTTTCTTTTTATGGGACACATCGTACAGCATTATCACGAGGGTTCCTATCAGATGTTTGTCACAGTAATAGAAGATTACAGTCTTAATCAACATGTATAACTTTCAAATTTTCTTCACCGACTTGTCTTGGTATCTATTGAGATCCAATAACTATGGATATGACAAGGGTCGCTTTTCAATACTGTTGTGACGCTAAATTTATATTGATATTATTAATTCTAGATATTTTCATATCTAGAATTCAGGCCATGATTGACTTGAAATGGCAACACCGTACTTCCGTATTCTGAATCCCATTCAGTCTACGCGCCAATATCTCTGACCAATTCAAGTCGTCGTGTCACGCTGACAACACCTCATGATAAGTTTAGGCCATATAGTTTTTCAATTCACACAACAGGACTAGTGAGCTCTGAATTACAGAAGCTCACGATTGATGCGTGTCATGTCATTTCTTTAGGATAGTCTGGATGCTGGGTGCTGTGTTCGTTTATAATATGAGTAAGTGAACTATTTATGATGAATTAATAAAATGTATATATAAATAACTTGGAAGCTATGTCCGTTATATTTATTCTGTGTGTTTTGATCCCCTCTCCGCCATGCGAGTATTTTCCCTAAAACCACGTCACAACATCTGGTGGAGAATTCGTTCGTTTTGATATTTTTATGTCAATGTTTATATTATTCCGGTCAATTTACCAGCCCCCTTCATTTTGAATAATTAGGACTGTAGCTACAAAGTTGTATATGTATTTTGTTGTTCATCGCATCCAGTGTCGACGACTATAACTCAGCGTGGTGAGACGGTTTGAATTCAGGTAGCATTTTGTTGGTATGCACTGTTGAAATTTAATTATATGTCTATTGAAATTTGTTTTATAGACCCAGAAAGGTCTATTAAAATTGTGTTTAAAATAGTATACACGAAATATATGTAGTATGGCCTATCAATATTTAGGTCTTATTTACGCTGGCAATAATGGGCGCATTCTACATGTTCAACGTGGCAAGTCGATAAAGTCTTTTATATAATTGTTCCGATTTGCAAGTCTCTGATAATCTGGTTCAAAAGTGCATGACCATGGTCTGATATCCATTGATAAAAAATTTTAATCCGAGATTGAAATTCTCGAGCGCGGTCAAATTCTATTGTGTAGATTTTATAAGCTCTTCTACTGGACAGGTGCGTTTCAGACAGACAATTTCTTCGCATGAAATAAATCTTGTTTATTTTTGGATGAGACTGATGTCAGTCAGAATTCTAGATAAATTTTGAATGGACTGATTTCTAAATCAAGATACATAATATTGATACACTGCACTGCAATTGAATAAATATTTTATATATTCAGCTGTAACTTGGGACTTTATTCATTTAATTTGATGTCAACTTTAAATTGTTGACTTGGATTTCATTGAGCTTTTATTTTTTTTTCTCATTGGTGAATTTAAACTTCATCAATTAAGTTCATTGTTAATCTATTAATTAAATTTAATCATCAATCATAATCAATAAATTTTAATTGATAATCTTAATCAAGTTTAATAATTAATAAACTTGGTTCATGTTCAGATTTTTCAAATTTTGATTGAATTTGAACTTAAATTTTGATCTTGAACTTGAGATTGACTAAATTTTTTGTTGTTGATTAAATTCCGAATTCTCTTTGGAATTAGCTGGTGATTTTGACATAGATTGTTAAAAAGGCAATGAGCGATAGCGATAGCGATAGTGATAGTGATAGTAAGTCTGTTATATCACTTAATAGTATAGAGGAGGTTGAACTTGACGTAGCAAATATGGCTAAATATGATATGCATAATTGCGATATTAAATATTCTGGTAATCCAGATGATGACGTAGATAACTTCATTAGTAGATTTGAGACGTATGCTGAGCTGAGAGATTATACCGCGCCAAAATCTATACTTGCCTTACAAACAAAAGTTTATGGAAATGCTCGCGTCTATTTGGATTCAATTCCTGATACAGATAAGAATACCATAGCCAAGATTAAAGATTTACTTAAAAGTAATTTCGAAGGTTCATCTTGGAAATGGAGCGTCGAATCTAAGCTGTTGTCGCGTAAGCAATTGACATCAGAAACACTTGACGACTATGCTTGTGAAATAATAAGATGGTGCAAGTAGGTTGGTAAATCTGAAGCAGAAAAATTATCTATTTTTGTTCGTGGTCTTTTGCCTTCTGTCAGAGCGTTTGTGTTTTCAAAAGAACCTGAATCATTTAAACGCGAGATTGGGAATTTCAGTACAGCAAACGGCAAATGACTCGCTATTCGCACCCGCACAATCACAAAATACTGAGCCCCAGGTAAATAGCATTCATTCTGTTCTGGACACACTGACGGGAGTCGTGTCTAATATAGCCACCAGAATGGAGAAATTAGAACACGACAAACATGTCTCTTTTTCTTCCCCGCTAGATCGTACTTACAATTCAGATCGTATAAGTAGTTCCTCTCAACCTAGGCATCAACCTAGTCAAACTTGGAATCAATCAAGGCAGTCACAGGCCCCCTATAGATCGTACAGAAAATTAGTATGCAATAGGTGTGGTCGTGTGGGACATAGGTGGGGAAAATGCTATGCCAAATTTGACGTAAATAGGAATCCTTTAAACTAATAAACCCATCTGCTAGACAGAAAAAGAAACATGTTCCACGACATGTAGATGGGTTAAGGTTTCAAAGATTTGAACATGTAAGAGGTGTATACCGAAATGACAATGCAAACCGTGTACCTCTTGATTTGAACAGACAGACATTTGGACAAAAATCGAATTCCAGTTTTTCACAAGCGCATATTGAGATTAATTTGTCTAAGTTGAATACCATAGCAGCATTTGTTAATGGTAACCCTGTTCAATGTTTGATTGATACAGGTGCTTCTGTCAACATTATTGATCACTATTGGTTTCATGCTAATCTTTCCAATTTGCGTTTTTCTATAGAAAAATCACGTGTAGCTGAAGCACGCGCAGCAAATGGTAGTAGTTTGGAAATTACTGGATTCATAGTTTTGTCCATATCTGTCAATGGCACACAATTTCCTGTACCTATGAATATTGCTCGTAACTTAAGTACACGTATCATACTTGGGTCTCAGTTTTTAAACAGGCACTGCGCAAGAATAGATTGTGAATCTCGTACACTAAGACTTGCTAAGGAGAGTAAAATACTTGTCATTGATAAACAGGAAATTCCTGCTCACACTCAGTCTGTTGTGTGCGCAAGACTGTCAAATAAATTGCCATTCAATACAATTGGTCTCTCTCATGGAGGTAGGCGTGTCTCTGCATTAGGTGTATTGATCGCGAATACTGCTTCTAGTGTACAGAATAACTGTATTCATTTATTAGTTATGAATACTACTGATGAACCAATAACTTTGTACCCTCGTACTAAATTGGGCATTTTTTCTCTCGTTGACCCGCATAGGATTCACTCCTTCCCCGATCTTGAGAAAAACTATGTTAACAATGTTAATATAAGGCAAGCATCCGCGGTAGCTAGCGATGTAAACAGTAAACAAGATTCAGTAAAGGAAGTCCTTTCAAAAGTGAATTTAAATACTGATCACATGTCAGGTACTGAAGCATCTGAAATCAATGGTTTACTCACTGAATATATTGATATATTTCAAGTAAAAGGGGGTCCTACTGGTAATTACTCCCGTGTTAAACATACTATTAACACTGGTGATCACCCTCCTATTAGATCTAGACCGTATAGGCAAGCTCCTCACATTCAAGCCGAAGTGCGTAGACAAGTCCACGAAATGTTAGAACAAGACATTATAAAGGAGTCAGCAAGTCCTTGGTCCTTTCCAGTATGCATGACACCTAAAGCTGGTGACCCAAATACTTATCGATTTGCAATTGATTTTAGAGCCTTGAATAAGATTTGTGCACGCGATAACTTTCCATTACCTAACATAAACGATGCTTTAGATAGTTTAGGTGCAGCCAAACCAAATTTCATTACAACTCTTGATCTTGCGGCTGGATATTGGCAAATAGGCTTGGAAGAAAGTTCCAAATCTAAAACTGCATTCATCACTCAAGATGGTCTATATGAATTCCAAAGAATGCCATTTGGTTTGCATAACGCCCCAGCCACTTTCCAACGAGCTATGCAAGAAGTTTTGAGAGGTTTGAATTGGAAATTCGTTCTCTGTTACTTAGACGACATAATTATATTCAGTAGTTCTTTTTCCGAACACATGGACCATTTAAGGCAAGTTTTCGATAGGTTGCGCGCAGCTGGTCTAAAATTACAACCTAAGAAATGTACTTTTGGTCAAACTGAGGTCAAATATTTAGGTCACGTAGTGAACAAAGATGGTGTAGCAACAGATCCAGCAAAATTGAAAATTGTCCAAGATTATCCAACTCCTGCCAAAGTAACCGAAGTCAAATCTTTTCTTGGATTTGTGGGATATTATCGAAAGTTCATAAAGGACTTTTGCAAAATTGCTGAACCACTAACCAATTTAACTAGAAAAGATGTATCTTTTGTTTGGGATCAAAGTTGTCAAGAAGCATTCAAAACGCTCAAACGAAAATTGTTAGAGCCACCAATTCTAGCATATCCAAATTTCGATGGCACAGAATTCATATTGCAAACCGATGCTAGTCGTACTGGTTTAGGTTTTATCTTGGCCCAAAAGCAGGATGGCAAAGAACGTGTGATATCCTATGGTGGAAGAGCATTACATGATGCGGAAAGAAATTACACTGTTACAGAAATTGAAGCTTTGGCAGTTGTCGAGGGAATCAAGAAATATGCTCCATATTTGCAACATAGTATCAAATTCACTGTTGTAACTGATCATTGCGCTTTGAAATGGCTCTTTGGTATAAACAAAAATACCGGAAGTCGATTAGCGCGATGGGCACTTAAACTGCAGTCATATAAGTTTGATGTAATTCACATTCGTGGACTCCATAATGGTAACGCTGATGCATTAAGTAGAATAGATTATGACAGAATGGATATTTGTACTGATTGCAATCATTCTCATTCCAAAGTCACTGATGCTGTAGAAGTTAATAAGGTAGCCTGGGTAAAGTCGGGATTAGACGAGATGGTGAGCGACATCATACAAAATCCTAGTAATGATGTGAACTCTCGTCCTACAGTAAACGTGGTTAGAAATCTTCGATTTCAAAAAGGGAAACGTGTTGAGAATGACAAAGATTCAGTCAAGCCAAATATTCCAAACTTTCCAAATGAGCTCAACTTAGACAAATTCAAACAAGTTTTGTTGACGGACATATTTGCGGGATCAATGTTGCAATATCTGGAAAACGATGAATTGCCAGATAATGCTGTTAAGGCTAGGAATGTAGTTTTACAGGCTGATCAGTACTATGCACACGAAGGGTTGTTGTATCACATTTGGCATACTCCTGCTAAAGGGCACATGCCTGAAAGAAATGTCCATCGTTTGTATATACCCGTGCAATTAATTGATACAGTTCTAAATAACTGTCATGATCACGTGTTAGCCGCACATTTTGGATTTCAGCGAACCTACAATAGAATCCGTCAACGTTACTTTTGGAAATGCATGTATCGTGACGTAGACAACTGGGTCCGTTCATGTATTTCTTGCTCTCAACGAAAAACTCATAGACATAAAGTACTAGCCCCAATGGTAACTATGAAAGTGCCAGGCGCTTTCGAACGAGTAAGTGTTGACATTTTAGGTCCTTTACCTATTACCACTTCAGGTAATCGCTATGTACTCTGTTTTTCAGATCATTGTACTAGATGGCCAATTTTGGTACCATTGAAAGTTACTGATGCGTCAACCATTGCTCGCGCATTCTTTGATTATGTAATTTGTGAACATGGTTGTCCTCAAACCTTGTTGAGCGACAGAGGTCAAAATTTCCTCTCCAAGATTGTATTGGAAATTTGTCGTATTATGCGCACTCACAAACTGAATACAAGTTCATATCATCCACAAGGCAATGCAATTCAGGAACGTTTTAATGCAGTAATTCTGGATACCATTTCACATTATGTCAATGAATACCAAAGCGATTGGGATAAGTACATAACAGCTATACAATTTGCCTATAGAACAACTCCCGCTGAAAATTCAGTCGGATTTAGTCCCTTCTTCTTGTTGTATGGTAGAGAGGCAAGACTTCCGATAGACGTTACACTCCTAGCACAATGCAAATATCCAGATAAGACACTTCGTGAGCACATCCACAATCTGGTATCACAACTCGAAGTATTTAGGGACATTTCAAAACGTCATGCTGAACGTAATCAATCCAAAATGAAAGAGCGTTTTGATGATCGTGCGCAAGATGTTCCATATGAAGTTGGTGATTCAGTTTGGATTTATATACCTGCATTGGAACAAGGATTGTCACGTAAACTCTCAAAGTTCTGGGCGGGACCCTTTCTACTAGTCGAACAGACTGGTCCTGTAAATTTCAAGGTGCGAAATCTTGAAAACAACAAATTGGTAACATCTACTGTACATGTAAACCGTATGAAATTTGCATATAATAGATTTGTCCGTTCAAGCAATGATACTCCCCCTGTGGATCCTGAAAATAGAGATCCAATTCCAGGATTAGTTCTAGACGATTGTCCTGATGATATATTTGAACAACTTTTGGCTACCCACGAGTCTGACAAGAATCAGATTCCAATTATTCCAGGTTTGCCTCCTATTCAAGATGAAACTCCAGAATATGTGATAGAGCGTATTCTCAGGGGACGTTTTAAAAATAAACGTCTTGAGTATTTGATAAAATGGCGGGGCTTCCCAAATTCAAGAAATACTTGGGAACCAGAGACTAACCTAAATGCGGCCGCTTTAGAATCTCTGAAAGCTAACCCAGTCAAAATTACTGGCAAGATGTAAAGCCAGCGGGCAAGAATCATTGCAGGAACAGAGTCTGAAACAGCAAATAAATTAAAAGTGTACAAGTATAGAGAACACAGAGGAAGTATATGAATACAATTTATAGTCCGTAGGCTGAGATATGTCATGATATGAGTATTACAATTCTTATGACACAAAATGTGTTATTTTGATAAAATTGTTGAATGAGAGCAATTTGTAATTTGGGCAACATTGCCTGAAAGTGTGTGTTCACTTTCGTTAATTTGTATATAGAAATGATTGTTGCAAAGAATTGCAAACAATGATATTCTTCATGTAGAAAGTTTGAATTTATATAGTTGAGCAAAAATGCGGAAATGCAGTATGATCAAATAAGTGTTATATTTATTTGTATCTTTTCGGAAGAGGCATATGTTGTGAGGTTTTCTGGCAACATTAGTCTCACATGAATAGACGCAAACAAAAGAAAGTTTAATGTAAATTACTAAATGTTTCAGTAGTGCTACCTTTGTCTTGTTTTGTCTGTCTTGTATTGTCTTGTTGTGTACACATAATATATAGTCACCATTGATGACTATTTAATTTTAAAGGGTCACAAAAACGTGATTTCTTTGAAATAAGAAAATATGTTTCCGTATGAAACATCGAAATTGGAAGGAAATTTTCCAATTCTTTTGCGCTTCAACTTTTGCTGAAACCTTTAGACCGCACACGTTAATCGGAGGATTATGTATGAGAGTGTGTGTGTTTGTGTTAGGCCATTTAAGGGATCGATCCCGTATGCGTGTTTGTTCAGAAAAATCCCTCTTTACCGTGTGAGCGTAATCACTTGGAATTTTTCGCGTGAATTCCGGGTTAATACGGTCGCAGGTTTCCACAGGTTTGGCGTCGCAGAAGATTAATAATAAATTTATGTTTAAGGCCACTCGTTTAAAAATAAAATAACGTTCGCAGATCGTTAAAAATAAACAACCTGATATTAGATGCCGTCAATTTGGCAGACGGAAACATGGATAAAGCACATGTTAAATTTTGAGACGAAATAAATAATTCGTTTCTCTAAATGATAAAGATATCAGTTTCTTTTATAAATATTTCACCCAGCATTCTTTAAGTTAAATTGTCAGGTGTCAATTTTGTTAGGAAGGGCGTATGTTGTGACGCTAAATTTATATTGATATTATTAATTCTAGATATTTTCATATCTAGAATTCAGGCCATGATTGACTTGAAATGGCAACACCGTACTTCCGTATTCTGAATCCCATTCAGTCTACGCGCCAATATCTCTGACCAATTCAAGTCGTCGTGTCACGCTGACAACACCTCATGATAAGTTTAGGCCATATAGTTTTTCAATTCACACAACAGGACTAGTGAGCTCTGAATTACAGAAGCTCACGATTGATGCGTGTCATGTCATTTCTTTAGGATAGTCTGGATGCTGGGTGCTGTGTTCGTTTATAATATGAGTAAGTGAACTATTTATGATGAATTAATAAAATGTATATATAAATAACTTGGAAGCTATGTCCGTTATATTTATTCTGTGTGTTTTGATCCCCTCTCCGCCATGCGAGTATTTTCCCTAAAACCACGTCACAACAATACCACAAGAGTTTATGAAAGATGAAAATTAAACCAATTCAGTTGGTCCAGGGTGTTCACACCAGTCACACAATGTTCACACGTAAATACTAGCGTCATGGCCAGTGCAACCTCTCAGCAAATATCTCAAACTTGGGCTCAAAATTTACAGGCAACTGGAACGTAATGGAAACCTGTTTGAAGATTGTAATATTCTTTCAAAATCAAGAGTTCAGAACCATTAAGTGTTCTAAAACGCTCATAAAAAGGTTCTCAAACATGTCTGCAGAACCCGTTCATTTCGGATCTACTAAATAACCCTTGTTGTGTAATTCATATTACATATTGTGAACACATGTGTCCTGATTTTGAAGTTATGAATTTTATTCTACAAGAGGTGATGAAATGCGATTCTTATTCAACAACAGGTGGTAAAATATAAACATGTTGCTGAAAACTAATAATATGATAATATGATATAATTGCTTATGTACTCCAATATGAAAAATCGCTCACGCAGTTATTCAGTTATAGTAAAATGTTACGAATTTTGCATCGGATCGAAAACATATTTTGATAATAAAATAATTTTAAAACAAAATTATAAAAATACCCAGATGATGCCGGCCACATAATTCCATCATGAAATCTGTGTGCGAAGTCTAATAGCAACGTGCAAACCTAACCTAATCTGCTGACGGTTTCTAACACTAGTGAATAACCCTGGCGAATAACATAGAAATACTTAGACGGGAGTTTATTGTCCATACCCAACAGTTTTAGGATAAATGGGTTATCAGAAATTGTCAAAATTCTCAAAACATATTCAAAACCTACAGCGCATATTACAATGTGAAACGGACACATTAAGGGCAATTGTATTCAACATTATTAGACATCGTATTCATACAAATTGTGTGGATAAATGAAGTTGTTATTCCACAAGTGGTGATGAGTTTTTATTAAACAAGAGGCGATGAAAAAGATAACACCTGGAAGCCGTCTGTCACAAGTTGTACCGGTCGGGTTAGTTGGCTGATGATTTCCTGATTTCCAACAGTGTTGAATGCGACGCAGCGCTTACAAACAGAAGTTCCAGTTCTGAGCTACTCCCACCCCCCCCCCCCCCCCCCCCCCCCCCTATTTGTCTCAATGCTGCATAAGAAAATTCATTTTATACATAGCAGTGTTTAATGACATCTATTATAGTATTTACAAATGTTATCGCCCTCGGCATATGTTCCTTAATGTTGCTATTAAGAATCCTCATCCACGGGTGTATCTGCCATCTGAAATAATAATGTATTCAAAATTATGTGTTAAAAACAACAATAAGAACATTTAAAAAAAATGTTCCTATACTATTTTTGTTAAAGAAATCACAGCCGGAAAATCGCAAAGATTGATTTATAATGTTGAAGTGACAATAAGGGAACTGAATTGTTCATTTAAAGACAAGTGAGCATTTCTAAAGGTTATTTACAGCTATGTTCACATCTATTCTTAATTCATACTCGGCAAGATATTTGATTTAATGTATAGATGAGGTGACCGTTGTTTACATCCAATGTTTATCAACAAACGCAACGGTCGAAGGGACTGGACTGTCGATACACGCTTGAGGGAACACCATATGACCACAACACTGTCCGCTATGCCGTATTGCCCTTTATAATGCTTTGGCGCGAGTTTTAAAAGCACGAGTCCTAAACAAAACAGGATGCGTGCGCAAACTGCCGGGCAAAGAACAATGGCAACTAGCCACGTTTTGCCCGGTGTGACGTCACCTGTCACCCAATCTATACATTGTAAAGAAACTTGTATCAAAGATGGCGCAACATATTATGATGATTCATATTGGGCAGCGATATTAACAGGATCTCAGGAAAAGGCATTACATACAAATTATGAATTAACAAATGTTATTTTATTGATGCACTTTACCTTCATCTTAATGAAAATAGCGAAAATGTCAGCTACACCCAGACCTGTAAAGAGAAGAACAAAATACCAATCAACAACAATCATAATCATAGCTATAGTTCAAAATACAGTATATATATATATAGGTAGATGTTCCGATTTTCAACTTGAAGTTTTCTATTCTACATGTAAGGTCATCCTTAAAAAAGTCGTGTTCCAAAGTTTGAGTTGCATAGCTCTAATGGTTCTTATTTTAGACGCACAAGATGCTGTGAACTGTACCCATTGAGTAGTACACAAACTATATCGTTGGTTACCACCATTCGCGGTAATTCGACGTTATTTCATCGATTCCTCCATAATTATACCGATTTAGGCCGTCAAATTTCAGTATGATGATGAGAAAAATACGAGCTTTCATATGATATGAAAATCTCCGTATGTTTGAAATAATTCTGTGTTACGAAAATGTGATCGGGTCATCTACCTTTAAGTGGTGTTGAAAATTTTAAATGTTTAAAAATTTACTTCAGAATTCAAGATGAACAATAAAAATTGCCATTATTGTTGTTTCTACTAACAAAAACACAGCAAAACTTGATTAAAACAATATCATCGCTATTAATTGAAAAACGCCCTCTATGCAAATATGGTTCGCGTTATGTATCACGCGTACTGCAGGAGGATACTGTCGGACGTAAAATGCTCGTCCCGGCTGTACGAGCATTTTTGAATCGACGTTTTTTTGTACAAAGAGGGCTAATTTTTCTTAATCCTTATAGGTGCAAGTTCATACATGTAATACAATTATAAAAATATACTAATCCCAGTTTTTATCATAATTGAGGGCGCAGCCTCCAACACATCTCTTAGTGCCCCTTTAAGTCAAGTCGGGAGGTGATGTCAGCTCCTGCTCTTGTCACAGGCGCGCAACATTTCTCTGCCAAGACGGACATTCATTCATATTTGATCTTCCCGGCGAAAATTGCCATAAATGAGTTTGTTGTATAATATACAATGTATGTCCTGTATTTCTATCGCAGAAGGTGCTACGCGTGCGATAGTATGATGCCATCACAAGATAGAGATGAAATTCCTTCCCAACTTAATACGAAGTACGTATGTTTACATATTTCATGAACAAGTATATAGAACAAAAGCAGATGCTTCGTTATTAATAGTCATAACAACCTTGTATGCGAAATTATCGCTTAGTCTGCGTAAAGGACTACCATTTAATTACCCGATTATAAGAGTTTCGAGGAAACAGTTAACACAATAAGTATAATCATTGGGGATTTTTTTATTTTATTATTTCAACAATTATGTGTCATTGGAACGTATAAAAAGAGGAAGACAGTCTACACAAATGAGAAAGAAGGATGAATTTGAATTATGATTCCTACAGTACCAAAATGGTTTATTTTATTTTGTTGCTCTCTTTGTCGCACTCCTTAACCCCCTGAGAACTACCGGCCGATTGGTTAAAAGATGGATACATCATTTATTGCACCAATGAGAGACATTGTTAGAATAATTGTATCCCTGATAAAGATGGGAGTAAAACATTTTACAAGCTGCATTTGAATTGGCTATTCATATGAGTACATCTTGTAATAAACCAATCAGAACCACTGTAAGATAGACAGGTAGACCCCAGGGGGTTAAAACTAAATTTTTCGTCACCATTTTATCCTGCCATGATCGTGATATAAGGTGAGGCAGCGAGGGCTACCAGCATAATATTACAATAGTATATATTATCAGAATTTGGTCAGTTAACGCTTTCCACGCGGCTATTATTTTTACCATACACAAAACAGATTTTTCATAAACCTTTCATAGTTTTCAAAGTCTATCTCAAAGATTACTGACCAAACACTAGACATGTTTGTACTTATTTCAATGCATTTCTCATGGTGATTCCAAATATGGTATTGAAATACAGTAATTTTGACATTTTTGAAACATTTTGTGACATTTTGGAATGTCGTCTGCAGCTGCCTGCTGCGTGGAAAGTGTTAAGATACTATTGCTTCGGGTATCAATAAGTACAAGATAATACGCGTATATATAATGTAAAGCAGTGTACCAACCCACAATGGTAATAATAATTCCAAGATAGGACGTCATACTTATAATGTTGGTTAAAAGTGTTGTACTTTCACCTACCAGCGTTAACGTTATTATTCCAATTGACACCTGTGGATAATTTGCTGTAGAGGAATACTGGTAATTGGCTGTGCTTCAACTCCCAGTCACATGTGCCACGTTTAGTCTGCATTACCAACCAACCATTATCATGTTCACAACTTCTATACTCAGGCGCCATATAGAAACGTCTTTCAAAGTAATTGCCACTTCTGCAGTTTTAAATAATGTAATGTCAATGTGTGAGAGCAGAATTGAGTTTATTCATGATATAGTCATCGTTATAAAAAGAGAAAATTTTGATTTGTGTACCGTAATAGATACATGTATATGCTCGTGTTTAAACTACGGGATTTAACAGTGACATTGATAGTTGTTCCAACGGTAATTCCGAATCAATTTACCTCGCACAAATCAAGATTTATTTTCATACCAATGCAATGGATATTAAACATTTTTTTAAATCTCGTTTCCAGCAGCCGGGTGCTAGGCATAGATTAACGGAACCGACAATTTGGAACCCGGTAGTATATTTTAACGCAATAAATCGTATTGGAAACTGGAAACCAATGGAAAAAAATGAATCCCGTTTCCGGCAGCCTGGTGCTACCGGAAACGGGATTCATTTTTTTTCTTCTCCAATCAAGAGTTTTATTTAACAATGTTCACTTCTCCTTCTCCAGCATATTGTATATATTCACACAATTTCGTACATATGTTATATAGTTGTTTAAATAGTTTAAATATCATTGTTAATATGTAACGAAATATAATAATTACCCTTCCTGACCAGCCTAATAAATAATTACGTGGTCATACTGTATTATTGTCATGAGAAAGGTTTTGAATCTTAAAAAAAAATGTTAACCAAATTAGCTATTGTTTTGTTTTTCTGGTAAAAATACATGACATTATTCCTACCTTTCACCACTATCACCTTTGACAGAAAAGAACGTCACATTTGAAACATCTGCGAATGGTGAACTGATCACACGGTCTTTAGACATCCAATTGTTACTGGTAGATCCGATGGCATTGAATGTGATATTTAGCAGCTCAACCCCGATAGTATCAAACAAACTGATCTTAACCTGGACAATTAACAAACGATAATATTTTTTAAATAAAACGCCTGTCGCTTCAGAAGTGGTTACTCAAAAGCAAATGCCATATAATAAACCAATTAGATTGTACACTGCACAAAGGTTGCTTAAATATTTACTCAACCTTTTACACAACGTTGTTCAAGTATGCAACCGCTCAACTGCTGAGTAAAATTTTCCCAACAACTGTTTTCACCAACAGTTGAACAATTCTAGTTACTCAAAAGTTGGGCAATTATATTCACTCAACAATTGTTCAAGTATTCAACAGCTCAACTGTTGAGAATTTTTTAACCATTTTTTGAGTGTTTTATTGTTTATTGGTTGTGGGCTTTTATTTAGTGATTTGTTGGGTATTTTAAACCTATACAAACATGACGAAATAAGCTTGTTACATGGACGACCACAGAGATTTAGACCGATCTATCACATCATCTTCTTGACAGACCAAGCTTCAAACATTCAAAACCGGACTCACAAAACGCTTGTCAGATGTCACAAACTCTGCTGTTGATGCGGATTCACCGTTTTATTTACCAGGTTATAATTTATCCAGATCCAGATATCTCAGCTCGTGCAAACAGTTGCTCGTGCACAAGACGCCATAATGATTGAATGACGCAATCACGAAATTGGCTTTTTTGGACAACAGTTGCCTAAAATTCACATGTGCGTAACTTGCATCAACTGTTGCGTGATTTTCCTCAATGCTCATGAACAGTTGCCAAAGTGGAATATTTTTACGCAACATATTTTAGCAACAGGAACAGTTTCCACCAACATTTTAAGGACATTGTTTTCGATGAATTTCTGAACGCTGGGGATATTTTACTTTTATACAACACCTAACTTTCTACATATATTGAATGAATTTTAATCAACACGTCAACCAACGGATGATAAAAGTACTTTTAGCAACGTATTTTAAGCAACCTTTTTGCAGTGTAAGCAATACAGTAAGAACTCTGTCGTTTAAATATCTCATTTTATAATGTACCTGTTGAATATCAAGGTTGTCCCAATCCAGGACATTGTAGGTCTTGCAGTGTGTCGCCAAGGTGTTATTTGGTGGAGGATGCTGACAGTTAGGTGAATAATAGGGACGAAATTGACTGACTTCCGTTGACATCCACAGTTCGTATGGATCCGGAATTGAAACACCAGCAACTGCCTTGAACACCATCTGCCATTCAACATCTACAAATAATGAGCATTTTAAAATCATAACGCTATGACATAGTATACCAGTTATAAAATGACACATACTAAAATGCTACAAATTATTATTCATATCGTCGCTATTCTTTCAAAACGTTGTATGTTTTTTCCGGCCCTCAGCATGTATAAAGTAAAACTGCCAACGGTTATGCATAGGAAGAGTTGCTTTATACATGTTCCGGGACAAGAGAACTTACAAGGTTTTGATAGATGTGATTTTGTCACTTAAAAATGTTTAGAGTAGACCGCCTAAAGGTCATACATAGGAAGTATTATTTTATACATGCTGAAGGGCTGGATGGAGATACAAGGTTTTGAAAGAATAGCGACGATATGTGCCGATTGCTAAGGCAGAGAAATAACTGCCGATGTATCTCAAGGGGATAGTGCCCTATCTTGTCATCATACATGCTCTGGGCCTTTGATCTGGAATTCACATTGAAAAAGGTGACTTTTTTTTTTGCATATAGTAAAGCATGTGCAGCAACATACCTTCACAACCCGATCTTTCGAATCTCAAGCTTAAAGGCCCTGTCACACCATGGCGAATCGCCGGAACGTATGCCAACGTATGCGAAAAAATCGAAAATACGTTGGTGTACGCTGATATACGTTAGGGGTAAATTGGGGATAAGTCATTTACGTTAAGAGCACGCTGTGATACGCTGTGAAAATTTGGAACACGTCGAGCACACGTCGAGCCCGCGAAAAATTATTGAGCATGCTCAAAATTTCTCGGCGTTCTCAACGTGTGCTTAATACGTTCTGCATAAGTTCACGGTACGTTCGTGGTGCGTTAGACATATGTTGACATACGCTGACATACGTAAATTGGTATAACGTTTGCCCGACGTTTTGGACATTTGGGTGTATGTTCGTGTAAAGTTGTCATTAGTTCGTCATATTTGGCATACGTTGTACTCGTTAGCGGTTCGCTAAGGGTTCGCGGAAAGGTACGCTGGGCTTTAATAAGAAAGGAAAATGTTCAACATTTTGAGCGTGTGACAACGTAGTGATCAATACGCTATGTATACGTTAAGCATTCGCTGCGTGAACGTTTCGCACGTTGGGTGTGTGTTGATTATTCGTCTTTTGAAATGTATATGGCCGCACAGCTATATACGCGACAGTGTGACATGGCCTTAAAACAAGGGATTCAACTCGCTCTAACGCAAACCGGTATACCTATTAAGGAGCTTGTTGGGTATGATTGAAAGAGCCTCAATCCAATATCTTTAGCAAGAATGATGACTCAATCATCGTCTTCCCATCTGACAATGGACATCTGTAGTAAATTTGAGCAACATGGTTAAGTGGGAGGCTGACAAAATAAAAAATATAAAAGAGGTTTGATCTGTGATATATATACACCTACCCTAAATATATGGGAATGTTCATCCGGAGTAAAATTAATCAACGAAATTTTTGACAAAGCCAAGACAAGAAGACGTTTATTCTGTCAGTGTTTTCGCAAACATCGGACAGTATAGTACGCGTATTGTTTAATTTTCACTATCCGAATCCTAATTATTATTATTTTTCGGAATGCGCGATCAAAGACCATTGAAAGAGCTCTCTTACATGTACACGCTTAATAAATGCCAATAAAATGGACGGATGTCATGTTTATAGTTATATAACACATACCAATGCAAGATGCTTGTGGTTGGCCAACATCACAAAAGTCAAAAGGTTTATCCGATTTCGTTGTGTAACACCAGAGCTTTCCATCATAGTGTGGGTTTCGACAATAGTTGTGGTCTCCCAAACCAGCGTAAGGATAGATATTACGCGTAATGTGGTAATGGCTATGTGGTAAATGTGACATCCAATTCTGGCATGTTAAACCCTTCTTAGTAGTAGACTTATAGCCTCTATAGTCTTTACCAGTGAGCATCACGTAACATTCAGAATCTACATTAATAAAAGGTTTGTATATTTTCAATTCAATTCAATTCAATTTATTATAAAATAACATCGTGGCCAAAGGCCAAATTGCGCATTTTTTACAATATAAAAACATAAAATATTATCATCAAAAATACATATAAATACATGATAAAACAGCGATAACATATAAAATACATAATTATGATTGCAAATCCCCACACAAAAATTATTTAAGAATCCAAACACACACATTTACAAGCAAATGAAACAAACATCCTCACACCACAAGTGTACACTCACCCCTCCACACATAAACCCCCTATACCACACAATTCGACAACACATGTATCCACTAAGCATGCACTCATACACAAACTCACAAGCCCACCAACCAAACAACATTGCACATGACAAGTACTATTAGCCCCCCCCCCCCCCCCCCCCACCCCCATAAAGACCTACAAATTGCACATTATCAAATAAACACAACATGTAAATGTTAACAGTACATCTAATCTCAATACATGGGAATATATGGTCAACTCTCATGAAAATAGTGCAAATGAGATTTCAGAAGTTGAAGAAAAAAATTGTCTCCAATTTTATTTATTACACTATTTTTTAATAGTAGACATGTACTGGATACTAGATTTAAAATTTTGTGAACAACACTCATTGCATTTTTGTACAATATAACGTTGAATTTATATTATAATATCACTTGTTTGCAGCTTTTGCTCCATGTTTATTACGTTATATACTTCCTATCAGCTCTAAATCAGAACGAGTTTACAAACTGTGATGCCAAAAACACAAAATTATAGTTACGAAAGCATACTTCTACCAATTACAGGGAACAAAATGCAATGTAATTTTGTAAATTGCAAGTATTATGAATTGTTTTTGGTCTTCACATCACTGTTTGAACCTCAGCTTTAAAACTAAAAAAATGCACGGTTTTCCAAAATGAATATCTTTGTGCAAAGTATAAAATATATCTTTAATCGTATCTTTTTCCAAGCGTTATAATGTGTTTTTAAAAGTTAGCTCAGAAACAATAAATATTATGCTTTACCAAAAACGCTGGCATTGGTATTCGGACTTTATGGGGTGGGTAACGTAATAAACATATACAAACACATGTAAACAAATATATTCAACATCGACCAAGTCAGTTTATTTTGTTCACAGACATATCTTGTAAATGGTATTTTAGTAAAAGTTAGGTTGCCTAAAGTCCACTAAAAGACAGTTCTATATATTGTCGACTTGCTCTTTTGATGTAGGGTAAATATGGTGAATAACGTAATAAACATGGTCACTAAATCGACAGATGTAACATGGCACTTTACAGATATGTTCTTAGACCATGACATTATTACCTTTATGTAAATTTTAATAGCACTAAATATTGAATAGCCTTTTATCTCTTAAAATTAGTAAGATATTGATTTGTTTTATTTAAAATGATGGTAGTAGAATTGTTAATAAGATTGTACTCTGATGACCTTTTTGTCTCCACTGTTGCATTTGGTTCTGCCGGTATCGCCATTGGTTTTTTGCACTGTGTGGCATATATTTCTGTATAATAAAGATAACAAAAACAAAACAAAGTTAATGACATATATTGCAGCTGTTTCAGCTAGGTATACCGTATTTATTCACACAATTATACGAATTGGTTTATTACGTTATCCAATAGCCATAGAACTATGCATCATTGAAGCATGCAAACAAATGAGATTGTGTCAGTATGTGAGACAATATGTATGTACACTAAGTTAACATTCATAAACACATAATAAATGTTGAATCACTATGAACAGGGTGCAATTATATTTATCAAATGATGGAAAGTTTATTACGTTGTCCATTATAAGGTGGTTTCAGTCCTCACATAGAATAGTCCACATATTACAATTATAACATTGGATACAATGTATGATACTCAAGTACATCAATCATGAAAGTTACTGAATTGACGCCAACATTGACATGAGACTAGACAATGAGGTTGGTTACGTTATCCCGTTTATTACGTTATTGGCAACTGCAACAGTGCCTAATGCT
This sequence comes from Ophiura sarsii, assembly GCA_035610835.1. Lineage (NCBI taxonomy): Eukaryota > Metazoa > Echinodermata > Ophiuroidea > Amphilepidida > Ophiuridae > Ophiura > Ophiura sarsii. Next base: position 26,053,582 of record CM069449.1, read on the forward strand.
GGCTTATAACGTATATACAAAGCAATCAATGAAGATGTTAACGATACCTACTGCATTTCTTCACATTATTAACCCCATTCTGATATCATAGGTCCATTTTCAATGTGCTTAAGAGATCTATAATGACTTCAACTGTCATTCAGCTTAATGTTCATATTACTTACAAGAAAAAATGAGGAATTCTTACCATTCGTCGTGTTTTTTTTGCATTGTACTTTCATCGAGTATCCCCCATGCATGCCTGCGAAAAGGGCCTGCCACGTATCTTTGTTTAATACAGTCGTAGAGAGCAGCTGTCTCTCTGTCGATTTATTCGACAACGTAATAAACGATAACGTAGTAAACGTTTTTCGTACTCAAAGTACCATGTAGATGATCTGGAAAGAGCTATAGCGAGTGTTCCAAGTAACCACATAGTCTATGTATATGTATCAAATTGGTTTTTAACCAAAAAGTGTGTTTTGATACATAGTTCGGGAGAAATCTCAACAACGTAATAAACATCCTTAACAAGGTCGCATGCTTTGCAGCATTTTGATTTCTTCTCAAGGTCAGACATGCTGCTATAGATTGTTGATAATATTATTTTCCAACACCCATGTTCTTTTAGATTCAGAATATGTACATTTAAATGTTTAAATGTTAATTTTGAACAATGTTGATCCTCAATATGTCGCAGGTAACGTAATAAACATCAACATCTCGGACAACATATATGAAACTGAAACAGGTAAACATCGTAAAAGATGTGCATTTTTTTTCTATCCATGGAATATCGCTATATGTTCCCTACAAATTATGACATATCTTGTAGAAAATGGTGCCCTATTTGTATTGTAATTAATAAAGGCAAAATATACATTTATGCTGCGGACATGGAAATTTCGCTAATTTGGGGTATATGAGGGCATTTTTTTGAGTGAAAACACGTTCAGAAGTATATCAAAGTATATAGATCCAAGTAGAAAACATCAATATCTATCTAGAAAAGAAGTTTTTCAAGCAAGAAAACATTGCATAACACAGAAATGGACCAAAGACATCAAAAAGTTCATTTTGCACTGTTTTCATGAGAGTTAACCATATATAGTAATCACTTAATATATATAATATTCAGCATTTTAAACTTTAAAACAAATCAATGTGATTTTTTGTCTTCATGTTGTTATATTTTGCTTTGTTATCGCACTCGAAGCTCACACATCTAGTAGTTGTCCTTTTCTTCCGTGTATTTCATTAGATGAAGGCGTCTTGTATGCTATTTCGGATCGTTACTGTATTTTGGTCCAAAGTACTATAATTTGGATTTGGATTTATCTCTATTTTAAATGTTAATAATTTAGTAGAGAATGATTCATTTTTTACTGACACATCTGGGGCAAACACAATAATTTTGCCGTATCAGGTTCCCAACAGGTTCCGACCAAAACAAACAAATATAAAATGAAATTAATTAATACATATATGCAATGAAATTAATTAATACAATCACGAATACTATTTATAAAAATAAGAAGAAGAAAATGAGAAGAAAGAAACAAAACCGAAACGAGAACAGCAATTCGATATTGAATCTATCATCTTCTCATATTTGACCCTATTTATTAATATACATGTCTAATATTAGTTAACTTGTATTACTAAACATTATTACACTTTTAATGGATGTAGGCATACCTTTTATTATTTAAACGTTAAAAACTACACCTCGCTGAATTATCACTATAGTCATATGCGGTACAGGTAACGACAGAACGTCCAATGTGAAATAGAGAGGGCGTGTATTATATAGACATTAACAACACAATCTGGGCGTTCACGTCGTTGAAAGAAGTGCACAACCAAATTTACCTGTTTGTCCACGAGCACAGTGATTTTCATTTGAAATGGCACACATTGCATTTTCATATTTGAATATCCCGCCAACAAAAAAATGGAAAATGTTAGTTTTTATTAAAATTTAGAACATTATACGCTTTCACAGCATGGGTATGATTATAATTGATTGCTAAACTCACGTGTAAACAAGACAGGATGCATCAAATTCCAATAACATCACAAATTAACTCAAGTTTCCAAATTTGAATGGGAGACACGTTTTGCGATCTGATGCATATTTTGGGTATCTCGTGGACAAACGTGTGAAATGGGTACACTGGTCAAAAGGTTCACCAAAGGCAAACGGAAAATGATATTGACTATATTTTTTCACACAAAATTAGGATTAAATACATCATTCTTGCAACGTTTAAAAAGTTTTAAAATTTATTTTGGTTTTGAAAACAAAATGGCTTCTTTCCACTATTGCAGTCTTTTTGACTCACTCTGTATATTTGGATTGGACTTGTAAATCAGCATACCTTTCATTTCAACTTTAAAACTGCACGTCGCTGAATTTCCACTGTGGTCATACGCAGTACAGTTAACACTAGTACGTCCAATTTGAAATAGAGATCCGGATGAGGGCGCGCATTGGACAGTAACAACACGATCTGGTGGGTCCACGTCATTGTCTCTTGCCATGCCGTCTATCTTCCAAGAAACAAAGTTTGAATTTTGTCCCGGAGATGTGATTTCCGATAAGGTTGATGGACAGCCTATAACAGGTGGCTCCTCGTCTGAAGAGTGTAATTGTTAGAGTAATTGTTCAAAAAATGAACAAAGTAACTGTTCGTATTTTTGATTGAATCTGAAATCTGCTACTTCGTCATTTGAACTGCCCTTTCACTTCTATTTTATGGGGGGTGGTGGGGTCGGTAGGTCGAATTATTTTTCGCGGCTTAAGAATGCCGAAATCACACATGAATACACTGAGGTTTATTAACGTAGCTATATTTTGATATTAAAAATACACAGTTTGGTGGCATGCATAAATATTTCAGAGTGAGTCGGATATTTAAACCCTAAACTGTTTGTTTGTTTGTTTGTATTTTGTCGGGTCCTACAACCCTGCATAACCCACGAAAGCCTCACAAAAAGTGTAGGCCTATTTACATTAGGATCTATTGAAAACACCAGAACGGATTGTTACAATCAGGGGTCCGAAATAACTCAGAAAGTTTCATTTATTCTAAACAACAAATGCACCCCTTCTCGAATGAGTTAACACATAGAATTGTGTATTTATACATTTCATGGGGTTTGCGATTTAACCTAATTACCACTCTCTTGTCGTCTGACGATTGCCTTATTTGCATGTAACTTAGAGTAATAGTAAGAGACCAATCTGTGGGTCCCATGACCAATCCTGGTAACAAAGGTTTGAAAGTGTTTTTGTGTTCCCTGATGAATACCGAACCATTTTGACTTGGGCTACCGCCTTGAAAAATGTCAGGCACTTCCGGGAGGGTTCAACAAAGGTCACACAGGGGTCAAAATTAAAATATATTCCAATCGTGTCGATATGCATATTTAATTACTCGTCTAGTCATGAGGATTCAGAAAATGTATAGTTTGTCCCACTTCCGATGTTTGGTTAACGAGTTATCGGGTAAAACGTAAAAAGGTCGTTGACCTTTGCGTATGGGGTCAAATTTTAAAATTTTAAAGTTGTCACTTTGGCCTTTGTGTTGCGGTAAGTATCCTCAATAGCATTGACTATGACTACGTCGTCATCGTCAGTTTCATCAACGTCGCCGTCGTCGTCGTCATCATAATCATCAACTACCAGGAAATTATTTTATTGTGTTGAAATTTGAATAAATAATATGAAGACTCCGACCGACTGTCGTGAATTAATGATAAGATAATGTTAAGATATAGTGCAATTCGTAATTATTCATAACGATAAAGTGCTTTTACCTTCAATTGTTATGGTAAACATCTTAGTGTCCACATTCCCCGCTGCATCTATCGATGTATAATTCACGAATGTCATACCAATAGAAAACGAGTCCCCAGAATTATGAGATGATGTCAGCGTTTGGGGCCCAATATTATCACTAGTCGTGGGTGGTGGCCAGGTTACAACAGCGTTTGGTGAACCACTGTCCGTGTTTCCCGTAATATTGGCGGGCATGTTAAGAATGACTGGTTTCTCCATATCTAGAAAGAAAATTATAAGTGAACAGACTGATTATCTTAAAAAAAATTAATAATAATTTCACCGAATAAAATTCAAATTCAAAACGAGGGCATTGATCAGAAAAACTAAATGATATCAATTATATATATATATATATATATTTCCCGAGTTCAGCTGATTTGAAATAGTACATGAAGTATTCATCATTATCATCATCATCACCTGCCAATAGGGTTTTTTTTCTTGTTTTGAGATCGAAAGTCTAACTTCAAATTGCAAAATCGTTAAATAATTATTAATTAACCAATTAAGTTATGATAAATGTACCTACCACATAACACTTCTCTTTCGAGTAGGTAATCAAGTTTCTCTTTCGTCCAGTTTGCTTTAATGGTTAATGGTACCGGATTGTCCGTGAACCATATGTCACCATCATTCGCAATTTGTGTTTGTATGTTTGGACACGGGAGACTCACAATTATAGGAGCAAGTACCCCTAGACAATAACACCGTTCTCTTGATGGCATTGACCAATGCTCTTTACCAGTAGACGGGTGCAATCTTTGCTTTAAAATGCAAATATGTGCGTCTACCGTGGGTGATAATGAGAGACATGCTATGGAAAGATAAAAAATAAATGACTTCATAAAAAATGTTATCAAGGAATTAAAAATGATTATAATAGACGGCTGAATAGGTTAAAAAGTCTCAAACATGTTAATGATCTCCAAAAATGGTATATCGTTGATGCAAGACATTCACAAGTTAGACTAGTGTAACGGAATAAAGCTGTATAATCTGTTACACTTCGTCCTCCTGAGACGTTTTTGTAACACTGTTAACTAAGGGGGGCCCCCGCTCCTCTTAGTTAACAGTGTTACAAATGTTGAGGTAATAAATGTGCTTATAACTCTAAAAGTATTAATCCTACTTGAAACTATCGAATTATATACAGTGCGTGTCAAAAAAGTACCATGACAAAAATAGCAATTTTACATGAAATAGTAAATATCATGTTCAGCAATCTTTCATTGTGTTATAAGATTTTTTTTCTATCCATCTTGGAGATGGCAATTCAGCTTACAAAGTGCTCTTTTATTAGAATCGCCATTCAACGTGTAATTAAACATAATCATGGAGTTAGATAGTTCAATTTGAGTGAAAAACATATTTTCATCCATAATCCATGACAAAATATTTGAATATTAGATGAATCTTGCACAATACATCAATGAATCCTATAAATCATCATAGGAATCACAAATGCAGTTTTGTCGATTGAAAACACAATTCTTAAAAGTGGCTTCGGGAGATGAGGGTGAAATTTAATGAGATAGAGTGTATTTGAGTAATAAAGCTTACCAACAGACCATGTCTTGGAAATCATAAACATTGGATGTATTTTTTAAGTATTTTTGTCCCGCATGGAATACTTTTTTGAGACGCCCTGTTTATGTTGAGAAATTCGTCTCTTTAATTTGAGATATTGTATGTTGTTACAGTATGCTACCAAAAGCAAGAAAGTACAGTTTCCATTCTTTGCATGTTGCTTTTTTATACACGGACAAATTATTGATTACTGGAAGTGGTCATGGTGGTAGTGCTAATTCACCGGTCGATGGCCAGCTTGTTGGATAGTCAGCCGGCGGTGAATCAATACAGCACACATGCTATACCTGTCTATCTAATACATAATCTCTCCCGTGTTGAAAAGAAAATGAAAATCGTACTCTACACCTTACATTGGGGATTTGGGATTGTAACTTCCTCTTAATCAACCATTCTTAACGTGCAATTCTCAACAACTTAATTTAATATATTTAAGTAGGAGTTATTATACTTTGAGCGTGATCAGCAAATGTATTACCTGGTGAGTTCCTTTTTTCGATGACTAGAGCGTGTTTCTACTGGGGCACTGCAAAAAGTAAACGCTAATAACACTAAGTTTTAATCGGTAAGTTTTTAATCCCCCCTGTTTCTAATTGCGAAAAGTTACCGCTAAGTTTATCGTTGCTAGTCGATGGGCCACGACATTTGACATTTGACAATGCCACCACACCTGAAAAAGATTGCTTCACAATGTGGATAACCCAGCGTGACACGGTTCACGGTTTCTGTTTCTATTGGGTTTATTGCCGATTATTGCAGATTCCTGCCGGTTCCAAACTTGGTTTGCGAAGGTTTTTTTGGTAATCCCAAAAAGTAAACGCTAATAAACACTAAGTTTTAATCGGTAAGCGTTTATTAGCGGGTTTTTTTCCCAGAAAAAACGCGCTCATTTATGTCAGAGGCATACACAAATATACAAATGTTATATAAAGCTACACAAATGCTATATAAAGCTACACAAATGCTAATTCCGGGTGCTTATTATACTACATACATAACAGATAAACACAAATTCACACCTGTTTTATAAAACACACAAGTGTTATTACTTATATTAACATATAAGCCTTCAAGGGATAAACACACCACTAGTAACAGCTGACGTATAGAGAAAAAGCTATACACAAATTAATACATCATTGTTTTTTGTAACAAATTTACGCAATAGATAACCCCCACAAACGTAGTGTATATCCATTTCGGTAAAATCGGTCTTACTTACACGATTTCGGTACTTACGAGTGGCATTAATCTAACTTAAATAGCAAACACTCACCAACTAAGGACAGTAGTAAAATGCGACCTCTCATCACGTTATGTTCATATATTAACATCCCGAGGAGGAATTATAAGCTCTTGCATCGTTAATACTAATCAGTTGAAACATGTTTCCAGACTCGTGATATAATGTACACATGACTTTCTCTGTAGTCGTAAAGAGGATTAATGTGGTAAATTATACCGAATCTTAATTTTTTGACTGTCATGCGCCGTCCTTTATGAAACAGTGCGAACTCCAAAAACACAATAGTGCGCAACAGCAGACGACGGAGGACATGTTCATGAATTATTTAGCATTAAATGAAGCGTTACAAGGCGTCGTTATCAACTGAAAACACAAATGGTGATTGGGGGAAAAGAATTTATTAAATACAATATTTTTTGACAATAAAACAATGAAATATTAGATCGAAATGGACATTTACATTTGTACGTTGTAAGCTCGACATGAGATATTTAAAAAGAGTCCTATTTCCTTGCGGCAAGTCGTCCCAAGAATCTTTTGACTTCATTGTAAGGGAGCGACACATTGTATTCTACCCTAGCAGTTAAAATGTAATCATCGTCATCGTCATCGTCAAAGTCGTCGTCGTCTTGGTATTTGTTGATAATCTGTAGCGGCACCACAGGGGCATGGGGTGAGAAAATCCGTTTGCAACCCTCCACACATAAGCCCCATCAGTCCCGTGTTGATCGCTGCGCATTTCCCCTCAATGCGCGGGCTAATTCAAATTCAAAGCGTCATGCATTGGAATCAAATATCCCACTAATTGTACGACCGAACGCAGCGTAGTGTGCACGCGGCTGCACTGTGTGATCGAGCCCTACTGAGCCCTATAACTTATTATTAAGTCTTTGTTGAGATCATATAAGCAAGCGGCCGAAATAGTGAATATCAAACATAGATGTCAGCCTAATAAGCATGATTATAGCAGAACCAACGACCTAAGAAACTAAATTTGCAAATTCACACGAGGATCGAACAGGAATGCCAGCTGAGTAAAAAAAATGAATAAATAATATAAAGACTCCGACCGACTGTCGTGAATTAAAGATAATATATCTTTAAGATAAAGTGCAATTGAAAATTATTTATAACGATAAAGTGCTTTTACCTTCAAATGTTATGGTAAACATCTTAGTATTCACTTTCCCTGCTGCATTTATCGATGTATAATTCAAGAATGTCATACCAATAGACAACGAGTCCCCAGAATTATGAGATGATGTCAGCGTTCGAGGCCCAATATTATCAATAGTCGTGGGTGGTGTCCAGGTTACAACGGCGTTTGGTGAACCACCCTCTGTGATTTCCATAATATTGGCAGGCATGTTAAGAATGACTGGCTTCTACATATCTGGCAAGAAGAATTATAAGTGAACGGACTAATTGTATATTCTTATTTCGCCAAATATAATTCAAATTCAAAACGAGGGCATTGATAAGAAAAACTTAATGATATCCAAATATATATGGTCATGTGTTTTAAGCTCGCCTCCTTTCGCGTTACACACGGATTTTGGCTTTCGCGACATGATTTTAACTTTACACATTTATATTTGCTTGTATACCCCCATGAGGTAGTAAAAGTATACATTTTCTGAAGAGAAATTGCATGAGAAAACCAAATATGCCATTAAAATTATAGTACGACCAATAACTAAAATGGTATGATCGGAAATGTTCGGGAAAATATCAGAGTTTTGAGAATTTGAGATCCATATATTTTTTATACCTACCCCTATCATTATTTTGTTTACATATTTGAATTTCTCATGAAATTACCCATTTATAATTGTCAAAGTTACTACGTCGGTATGGTAATTATACCGGCTAGTGAATATCTCCAATTTTTATTTTATATATTTTTAGAATTTTCAGAATGTTTTTTTAAGGATGAACCCTTCCCTGGTATAAACTGCATTCCTGAATTCCTCTAGTTACAAGCTTTCCAAAAATGTATACTTTTGGTATCATAGGTTGAAAACTTTTTCTGTTATAGTCATTTTTATAAATCCGGTAAATTGAGGGTGATTATTGATGTTGACTGTGTAGCGAATAGGAAGAAAGCTGATGATCATTGTCTTATCCATAATTAATTAGTTGTTACAAATAGTTGACAAGTCTGTTGAACCACATACTTAAGGACTACTAAATATCCTTTGAAATGGGACCAAAATGGTGTTTGTAACTTTAGGGGATGACTAGTTATTGTAAAAAGAACAAAGCATGGGATTATCCCCATTGAGTTTGTACAGGCGGCACCCCTTCCGGCGGCACCCCTTCCAGCACCACCCCTGGTCCCCACACATCAAACAGCTGTATCTCCCTTTCTGTATTAGATATACCATTGCCATTTTGCAGGCAGATAGCTTGTTATTAGGGCTTTAAAATGATACAAAATTTGTTGAGATAGCTTTTGTGGTTTTATAAAAAATTGGAGGAAAATGACAGCATGAAGCTAAAAAATGTAACAGCACCACCCTATTGGGAGGCAAGTTCATAACGCGTGACCATATATATTCCGAGTCCAGCTGATTTGAAATAGTACATGAGGTCTTTATCTTCATTGTCATGAGAGTTTAATTTCAAATTGCGAAATTATGAATTAATGATATTTTACGAATGATAAATGAACCTACAACATAAAACATCTCTTGCGAGTAGTTAATCAAGTTTCTCTTTCGTCCCGTTTGCTTTAATACTTAGGGGAGGATGGGGCAACTGGTCCAGTTAAGTATATTTCATGTGCTATGAAAAGATCTCCATGTAAATGTTTGCATATAGCAGACTCTTAAAAATAAGTCTGTCAAAATACAGGAATTTTCCTGGAAGTCATTTTCCAGACATTTTTTTCTTCTATAAATGTTGACAGGAAACTAACTGTCAAATTACAGATATCATGTTATTTTCAAAACACCCTTTCCTATCAAAATACAAGAATCCTGTTATTTGCTAAACACCCTTTCCTGTCACATTACAGTTGAAAGACAGAAATCCCGTTATTTTCTGAATCCTAGGTTTTAATCTAGTCAGTTTAGAAATGTTGCAAGTAAAAACAAACGTATAAGGTATACGCGTTAAGTTCTATAGCATATAGACATGCTGACTATTGCTCATTGCATCGTATACATATAATGAAAATTACAAGCGTACACACGCAAATAAAGGTTGCCAAATATGGAAGTTCAACTTCATGAACATTTAGAGTGAAATGTCCAGAAAACTCCACTTAAAAATTTATATTAATGTAATAATGCAAAGGTCAATATTCTGCATGTCTTAAAATAGTCATGTTATAGAATTTACACGTATACGTTTGTTTAGTATAGTTGCAAAATGCAACCCGTAGAGTGACCTCACAACCGTCACTGCATCACTACAGGGTTGTCTGTAAATGTGTAGAAGATATGCTGAGTCACATTCAACCTTGTTCCAGTGCACAGTGGTAGTAATACTTTTATGTAAGCTAAACAATTGTTAAACTGTTAAATACTTAGGTTAATTAATTTGTCAAATAATCATAGAATTAATTTGACACTAAAAATACCAAAGCTTTATTTTAGCAAATATGGTAATGATGATAAGTTTACTTTTTGAGTTTGGTAGCGTAATAACGGCGGTGGCCGTCATATCCGTCAATGATGTTCCCGGGTTTTTTATAATTGACAGACACGCCCTGTTAATTCACAGATGTACCTGCAGGTAGTTTTAATATATCTGTCATTTTAAGGGAAATTTCCCAATTTTGCAAACAAAAGGGTTCAACCTGTATTTAAACAACCAAAAAACAGTAGCTTTCCTCTAATAAGGATGTAGATTTACAGGGACTTAGAGTGCATATAATCAATGTTAACAAATATTTAAAGAAAAATTCAAGTATCCCTGGCTTTTTAATTTATAACAATTGGCTAACACTACAGCCAGGACAAACCCCAAAGTGACATAAGCCCTAAATTAAAGGGATGCCCAAAACATCAAACAGGAAAAGAAACATAGACTAACAAAAATAATAAGCAATACAACCCCCTCCAACCCCACACGCCCATCCCTCCCCCTCCCCCCCCCCCCCCCCCCCACCCACCCACATAAAAGACAGAGACACCAGGCTATTCATAGAGTTGGAGGCGGAGAGCAGTTTTAAAGCAGAGAGGCACAGTTTACTATGTCCTCAGGAAGGTAGTTCCATTATGTGGGAGCATAAGCAAAGGGTAAAAAGACCTTTGTGAAAGAGTTAGCCTGCAAAAAGGTGGATCGAGAGAAAGGCTATTGAGATTACGGAGATTTGGCCGAGGATGAGGCTTGAAAGGATTGGGAGATGTGCAGAGGTGGTTGATAATCTTGAAAATATGACACAGGTCGGCAATATCACGGCGCTTGGATAATCTAGGGAGATCGGCTTTGAGGAGGAGGTTTTCACGGGAGAGCTTCCATGATTGAAGAATGAATGACTCTACAAGCAAACCTGAGAGTGAATTCAAGCCTTTTGGTAAGTGTGATGTTTAGTGAATCAGTGAATTACAACGGAAACCAGTCAGTATTTTATTTACAAACACATTTACATATTATTAACGTGTAAAAACGATACATGTCTCAAGAAACCCATGTTTTATACAGTTTTCGTGGTTATTGTGTTAATAGCAGTAATACTAATGGTGTATAAAGCAAGCGACGTTTTCGATTGCACAATTTGAAGATAAAACGGTATGAACCTAGTTGAATTGTTACAGGGTTGTGATGTTCAGATATCCCATACATGTGTCTTTATAATACCCCTATCTTTAATGATTTGATTACTTCATACAATCATCATTTAGTACTTATGATAAACTATCTTGGTTTTAAACCATTCTAAAGCGACTTCATGTCATGTTGTAATCATTCAATATCAGAAATTGTAGTAGGCTATATTAGGCCCAAAATGCCCTAAAATGACTAAGAACCAGTGAGAATGTGAATTGTTTCATATTCTATTCACATTTCAATACCGAGTGATTTTTCATTGACACTAACAATTAATTTTCAAAATGAATTTTACAATTTTGATAACGGTTTTGCAGATGGACCAGTTGCCCCATATTCCTTTGGACCATTTGCCCCAACAAATAATTCAGCACTTTGTCGATATGACAATAATTATTCAAACACGCCTGTGACATAATAATTTGTTAGGCCAATTTTTTTAAAAACACACCATTTTTAGCCATTACACAGTTTTTTGTAGCCAGCGAGCATCTTTGAATTTACGATTATTACGGCGTTCGCGTCCTATAAGTAGACGAGGGTTTTTAGTTAAAGTAAGAAATGGTATACTTTGTTATTCGCAATTTCGTAAACTAATAACTCTACCAAATTAATACCCGTAATAAATATTTTATTTGTAGCATACTTTAAATGATAATATTGACCGCAAATCCAAACCACTAATGTTTCAAGTTAGCAACATGCGCTATTTTCCGGTCGTTACAATCACAACCTATCATATTTCGGAAAGTCCGTGAGCACACCACAAAATAGCCCCGATCAAATGCAATATGCACTTAGCATCTTAAGATGACTGTACTGCATGCATAGATTTACTGTTGAATATCTATCAATCATATAAAGTACATAAAGTTTGACCTAAACTCATCTTCATAAATCGCCCATACTATCTGTGAATGTTCAATCCGTCACTCAAAGAGGTGGCTTCAAATATCTGGAGAATATCGCATGTGGAAAAACCCTAAAGTTGCAAATGTGTTCGCATGTAGAAGGTAAGGATATACGTCAAGTTGCATCATAAGTCGTACTGTTCAAAAGAAAGCAGTATGCCCATACCATTACAAAAACCTTCATTTTGGACCGGATGCCCCACGGACCAGTTGCCCATATTCCCTAATAGTACCGGATTGTCCGTGAACCATATGTCACCATCATTCGCAATGTTTGCATGCATCTTTGAACACGGGAGACTCAAGACTTTAAGACCAAGTACCCCCAGACAATAACACCGTTCACTTGATGGCATCGACCATTGCTCTTTACCAGTAGACGGGGGCCATCTTTGTTTTAGAATGCAAATACCGTAGATATTCGATATCAAGCCATAAAAGCCACTGAATCGTAAGCTCAATACTCAGTAGTACCTACATTGTGTACGTCTCAGTTTGTTTACCCATATTTATAATAATATATACAAATTTTATCCCTTCATATTTATTTCTTCTGTTTTTTCTTCCTTTTTTTGATGGGATTTTTGTGGGTTTTTTGTTGTGTTTTTATTTGAGGGGGTGGGTTTTTCATAACATACATGGAGTAGCAATAGTATGATAAGAAACAGAACATGGAATTTATACATTATTCGATACGAAATCGGATACGGTAATTGGACAGGTACAAGTGAATGTTTACCTTGTCCTCCTCGTTACAGAAAACCCAAATATCGTACCTTTTGGCAATTCCAATTCTTTGGGAGTGGAACATTCCTGGTGCCTTGGGTTTCAGCACCATGGTGTTCTTATGTATCGTGATGCTTTCGTTATCAAAGAGACCGGGCCCCACTGCAGCCGCGTCTCTTTTCAAACTTGCTTTCTTTTTACGGCCAGAATGGTCCACAATGGGAACGGCATTGCCGTCATGGGGGTTATTTCTATCTCTTCGAAGGTATATAGTAACCATTTCCCGCGACGAGCTCGCTGTTGTATCATGACGCATTCCGACCGCAAGAATACTATACGAGGGGGTATCAAAAAGTTGTTGACATCACCCAGATGTGAAGGAGCTATATCGATGAAATGTTGTCAGTGTAATCACTGGTCCTTAAAAACATTATGGTGCAAAAATGGTCTCATAACTATGTTTACTTTCTTTAAAGGGGGGCATCTTTGTTGCTAGATGCCAAGGCCATGTACATCAATGACGTCTTCCAATGGTGCTGTGTACATGATAAATGACTATGGTCCAATAACTGATCCTTGTGGGACGCCTTCCAGAAGTGTATGAAGCTTAGAAATGTTGTCATCTACAGATATATATTGAGACCTACGAGTGACAAAAGACAAAATTTAAAACAAATTCTAAGCCTAATATTCTTCTGGAAGGTGTCCCACAAGGATCAGTTATTAGACCATTATAATTAACCATAAATACAGCTCGATTGGAAGACGTCATTGATTTACATGGCATTGGCATCTAGCGCCCCCTGTAAAGAAAGTAAACATACTTATGAGACCATTTTTGCACTATAATGTGTTTAAGGACCAGTGATTACACTGACAAAATTTCATCGATATAGCTGCTTCACTTCTGGGTGATGTCAACAACTTTTTGATACCCCCTCGTACATTAACCCCTTCATTGTACTGATATACATGTAGAAATGATGATGTGTAGGTTTGTGCATACACCTTGAATATCGGCACAAACATGTCTATTAAAATCCCATTGAAATGTTGTGTAGAGCTGATACTATCCGAGTAAGTATGTATACTGATTTTTCAATACAAGGTTCTTCCAGATGAAAAACTGCCGACAGGGAAGAGTTTCACACACTTTAACTTGATAAACTGAAGGGGAAAAACCTAGTAATTCCAAATATGGGAACAATTCTTCTTTGTTTTCTCAAATTTGCGTTCAACAGACTTACTAGGTTTTTCCAGATTACAGGAGACATGTGGTGATCCTCATTGTAATTTTGGTGATTCCCATTTTTAAAGGCTCCCAATGGTTAAAATCCTCAGTCAACACATATTTGGTTACGGCAAGGGTGTTGGATATGGGTATATATAATTAAAAACTTAACAACGCAGAACCCAGAACACTGGGAACTACTAAAGTGACACTAGGAACTACGTAAATGACACTGGGAACCATATCAACATACTTATTGCGCACTTAAATAACATGGAACCTCAAACACTGGGAACCATCAAAAACGGTTATTTTGCCAAAACTAACCCCCTTTGTAAACAAAGTGTATGGCTTTCTTTTGTTGAGCACTTTATATTTATTGAGCACTTACACAACTTGGAACCCAAAATACTTGGAACCCCCCCCCCCCCCCCACACACAAAAAAATACACTGGGTACCACCAACATTAAACTGGGAACAATCCCAAAAGACATTTTACTAACCAATCCCTTCCTTATTCGCCACAACCCAGCTCAACCACCAATATTTATTTATTGAGCACTTAAACATCTTCATTCATTCATTTATTCATTTAAACTTTATTAATCCCAAACAGGGAAATTCAACTCAGGAGAGTGCTCATACATAAACACAATACACACAATAATATACAAACTAGACCCCAACTTAAATATCCCCCCGTTTATAATGAGAATTATGAAAAGCAATTGCTTGTGGAACAAAGGAGGAAAGATAGCGGTTTGTCATGGCAGAGGGCACTCGCATACGGCCCGATCGAGCGATTAGATGATTTGATAACCGCTCAAATAGAGGATGGTTGACATCATGCATCATATCGGTCAGCTTCTTACCCAGGAGATCGGTGTACTACAGGGTATCGAAGTCCTGCCGTGACAGACCTATTATCCTTCCCGCTTCCTTCACAACTCTACCAACTCTGTCTTTATCACCCCTTTGAAACATTCCCTCCTCAACATAATAAGCAGTACCTCCAAACACTTTCAACAACGGAATCGTAAAACAAAGCAAGGATCTTGGAACCCAAAATTAAATACCGCTAACCACTAAAATGACACTGTAACCACCAAAAAGACAGTCAACCCCCTCCTCTACGCCCCCCCCCCCCCCCAGCACCCATAACAGATCACCTACGGCCATCCTATCCATCACCACCACCACCACCACCACCACCACCACCACCACCACCACCAACCCCTAAAATTGATAATTGATCAGCCCAAATCTCGATTTTCTTTTTTTTAACAAAATATATTGCGTTGTTGAAGCAGTTGATTACAACACAATACGCTTATATATTGCGTGGTGGATTTGGCTCACTACCAATCAGATAACAGCATTTGGATAGCTAAGTAATAAAGATACAAATCATCAGAGTAGAGTTACTTTGTCATCTCAAACAGTTTTAGAATGACATATTTTAATTCTAACAGTAAACGTAGTATTTGATATCGTTACCAGCGAGTACGTGTTTTACAAAATTGAACATTGCGCAAATTGTGTCCATCATCATCTGCTAACCTTCATATGCAAATTTGCAATGTCGCCCTCTAGAGCTGAATCAATGAAATGTGACATTTTTGCTGTGTTTTAAAATAACAATACTCCTTTCTCAAACACGATATTATCGCCCTCTGCAGTTGAATAACGGGAATGCTTCATTATTTCATAATTTGAAACAATATCAATGTCGTCTTTTCTACTGATGCGTAGCATGCATGTTTGCATATTTTGTGGTAAATGAAAATTCGATGTGATTTTTATGTTTGGAAAACATAGAAGGATTTTTATTTTTTTATTTTCCTAAACAGAAGACCTACAAATCTTTGAATAAGCTCATCTGGATTGTTATTAAACATCTGTGATTTTTTTTAAATTTTAACAAGCTCGAACGCACTGCTAACAATCAATTACCTATCATACAATTAGAGGAATGAATGTACATAATACTCTAAAGTAATTACATGCATGCAATATAATAAAGATTCACACCATTAAATCACAGACCTTTTTTAAATGGACCTAAACCGTTTTATCTACGAAAATAAACCAAATGAAATTTAATACTGTACAAATGAACGTAAATTGTAGTTGATTTTTTCATGACCACTTACAATAAAAGTGTATACGACTATCAAAATCGTTATCTTTAAGAATCATTTGAGATACAAATGTTTTTCTTTCAAGCAGGGTACCAGTGTGTCAAGATATTCTATACTAATAAAGTTACGTTCAAATCGGTAAAGACTGAATTAATTGCTAGCATTACATTAATACGTTGATTTGAACCATAAGGGCCGTATTCTCGTACGTATTGAAACGCGGTTTTCAGCTAAACACGCGATTAACCTTAACTTTGAACACATCGTTTAACTTAACGCAATTCTCAAAAATGTAAACGCCCTTCTAACTCGCTGAAAAGTGTCTAACTCTAAACACGGGTACGGGGGTAGTTTAACTCGCGTTTAACTAAACATTTGCACCAAGTGCACGCCAGGATCTCCATTTCGCAACACCGTGGAGCATATGTTGTGTGCATTCGATGTGATCAATAATAAATGTGCATTTGACGCATTCCTTTTATTTCTACATGTACGGTAATCCATTTGATCGCTGATTATTGAGTAAATACCATTCCATACAACGGTATGCTTCAACGTCTTCTTTAAGAACGATAATCATCTCTAGGAACGATAATCATCTTTATAAGCGTGTTTTGTTAAATGCCCTATCTAAAAGAAAAACTTGCGTTTAACTTAAGCAACGATTTTAGGCTAAAACCACGTTTAGTAAGAGAATACGGGTTTAATACATCTCCGCGTACAACAAAGAGACTATATTTAACTATTTGATCATGTACTAAGGCAATTGTTATTCCTGTGTGTGATCAAAGAGCAAAGAGTTATTTTTTTTCCACACGAGTTGAAGAACATGCTCTTTTTTGTACGTCCTTCCTTACTATGTGTTTACAAGTGGTTTGATCTTTTGGACGGGAAAAATATAATTCTTGGTCAACTTCTCGACTCACACTGGTTGTAAAAACGTCTTTTCCCTCTCTATTTGTCAGATTTCAAGCCTGTAGCGTTTCTTGCGCCACTGTACTCGCTGTACTCCGTATCTAAAGTATTATGGGCCACATTCCGGTCCATAGTCAAAACAACAGTCTCCTTGAGTTACACACACTGTGTCACAGTAGCACTCGGGGTTAGTATAAGAATCCCCACACCGTCCAATACAGCTGCTAGAACTGGCTACAGGAGCTGTAAAAGAGACATACATTTTATAATTATGTTAAGCAAGATGAACACTTTTATTTCCTTATGATTATTATTTACATGTAGTTACTTTTAATCATGCCGGTTTTATCATTAGATAAAAGAGGTGGAGGAATCACAAGGCAAATCCCGATTTCTAGAAATGTTCCTATTTGATTGGATCATACATATTCTATCTGAAATAGATTTCCTAAATTTTACGAAACACTATGAACC
The DNA here is from genome assembly GCA_035610835.1 of Ophiura sarsii. Classification (NCBI taxonomy): domain Eukaryota; kingdom Metazoa; phylum Echinodermata; class Ophiuroidea; order Amphilepidida; family Ophiuridae; genus Ophiura; species Ophiura sarsii. Next base: position 26,071,419 of record CM069449.1, read on the forward strand.
ATCCTCAATTATAAAAAATGGTAAATATAAAATATTATGTAAAAACATGTGTAACTCCTGCAGCTATACATTCATGATGATATTAACCTATTTTGACAAACTAGACATGAAGAAAGTCTTCAAAAATTGTAGCTATTTTGAAGGAAATCCTTGCCATAAAACTTTCGCACTCAGATATGTAGCATTATTATTATATCCATAGTCAAAACAACAGTCTCCGCTTGAAACACACACTTTGTCACAGTAGCACTAGACATATAACAGAATGATTCTCAACAGAATAAGACCTCACCTAGATGAATAACTTCGAACTAACCAGAATGGCTTCCGCGAGTGAAGAGGCACTACCTTACACATTATTGGGCTCAGGAGAATCATCGAAGGTATACATTCCAATAATCTCTCTGCAGTCATAACATTCGTTGACTTCAAAAAGGCATTCGACACCATACATCGTGGGAAAATGATCTAGATACTAAAAGCATACGGTATCCCACAAGTTATAACAGATGCAATTGATGAAACTTACAAAAACACAAGACCCAAAGTTTATATCACCTGGTGGCGACACGGAACTGTTCGACATCCTAGCAGGAGTACTCCAAGGAGATACCCTTGCATTACCTATTCATAATCATCCTTGATTATTGCTTAAGAATAGCTATCAGTGGGAGAGAAGAGGAACTAGGATTCACCATCAAGCCTAGACAAATTCGAAGAAAAGGGCCAAAGAAAATCACGGATCTTGACTTTGCAGATGACATAGCGTTGCTTTCTGACACTAAGGAGCATGCACAGAAGCTGTTGAAATATGTTGAGGAAGCAGCACTCAAACTGGGCTCCACATGAATGCCAAGAAAACCAAATGCATGGTATTTCACCAAAAACAAGCGGTACAGCTAAAAACCTCTGCTGGAAGTAATCTAGACAACGTAGAGGACTGCAATTACCTGGGAGCTTGGGTAGGTAGTAGCCAGCATGACATAAACATATGTAAAGCACTTGCTTGGAAGACCTGCAATGCTCTGAACAAAGTGTGGAAATCCAGCCTCTGTCGAAAAATAAAAATGAGACTTTTCAAAGCTACTGTTCAAAGTGTTCTACTGTATGGAGCTGAGACATGGGCCATCACCAACAGCCTCAAGATATCTCTAGATGGATGCTACACTAGAATGCTGAGAACTGCACTCAACATCAGTTGGAAAGACAAGGTACCGAACAAATGACCTGTATGGACAATTACAAAAGGTATCAGAAAACATCACAGATCGAAGGATGAGATTTGCCGGGCATTGCATGTGAAGAGAAAATTAGATAGTGTCTGACCTTCTGCTATGGAGACCCAAACACGGACATATATCTGTCGGCCGCCCAGCCTTACATACTAGGACATTTTGGCGAAAGACACGGGACTTTATGATGAAAGCATGCATGAGGGACAGAGTAATATGGCGAGCCATCACGGAGACCGATCGAGATCGACATAAGTAAGTAAGTAAGTAAGTAAGTATTATTATACAGACCACATCCGTAAGTTAAAGTTTTTAAAGTGCCGTGTTAAGACCAAATCGGCTTTAGAAAGAAGAAAAATCACCTGTATGGACTTCGCCATATTGATCGAAACTATGACAAACAGTTACTATAGTTCAACATCGCTGTTTCATGTATTGATATTTTCGATTTATGCATTGAATTCCTGCGTGGTTACGTGCAGGGACCTGTGCCGATGAGGCGGTTTTATGGCTAACCCATTAGCACTTTCGGCACAGACAACCGGGCGCGAATTTCAAATAATTACATGTTGAGTATTATAGTTCTGTGTTCAATTAAAGTGGTCATTATACATTAGATAATTATTTCCCTGCCATATAATGCCTGGTTTCATGAATAGTACTGTTCTCCTTTAACCCTAACCTTCCTGGACCTTACAAAACCCTTAAGTGCTGTAATCTTGTACCGCGCGGCTGCATCGGCTGTACCGGCTGCATCTGTCGATGTGTACGTCACGAATGTTACCCCGATAGGAAACGAGTCCCCAGAATTGTGAGATGATGTCAGAGTTTGAGAACCAGAGTTATCACTAGCCGTGATTAATGTCCAGGTTACTTCGACGTTTGCTGAACCATTGTCTATGCTCCCCGTTATATTGATAGGTATGTTTGAAATAACTGGCTTCTCGATATCTAGCAAACATAGTTATGATAAAGGCTTTACTTAGTAAGTGACGTATTACCAAAATATAATTCATAACTAGGTTACTGAAGAAGACACATTGTTATATAGTTATCATTTGTTTTTAAAGAAAAGGATGAGAACAATGAGAATTGCTGTGCACTGAAAACAAATAACAACAAAACACGGATATGCACTGGGCAAAGAAATTAAAATTGCTGTGTTGTAAAACTACACAAATAACGTAATCAGACCATTACGTTATTTGCTTATTGCGCAGCAATTATTTTAAGCATACAAGCTTAATCATAATGATGATCTCTTACCTTTAATTGTTATTGTGAACATCTGAGTCTCCTCATTTCCGGATACATCTATCGATGTATAAGTCACGAGTGTAACACCCATAGAAAACGAGTCCCCAGAATTGTGAGTTGATATCAGACTTTGAGACCCAGAATTATCACTAGCTGTGGGTTGATCCCAGGTTACAACGGAGTTTGGTGAACCACTGTCTGTGGTCCTCGTTATATTGCCAGGCATGTTTAAGATAACCGGCTCTTCCATATCTGTGTAAAAAGTGTTGATTATGTAAATAAGGATAAGGTTTTAAATTGAATATGAGTGATTTTACGCATGGAGACGAATTACACGGTGAAATGATACAGATGTCTCGTAACAGGGAGTACCATAGTTTCTTGCGTATAAACCACGGCTTCTCCGACTTGTAATACCCCGTACTAGACTCATTTATACTTCGCTAGATTGTAAAATGCTGCTGTTATCGTCAGTTTCGTATCGTCAGTTTCGCATCTTTTAATATATATAAAAGTTCTCCATAATTTGTATTGTTATGTACACTGACCAATCACGATGTGTAATTTCAGCCATAAGTATAATAGTGTTACCTTCAATTGTTATCGTAAACATCATCGTTTCCACATTCCCGGCTGCATCTGTCGATGTGTATGTTACGAATGTAACACCAATCGGAAACGAGTCCCCAGAATTATGAGATGATGTCAGAGTTTGAGAACCAGAGTTATCACTAGCCGTAGCTGGTGTCCAGGTTACAACGGCATTCGGTAAACCATTGTCTGTTGTCCCCGTTATATTGATAGGTATGTTGGAAATAACTGGCTTCTCGTTATCTAGCAAACATGGTTATAATAAAAGGTTTACATAGTAAGTGGAGTATTATCAAAATATAATTCATAACTAGGTTATTGAAGAAGACACTTTGATAGTTCGCATTTTGTTTTAAAAGAAAGGATGAGAAAATGAGAATTGATGTGTGCTGAAAACAAATAACAATAAAACACGGATATGTGCTGGGACAAGCAATACAAATTGTTGTGCTGTAAAAAACACAAATACCTTAATCAGACCATTACGTTATGTGTGTTGCTTTATTGCACAGCAATTATTTTAGACATACAAGTTTAAAAAATCATAATGATGTATTTTTACCTTGAATTGTTATTGTGAACATCTTAGTCTCCTCATTTCCGGCTACATCTATCGATGTATAAGTCACGAGTGTAACACCAATAGAAAACGAGTCCCCAGAATTGTGAGTGGATGTCAGAGTTTGAGACCCAGAATTATCAGTAGCCATAGGTTGTTTCCAGGTTACAACGGCGTTTGGTGAACCACTGCCTGTGGTCTTTGTTATATTATCAGGCATGTTTAAGATGACCGGCTTTTCCATATCTGTGTAAAAGTGTTGATTAATACGCTTTAAGGGAATATGAGTGATTGTACACAGGGAGACGAATTACACGGTGACATAATACATATGTCTCAAAACAGAGACTTAAAACCATAGTTTCTTGCGTATCCGATTTTCAATGCCCCATACTCATCATCATCATCATCATCATCATCGGTCGTCCTTGGACAGAACAATGGAAGCAGCTAAGTTGCTTCCACCATTTTTTCTTGGCTATTTGTTAACTCCATTGGTGCGCCACGCCTAGTGGGGGTTTGTATAGGAATATGTGTGCACAGATACAGACCCGGGATGATCCCCTACTCTTTACGAAAGGAGTCTGTATACTAGACTCATGCATACTTCGCTGTACTGTTAAATGCTGCTGTTATCGTCAGTTTCATATCTTTTAATATAAAACGTCTAAATTAATTTGTATTGTTATGTACACTGACCAATCAGGATGATATACAATGTGTAAATTCAGTCATAAGTATAATAGTGTTACCTTCAATTGTTATCGTAAACATCATCGTTTCCACATTCCCGGCTGCATCTGTCGATGTGTAGGTCACGAGTGTAACCCCAATAAGAAACGAGTCCCCAGAATTGTGAGATGAAGTCAAAGTTTGAGAACCAGAGTTATCACTAGCCGTGATTGGTGTCCAGGTTACTACGGCGTTTGGTGAACCACTGTCTGTGCCCCCCGTTATATTGATAGGTATGTTTGAAATAACTGGCGTTTCGATATCTGGCAAACATAGTTATAAGGTTTACTGGATTATTACCAAAACATATTTCATAACTAGTTTATTGAAGAAGACACATTGATAGTTAGCATTTTGTTTTAAACGAAAGGATATGAAACAAAGGGAAACGTGTTCATTTGTTGATGTAGTTTGAAAACAGTTACTCCTTTGAGCCAATTTATACTACGTTATAAATATGAAAGTTTTACATGTTGATAAAGACTGTATTCTTATCTTGTATTACTGTGACAAACATCTGATAGGAACCATTGTGATACTGCTGTACGGTGTGTCCCAAAATTATTTTGACGGCACTTTTAATCAACTTTTACACCACGGAATACAATCATGTTAATTAGGTTTAGAAACCTTAGAATCTCCCCAGGTTTTCATGCATAATGTATAAACATGATTACAATATCTGGTGTAAAACGGAAATTACAGCACCTGAACATAAGTTGCAGATTCTCAATGACCTTTTAAGACATTAAACATTAACTTTTAATATTATGGCACTTTTTTCGATAATTAAGTACGCGCTTAACGGTATTTTCAAGTCACGTTTTGTATTTCGTATGTACGCAGTTACGATTACGGTACACCTAATCAATTTAATTGTTCGCCTTGCCAATTAATCATGCATTTTTCAGCTAATTTTCGAAATTATAAAGCGTGTAGGTACCACTAATGATAATGCTATTATCAATGATGATTGATTAGGGAAAAGAAAAACCATTCAAATATTGCGCTATAACCATGATATCAGTCTATACAAAATGATCTCCGTTTGGAAAACATCAGATCGTATGGTTGTCATGGTTATGGGTTACTGTTGGAGTTCATATAATCATTATTTTGCTATAGCTGATGATTGATTAATCAATTAATTCAATATCAATTTTAATTTATAAATACTGAGTTGGCGCATAACCGATACCGTCTACAGTTTTATAAGTTGGAAACGGTGATTCCATAAGGTTTCACAGATTACATTAACATTAAATTGTTAAATTAACAAAGAAAGTATGTACTCTTACCTTCGATTGTTATGATAAACAACTGAGTTTCCACATTCCCGGCTTCGTCTATCGATGTATAAGTCACGAATGTTACACCAATAGGAAACGCGTCCCCAGAATTATGACTTGATGTCAGAGTTTGAGACCCACAATTATCACTAGCTGTGGGTGGTGTCCAGGTTACAACGGATTTCGGTGAACCACTGCCTGTGCTCCTCGTTATATTGAAAGGCATGTTTGAAATAACTGGCTTCTCGATATCTAGCAAATATAATTATAGAAAATGGTTTCAATAGTAGAGAAATGATAAGAAACTATATTACTAATTGGTTGTTTATAATAAAGATATTAACTCTTATCAAACTAAATAAAATGAAGGCTTATACCGTAAAAACAAGGTTTAGAACCCGGTCGCTCCCGCTATCGTGGCTGATGAATACCCACCGGACCATAGTAGCTTTGCCTACGTGAGCTATTTGTTGAGATAAGTCTCAAGCGGCCGACATAATAAATATCAAACATGGATAAATGTCAGCCCATAACCATGTATTTATCAGAACTATATAACTAAATAAACTCAATTTACGAATTCATACGAGGATCGAACAGGGATCCCAGCCGAGTAAATTGAATAACTAAAATTATCAAGACTCAGACAGATATGAATTAAAGATGGTAAAATAATTTATGACATCCTGCAATTTAAAAGTATATATAACGATTGGGTGCTTTTACCTTCAATTGTTATGGTAAACAGCTGAGTTTCCACGTTCCCGGCTGCGTCTATCGATGTATAAGTCACGAATGTTACACCAATAGGAAACGAGTCCCCAGAATTGTGAGTTGATGCCAGACTTTGAGAACCGGAATTATCACTAGCCGTGGGTGGTGTCCAGGTTACAACGGAGTTCGGTGAACCACTGTCTGTGCTCCCCGTTATATTGATAGGTATGTTTAAAATAACTGGCTTCTCGATATCTAGCAAATATAATTATTAGTAACTGGTTTGAATAATAAATTATAAGAAACTCTATTACTAAGTAATTGTACGTTTATAGAATAAAGACATTAACTAAATAATATGAAGGCTCATACCGTAAAATACAGGGATTCGGACCCGGTCTCTCCCGCTATCGCGGCTGATTAATACCCACTTGACCTGAAAGAGGTTGTATTTTCGTGAGCCCTTTGTTGTGATAAATCTCAAGCGGCCGACATAGTAAATATCCAACAAATAGAAATGTCAACCCATAAGCATGATTTCATCCGAGCTAACTAAATAAACTCAATTTACCAATTCATACGAGGATCGAACAGGGATCCCAGCCAAGCAAATGAAATAATTAAGATTCTCAAGACTCAGACAAGCTGGCGTATATCAAAGATGAAAAGATAATTCAAGAAATAGTATAATTTAAAATTAGTTATAACGATAAAGTGCTTTTACCTTCAATTGTTATCGTAAACATCTTAGTTTCCACATTTCCGGCTGCGTCTATCGATGTATAAGTCACTAGTGTAACACCAATAGGAAACGAGTCCCCAGAATTGTGAGACGATGTCAGCATTTGAGGCCCAATATTATCACTAGCCTTGGGTTGTGTCCAGTTTACCACGGCGTTTGGTGAACCACTGTCCGTGATTTCCGTAATATCGACGGGCATGTTTAGGATGACTGGCTTCTCCATATCTGGCAAGAAGAATTATAAGTAATGGGACATGAACTCCACACACACTGACTCTAAAATGTGCAAATCTAGATAAATGTTAATGGTGACATTTCCAAGCTCGTCGGATACATGATGTGTAGTCTCCTGCAGGGCGGTCGTTTGAAAAATCAAGCAAGCTACCCTACCTATAATTGTTTGCACTTATTGGTGAGAAAATGAATCATCTTCAAGCAAAATTCACTCTATAAGGTTCCATTTCAAAATGTAAGGGTCTAAACTAGGGTTTATATCACTAATGTTGTACATATCCCAATGGGCCTCTATTTAGTAGTGTTCATCCCCCCCCCCCCCCCCCCCTGCATTGCATTTATTACGGGACATGTCATGTTGCCGTGTCATAGATCAAGCAAGAAATGGTCTCTAGAGGTCGAATTTTGAAATTTCCCCAGAAGAGACATTCAATCCATATTTTGGGATTCAGTAGAGGGCAAATATTTAATATATGTTTCGATTTCAACCGGACTTGTTGTATCATATATCTTACCTATAATGAGCCATTAATGGTTTAAATTATTAATGGTTTACTAGGGAACAATCCGGTTCAGGTTTGCTGGCTTTAATATAATTTATATGGTGTTTTGTAGTTATGGCAACCAGTGCCTGGTATTCGTGGTATATAATTGAGTAATGAAACACCGACGCTAATGGTAATTGCGATATCACAGAAATTAATTAGACCAAATATATTGATTTTCTTAGTCCATTATCATCGTTGTCGTCTTCAATGTCTTCATCGTCGTCGTCATCGTCATCGTCGTCGTCATCGTCATCGTCATCGTCATCGTCATCGTCATCGTTATCGTCATCGTCATCGTCATCGTCATCGTCATCGTCATCGTCATAGTCATCATCATCATCTGCCAGGAATTTCTTTTATTGTGATGAGATCGAAAGTTCAAATTATAAAATCGTTAATAAATTAGTAATTAACCAATTAATTTATGATAAATGTACCTACCACATAAAACTTCTCTTTCGAGTAGGTAATCAAGTTTCTCTTTCGTCCAGTTTGCTTTAATGGTTAATGGTACCGGATTGTCCGTGAACCATATGTCACCATCATTCGCAATTTGTTTTTGTATGTTTTGACACGAGAGACTCAATTTTTTAGGAGCAAGTACCCCTAGACAATAACACCGTTCTCTTGATGGCATCGACCACTGCTCTTTACCAGTAGACGGGTGCAATCTTTGCTTTAAAATGCAAATATGTGCGTCTGCCGTAGGTGATAATGAGAGACATGCTATGGAAAGATAAAAAATAAATGACCTTAATGGTTTTAGATCAAGAAAGTTACAGTGGGCTACCAAAAGCAATAAAGTACGGTTTCCATTTTACGCATGTTGCTTTTCTACACGCGGACACAGTTATGGGCAATTTATTGATTACTGGTAGTGGTAGTGTTAATTCACCGGTCGATGGCCAGGTTGTTGGATAGTTGGCCAGCCGCATTGTAGCGGTGAATCAATACAGCGCACATGCTTTACCTGTCATAATCTCCCCGTGTTAAAAATGAAAATGTGAAAATGAAAATCGTACTTTACCTTACATTTGGGATTTTGGATTGTAACTTCCTCAATAATTAATTAGCGTGCAATTCTCAACAACATTATAATTTAATATATTTGTGTAGGAGTTATTATACTTTTAGAGATATCAGCACATTTATTACCTGGTAAGTAACTTTCCTTCGATGACTATAACAGAGGCATACACAAATATACAAATGCTATATAAAGATACACAAATGCTTATTCCAAGTGCTAATTATAACACATACTTACACAAGGGATAAACACAAATTCACACATGTTTTAAAAAACACTTAAGTGTAATATTAACATAATATATAGGCCTACAAGGTATTAACACACACCCGCAGCTAAAATATAGAAAAAGACCTATACACAAATACATTATTGTTTGATAACAAATTACGCAACAGATAAGAACAAACGTAGTTCGGTAAACTCGGTCTTACTTACACGATTTCGGTGTTTTAATCTAACTTAAATAGCAAACACTCACCAACTAAGGACAGAAGTAAAGTGAAACCTCTCATCACGATATTTTCATCTATAAACAATCAGAGGAGGTATTATAAGCTCTTGCATCGTTAATTCTAGTCAGTTGTAACATGTTTCCAGACTCGTGATATACACATGACTTCTTCTGTAGTCGTAAAGAGGATACCGAGTTAAAATGTTTGACTATCATGCGCAGTCCATTCTGACACAGAGTGAAATCTAAAACACGACAGCGCCCACCAACACGATGAAGCCAAGCGTTTATTCTCCCTCAAAAGCAGACAACGGCGGATATGTTCATGAATAATTTAGCATTACATGAAGCGTTACGAGGCGTCGTTATCCACGGTAAAACACAAACGATGTTTACCTGTTTTAATTTCATATATTTCGTCCGAGATGTTGATGTTTATTACCTTACCTTACCATTTAAAAATTTTAATGCACATATTCTGAATCAAAAAGAACATGGGTGTTTGAAAATAACATCTGTAATTATCATTGTGGATGTTTAGAATTGGAGGTATAGAATATGTGCTTGTGTCATTTAAAACAAGTTAAGTGAGATTATATTGTGGTAAGAAATATTTTGTTAGTTTTTCCGTTGGTAAAAGAAGATCAATATAAAATAATGTGTTGAGATGTAATACTAAGCGTTTGAAAATGTTGCATTACACAACTGCGACTATACCATATACCGCATGCTGGAGGACCTTGAGTGAGGCAGCGGTGGAACTGGTAGCAATCCCCCAGGCGCTGCAGTCTTGCCACATGACTTAGCACACGTGGAGCCTGGAGGCTTTCAGCCAGATTTGGGCTAGTTTTAAAACTAAAATCTGCTCTTCGGATAATGTAATGTTTTTAAACAAAATGTGATATAGCACTAGTCTATGACAAATTGGAGTTAAAAATTAGAATTTCTTAACAAAACAACATTTCAAAAGTAATATACATGTAATAGTCATAAGTTTCTTTTAGCTTCAAAAGTCGATGTAAATAGCGTGTGCACGAACATTCCAAAACAACACACACCTGCGGTTGCGTCCGCGTGACGGGTAAACACAATATATGCGTGGTGCGGTTTGATTGGCGTGCTGGTTGCCAATAGCAGCTTGGGTAATCTCAAATTAAACAAGGTCTTCTACAAAACTGGGGGACGAGTGTTTAAGGTGGCAGAAGACTTGGAATGGATCTGTTGAATTGTGTGGAAGTTGGCAAGAGGATCACTAGTGTGTTGTTTCTGGAAGGAAATCACCGAGACGTTATGTGAGCTATATGTGGTGAAGTTATGGGGAAAAAAGAATTGAAAGAACAAATATCATTATTTATAATTTAATTTAAATTCCAATGTTTAATTACGAGAAAATTATGACAAAAAGTGCAACAAAATAACTTGGATTTCCCGGGGCGCAAACTGGGGACCGCCGGGTGCCAGGATAATTGTAGTCAATCGTTTTGTAAAAATAAATCACGAACATAACAACAGCCGAATCAAAAAAAGAAAATCGTGATAATTTATATTTTGAACAAAAAAAGTAAAACATATTAATAGATTATAAAAGAGTCTCGTTAATAAACAAACTAATGATATTGTAAATAATTAATATAATGGAACATCAAAAAGTACCAATGTATTATACAAAAAGAGATGCGGCCCCCAGCAGGATTCTCCGCGTGACAGGCGGGGGGAATAACCGTTAGACCAACGTGTTCTCATTACATTCTCAGAAATTACAACGGTATACATCCATTGAGACTGTCTGGTTTATCCACTCAATAAACTATACTGCTAAATCGAAAATTAAAATGTGATATTTAAACTACATTATCCATTAAAGCACCATTTTATTTACGGTAATTTTAATATAAAATATCATTAAGATATTAATTTCGCACTGAAAATCTGAATTTGGCGATATTTTCGCATTTTATACCAAACACTACTGCCGACAATATTAAAGACCTCAAATTGCCTGAAACCACAGATAAGGTTCGTTTTCCTATCAATACTTCTTCCTTTATGTATAATACAATTTACATTATTTAGTAAATACAATCATTGTAACGTTTCACGTCACCACTAGCTAATTGAAACAATAATAATGACCACGTGACCTTTCATTTGAAAACTAAGGGGTCCGAGTTAACTCATTCCCAAAAAAATGCTTTGCTACTGTACTTGTGGAATTGTTGAATTATTCATTATCCATTTAATTGGTCCGTGATTCAAGGGTACAACATTGCACGCATGTGCACACGCCTTTGCAATAGCGGATAATTTATGACCTTAATGGAATCATACGAAGCGTTTCATTCAATGTAATCGACACGGCAATAATTTAGGCCTATTGTTTAGATCTGGGTTGTGTTCAGCGTATATAATTGGTTATATATATTTCCCAATAACAGGTTGAAGTGATGTAAAAGTAGTAAATTGTTTAACAAGCATGTCAAAATACCGTCGAATCGAGCCTATACGTTATTATTAGGATTATTATTATTGACTGATATGAGGCTCACGAGCGTTGCAATAACAAAAATGCTTACTTTGTAATTTTGGTATTGCGCGTTGTTATTGTCATTAAATATTGTAAGCCTTATTCTTACCTCACATTCCATGATACAAATGGGTAGCGTTTGATATGGGTAAAGAGGAGAATCGAAGTCCAAAGCCCTGTGAATGTTCAATGCATTTACGGATTGTGAAACGACTTCGTCGGTCCAATGGTTGTAAGGGCAAACTTATATGCTTGAAAAGCATACGACAAGGAAAGGGCTACCTTTCTTGTATTAAAGGTATGACTATGTTTATAATTATTACCATATTTTATGGAAAATTCAACCTAGGAAAACAACAGACAATATGCTGTTACCAACAAAGCTCATTTTTATTGCGGGATGCACTTCTTCAAATCGGAACAATTTTTTTTTCAAGGCTTAACCAATTTTCACTGTATCGCCCTCAAGTCATCCAATATTATACCACACTTGGACACCTCAAAACATAATAATGAATAATATTGGATCCAAAACATAAGAATGGTAACATTAGATGATTTACGCCCAATTTGTATTATCTCAAATATGGGCTCAATCGATCCAATTTTATACCAATAACGGATAATTGATAACCTTAACACCGTTCTGGCTGTAACTCAACAACTAAACTTAGCAGATATCTGAAATTGCACACACAGACATGTATGGCAACAATATGATTAAGCCCTTTATAATTGGACTTCAAATATAAATTATGTTGCCAAATTACTTGATTGGTCGGTTACCGGTTGCCATGGTAACGGTATTTAGCCAATCAGAGACCCTGTGCGGTTACCATGGAAACCAGAGCGAAATGTTACGTCAATTTTGAAAGTTTCCGATATGGGCTATATTATGGTATATAACACTTATGGGTACCGTTTTGGGACAGTTATTAAAATTGATAACCTATATAGGGGCTTTTGACCCCCCCTTAATGGCATCATACGAAGTGTTTCATTCAATTATTCGACACGGCAACATGTAGGTCTATTGTTCAGATATGGGTTGAGATCAATGTATGTTCACACTTTATAAACCGTCTGATCCCAGATATCATTTAAAATGGGGGTATGGGTTTTTGGCTACACTGTTAGAAAGATACCTGTAAAAAAACCCGGTAAAATACTGGCAATAAGGACGCCAGTTGTCAACCGTAATGTTACATCACAGGAACCGTTAATAATTAAGTTTCAGTACAAAAACGGTAAAATACCGGCAATCTGAATGCCAGTTGTCAACCGTAATGTTAAATCACAGGTACCGTTAATATATATATTTGGCGCTTAATTTTTTTTTTAAATGAGTTAGGTGCAGAATATGAAAGAGAGTTACAAAATACAACTTTTAACCTTTGGTCTACATCTGTAGCATGTTCGGGTCCAAAGTTATGACCCTCGGCAATTTCCGGACATTTGAGAACATTTCCGGAAATTCCCGGAAATTTGAATATAATTCACTATTTTAAGGCCAAAATTGTAGAAATATGTTTTTTTTATGGTGGTAGAACATTGATATGAATCTCCTTAATAAAATTCAATGAAAAAAACGTAAGATTATTGGGATTTTTGTTTTGAAAATTGCACACGAACGAAATTGTTGTTATTTTAAAATATGTCAAAAATTGTCAAAAATTACACTTTTCACACGAAATAACAAAGAAACCATAATTCAAAAAGTTTAAGAGGTATTTGAATGCGGTTTTCTGTTTTCAATGTTATTTGACAATGTCTTTTAGGTGCACTTTATTCTAAGTAAAGATTTTATGGAAAAGTGGTTTCTGAAAATTGGCTGAGACATTTTTGTTCCAAAGGGCGCTAACTCCACTCTTTTCCAAAAATAAAGAAAGACATAGGAAATACAATGGAAATAATATAATGAATTCAAACACGTTTTTAAGCTTCCACGTGTGGTATGTTTCATTGGGTAGAAAATAAACTTAATCAAAGAAGTGCAACATCCTCATATTAAAAAACTTTGATTTTCTCCTATTTCATTTTTATGGAGTAAGCGCCTTTTGGAAATAAACTCTTATGATATTGCCAATATCATATGCAGTAAAATGTTAGCTTTAAAATAAAATCGGACATTCCATTTAAATGATGTGATTGATCAACGCTAAATCGTTGAGGGAAACTTGAACCAAATCTGCGGTTTCCTAGATTAACATGTAATCATTTTCAAGCAGTGATATTTAACTAAATTTTGATAACAAATATTATTTAGTAAAACATCAATGTTCAAAAATGGTATTATAATATTGAATTTACATTTACTATAAAATTTGATTCATATTTAGTATTCGGTGTATTTCTTATGTAATTTAGTGTTTTTCACCCTGCTACATGTATATCTAATGGCAACGGTATTGAAATATTAAATCATGTCATATAGATGGTGTGACCGGTGACGTAGTGCCCGGCAGTATGCGTGCGCACCTATAGGGAAAAGGCTTTAATTCACACTTGATTGATCATTCCTTACAATGCTTACGGTGTAATAGTGCAGTAGTCATGGTATGCATCCCTAAGCACAGTGAGAGACCAGGTACTAAATCTGGTTGCCCGGCAGTATGCGTACGCACCATTTTAAAACTGGCGCTCAATGATGTGTGTTTTGCTTTCGAATAGTATGTATGCAGTATTCATGGACTAGTACCTCTAGCATGTCTTTAGACCAGGCGCTAAATCAATTTGTAAACACTACTGATGTAAACAACGGTCACCTCATCTATACCTCATCTATCGCAGCAACACAAACAATAAAATACAATAATTATGATTTTTCCAAACATGAATGTTAGAAAAAAACTTGAAAAAATGATCAAATTAAACTACATGTAAAAAAAAATCCTTAAGTTTCTTTTAGCTTCAAAAGTCGATGTAAATAGCGTGTGCACGAACATTCCAAAACAACACACACCTGCGGTTGCGTCCGCGTGACGGGTAAACACAATATCTGCGTGGTGCGGTTCGATTGGCGTGCTGGTTGCCCGTAGCAGAGTGGGTAATTTCAAATTAAAAACGCTTTGATACTGCACTTATTATATTGGTGAGTTGTTGAATTATTCATCATACGTCATTTACTGAACACCGGATCCATTTAATTGGTCCGGGTTTCAAGGTACGACATTGCACGCATAGTGCACACATCTTTGCAATAGCGGATAATTGATGACCTTAATTGCATCATACGAAGCGTTTCATTCAATGTAATCTACACGGCAATAATTAAAGCCTATTGTTTAGATCTGCGTTGAGTTCAGCGGGTTTAGATCCACGAGAGAACCGCCAACTAATAATTTTTCAAAAATAAAAATACAAAATAATTGGTTATATTTCCCAATAACATTAACAGGTTGTTGTGACGTCAAAGTAGTAAATTATTTAACAAGCATGTCAAAATACCGTCGAATCGAGGTTATATACGTTATTATTAGGATTATTATTATTTGATATGAGGCTCACGAGCGTTGCAACAACAAAAATGCTTAATTTGTCATTTTGGTATTGCGCATTGTTATTGTCATTAAATATTGTAAGCCTACAATTCAGGAAATTTGGTGTTGGAACACAGAGTCCATTTCTCCGCTAATATCCGACATTAAGGGACCTTTATCAAGCGCTGATTTTGCAACAAACTTGTACAGGGTGAGTCAAAAAGAAGTTTACCCGGATTGGTGATGTTTTAAAAAACAAATGACACTCTAAAGTTCAGTAAAGCATATATTTAACAAGCATTCTCTCCTGCTTATTAGGAAAAAGGAATGACACAAATTGAGCATTGCTAAGAGGAGTTATGTCTATTTTAATAAAGGCACTCATTTTGCAAGCTGTCCACGGAATGCTTGACCAAACAAATGTAAAGTATGCATTTTAGCTGCATACTTCCCTATTGACCGAGATTGGTGATGTTTTTAAAAACAAATAAATGACACATAAAAGTTCACTAAGGCATTTATTTACAAAACATACTCTGCTGCTTATTAGAGAAAATCAATGAAGCAAATTGATCATTCCTAAGAGAAGTTATGCCTGTTTTACTGAAAGCGCTCATGTTTGTAGCTGTCCATGGAATGCTTACTTTACATTTGTTTTGTCAAGTATTCCGTGGACAGCTCGCAAAATGAGTACCTTTATTAAAATAGGCATTACTCCTCTTAACAATGATCAATTTGTATCATTCTTTTTTCCTAATAAGCAGGAGAGAATGCTTGTTAAATACATGTATATGCTTTACTGAACTCTCGAGTGTCATTTGTTAGTTTTTTAAAACATCACCAATCCGGGTAAACTTCTTTTTGACTCACCCTGTATGTAGAGCTTGAGCCATCTACTAACTCATATCCCTCTATGCTCCAACCAGTGGAGATGAAACAGTTCCGAACAACATTGAATGGGAGAACTGGGCGGGTGGGGGTGATTTCAACGAAGTTCTCTATGTCGTTACATTCCAGTTGCCTGTAATGTTTGAGCCCTAGTTTGACATGTTGAATTAACTGGCCATGACGCTAGTATTAGTTCCATCCAAGAATTACATCCATTTATTACGTTATCTATCCTCGTTGTTGGAATTGCATTCTGGTGTAATTTACAAATGTGAATACTGCTTTTTACTGCTTTATATTGTCAAATGGGTCTCAATATGTCGACAAGATGAGTTTGTTTACCAAATAAACTGCCTTGCTCGATGTTGAATAATTGAAAAATTAGTTGTTTACATGTGTTTGTATATTATGTTTATTACGCTACCCAACCCAATAAAGTCAGAGTACCAATGCGAGCGTTATTTACGAAACAAAACATCGTTGTTTTTAGGTAACTTTGGAAAACACATTATAACGATTGGTAAACGATACAATTAAAGATATATTTTACACTTTGCCTACAAATATTCAATTTGGAAAACCGTGCATTTTTCAGATTTAAAGCTGAGGTTCATGAAGTAATGTGAAGACCAAACAACGATTCATAGTAATTGCAATTTATCAAATTACATTGCATTTTGTTCGCTGGAAATGATAGAAGTATGTTTTAGTAACTACAATTTTTTTGTTATTGGCATCAAAGTTTGTAAACTCGTTCTGATAATAAAGCTGAGAGCTGATAGCTGCAAGAAAGGGATTTAATAATTTGAATTCAACGTCATATTGTAAACAAATACAATGAGTGTTGTTCACAAAATTTTAAATCTAGTATCCATTACAAATAAAATTGGAGACAATATTTTCTTTTTAACTTCTGAAATCTCATTTGCACTATGTTCATGAGAATTGACCATCAATCATAGCCAATAGTTATTTGGCTTATGTATAGCTCATGAAATTGAGATCTTGCAGAGTATTGATTCGTCAATAATATCGATTTTACACTATTGGAACAGTGTCTTGATCAATCTATTTTGAAACCAAGTAATTGTATACATATTAACAGTTGATTTTCACGTGACCTTATAAAATAATAAGCATTTGTTGTTAACCTACGACATTAGACTACTACATGCACCGTTTGTGCTTATAAACACTGGATATAATGTTAACCATGGTTTGGCGGAGAGGCTGGGGGTAGGCATTGACATTGGAAAGGGGTATAGGTATGTGCCGCCCTCTTCACCCTCTTCTGATAGCTCTTAAGACACCCCCTTTTTTGAGCCTGAATCCGCTCTCAAGACCCCCCCCCCCCCCCCTTTTTATTAAAAAATCGTACATCGCGAATAACTTTATTCCAAAACCCACATTTTTGGGGAATTGTGCGTTCTAAAACCCACATTTTTCAAAAATGTGAGTTCTTACTAATCAAATTTGGAAAACAAACCAGTTCTTAAGACCTACTTTTTCGAGAAAATCAGTTCTTAAGACCCTATTTTTCATCATCAAATTCTCTCAGTTCAGTACCTAAGCCCCCCCCCCTTTTTTTTTTTTGAGACCCTGGGCGGCACGCGAAATAAATTCCCGTAAACAAAATTAAAATGTGCAATAATCGTAGCTCGGGCGCAGTTCACATAAAGCTCACTGTACGCTATATAGATTCGACTTACGCACGTTTTATCGTATTATATATATTGTTAAACAGATTAGCTTTATTCCGTAAAAAATCATATCGATTACAATTCCAATCGCTGTCAGCTTAATGATTAGCGAACAGGACTCATGAACGAAAAGTTACTGGTTCGAATCCCGGTGTGGCAGAATTTTCCGTATAAGCCTTGTTTGACATTTTTTTCGACATAGGAAATATGTAAGTACAAGTGCAAAACACTTAGATGTATACATACATGTATATCAGTTTCAATCTATATGTTAATTACGGTAAATAAATTCGCGGGCGGCACGGCACACCCCTACGAATGGAAGGAATAGCAAAGAGATAAGTGGCTTATTACAATTTATAGACGAAAAACAAACAAAACACACAACGAGTCTTATATGGTCATTCGGTAATATTACATAACAATCACTTCTATCTACCAATTAACTTCTCATCTCATCATTATTTGAAAATACATCTTTCGTCTTCGTCTTCCTCCTGCATATTCGATAAAGTATCTTCATCTTCACTGTCAGAGTGATTGGAATGTTCAAATTCAGAAACATCGCTCATCTGGGAATCATCCGATTCATTACCCTCTTTTGCGTGCACTGTATTATATAAAGGCCTTATATAGACAGAGAGAGAATCCACATTGTTCCTTCAAAGGTTCAAGTACATATGACCAGATACGGTCAAAACATTTCATTGAATAACCATTTGATATTGTATTGCGACGCAACTTATTGCGTCAATTGCGCACTTGAAAGCGTAATTTTGCGTTTAATTACGCAATGGAATGCGTATATCGATTGCACCAATTGCGTAAATGAAAGCGTAACTTATGGGTTGACGCATTTTATTGCATCAACCATACACATAGGGTTGTTCAATCCATTCATCATGTCTGTTTATTTAATCCTTGTCATCAGTATTGATAGAGTTTGTGAGAAGCTGCAAAAAATTGTCAATAAATTGTTTGCGACCTTTCACCACCGCTGTCTTGATGAATCGAGGTGCGTCGAGATCTGCTTTCACAGTCTTATTGTTCTTGCGCCAGTCAGCGATGCTTTGGCAGAAACTCGGGTAAATATCGATGTGTATATAGTAAGGGACATTTACTTGATCCCTAGCAACGGCGTACAGCGTTTCCACAGTACCGAGGTAGCTGTTCTCTATACACTGGATCGAAAGGCTGAAGATATAATGCATGAACGCCAAAGTCATTCTTGAACTCATCTAGGCACGGATGGCTTCCAGCAAACGTACCTGTTTTGGATATCCATGTCTATCTCGTCTATACCATCCTGTGGAAGAATGTCAACCATTTCATCCGGTTTATCCGGATGTTGATAAATATCATCCGTGGTATCGTACGATGATTCAGCAGTCTCCTCTTCCTCCCTTTGTTCTCGTTCCTCACACTCCTTAATATCGTACATTTCAACCTCCTCGTCCAGTTTTTTCGGTTGATTCATCCATCGCGGATGGTTCTTTTCCACTCATTATTTCTTCCATTTTCAGTTCATCAAACAATCTACAAAGCTCATCCACAGTACCTTGCATCATTATCAATATTATATATCGTACTTCTCTGTTAATCAATGTGATAAGCTGATGTGTTCAGAACTCAAATTTCTGAGCATCTTTTTACATTTGGAGAAGGTATATTTATTTAGAAACACGCGTCATCTATATTATTCGTCAGAGAGTATGATGAAGACAATTCTTGTGACTTATGATTTCACGTTTGTTTCATCCTTAGTTGTCATCGTTCCAAAAAGAGTGGTGGTCATTGCCATTGCTTCATCTACAAATCTAATAGTTACAAGATAACATGCCCTGAAACTCCTTCGCCGACAAACAGATTATTGTGCGAGTAGGGAGTCATTTCTTTCTCTTTTCTCCAACATTTCATTCCTCGGTATAGTATTTTCTAACGTCCACGTACGGTTTCGAATAAAATATGTTGAGAGTGATACGCGTCAATTGTTTATTCCAAGTATTACGTGGTAATACGTGGGGATACAAGTCTTCATCCATTGATCTTTTCTCACTCATAACATTCGGGTTTTGTACGTTTCTCTCAACATGACTCTTCTGTCTCTGATATTCAGGAGGTTGAGGGGAATAAACGGCGCATGATCCATACTTTATTGCCTTCAAGGGTTCCCGTTGTGGTTTTGTTTAGTCATGTATGACCAATTCTTCTTCACCTTTTTCTGTATCAGTCACCCTTCCAAGTGCAGCTGGGAAGACTATGTTGCTGTGCATGTTCGATTGTAAATTGAGCTTATTGATATTGTTAAATGCTACTGCTATTACTGTATGTCTTCCGTTTTTCGGATCTTTTACAATAAAAGCGCGTGACATTAGCCCCGATGATGACACATCAACGATCTAAAAATAAAACGTTATTGGACTTATTAAAATATAAACGACAGTATTCTGAGGGTACACCCAATGATGCAGGCGACGCAAATGAATGCGCAGACGTCAACGCAATTCACGACGCAAACGACGCAATTTTATGCGAAGGTGACGAAATTGAATGCGTAGTTGACGCAATTGAATGCGTAGTTGTTGCAATTGAATGCGTTGTTGACGCCATTTGAATAAATTATGAAATTTAAAGGAATCGAATCTTTGAACTTGATCTTGAACCACCAAATTTAAGCCAATCTTTGACCTTGACACCACGATCAAAATGTAATTGACCTTGAACCGGTCATTAAAGTTTACATTTTACCTTAACCTTTGGTTACATTTGACCTTGATGACGTCATCGGGTGCACCTACACATAATAGGGCTCTACGGGTACCTATTTATCACTACTTCCACATTTACATTTAATAATAATAATAATAGTTAAGTCTTATATAGCGCCGGTATCCGCCAAAAATGACGCTCATGGCGCTTGTTGCATATACAACCACTTGAACAACAACAAAATATTTACAGTGCATAAAGTTCAAGTCTTAGTAATAGTATGTTCATCATTAACAAGAAGTCTGGAAAATGCAAATCCAAGTTCTTCTGATTGTGTACAAACCAGGACGACATGAGATGTTAAGTGTTGTTTCGATAAATAAGATGTGACACCTACATGATCTTCCCACGGCGATTTAGAAGACGAGCGAATGCATAGATGAATTAAATGTTCGCAGCCGCAGAGGTCCGTTGAATTGGTTCAAATAGAAATTGTCCTTTAGAAAATATCAGTTATATACAGTTGATAAGGAAAACGTGCCATGATGAGTATAATAGAACCAATACGATATGCACAAAAGATGGAAACAGGGGTGAAAATATAAGCTGCAAACAGTCCAGTAAAAATGTTAAACTTGTAGGATACCAACAATTTGAGCTGCCGCAATGGCGCTGTGCAAATGTTTATCATCCCATGCTGTAAAACCTATCACAAGACAGCAACAGTGTTATACTATAGTGGTAGTGGCCGGTAAAGTCCAATGTTGTTCTAAGCAGGGGTGAGAATATTATAAGCTGCTAATATAGTCCAGTAAAAAATTTAAACTTGTAGGATACCAACAATTTGAGCTGCCGCAATGGCGCTGTGCAAATGTGCAATTTGTACTTTATAAGCCCATAAGATATTAAAAAATATGCCTACTTTTCGGCAAGTCGTCACAAGTATCTGTTGCTTTCATTGTAAGGGAGCCACCGATTTATTCTATCCCTTTTAGCTAAAATGTCATCATCGTCATCGACATCGACCGCGTCGTCGTCGTTGTCTCGGTATATGTTGATAATCAGTGGCGGCAACACAGGGGCATGAGGGAACAAAATATTATTAAGATTTACCAACTCTTAATCCATAGGTTAAGTGTGCAAGGAGTAGGAACAGAGAGATCTTGCTTTTGTGAGTGGTATGTACCTGTTTTTATATCATGTATAATTGGCTTTTGGATATTTTGGTTATTCATTATTTATGACATGATTGATACGATCATTGTTTCAAGCCCATAGAATGCACTATCGCCCTCTGTAGTTACTATTCAGTTACTTAAGAAGATTGCAACCGGATTGTCTGGCCTCGGGTGCGTAAAGCACTAGCATCGTACGTACGAGTCTAATTATCGTATTTGAAAAAAAACACGTATTGACGGTTAATATTGATAAATAGATACAAATCAGCAGAGTAGAGTTGATTTGTCATCTCCAACAGTTTTAGAATGAAATGTTTAGTTCTAACAGTAAACGTAGTATTTGATATCGTTACCAGCTATTACGTGTTACACTAATCACCGCTAATACGAAATTGAACATCCGGCATATCATGTCTACCATCATCTGTTAACCCTCTGTGCCTTCATGTTATGCGAATTTGCAATGTTGCCCTCTAGAGTTGAATCAATAAAATGCTCCTTTCTCCAGACGACGCTGGACACGGGCGTATTCACGAGTATTTAGGTTAAAATATGCGAACGAGGTTACGTGATCAAGTGAATGGGACGAACGCTTAACAACGGTTTAAATTCAAAAAATGATACTGACACTGCGGGTGGTTAGCCACCCACAACGGTTTTGGATTGGACAAATTTTCTTCTAACCTATGATGAATTTTTCAAAATGATTAGATCAATATTCGCGATTACGTGTTATTCCAATACGAATTCAAAATTTAGGTTTTCGCGTGTCCGTCGTCGTCTGCCTTTTTCGGAACTATACTATCGCCCTCTGGTGTTGAATGATAGGAATGCTTCATTATATCATTTTTGACAACATAATTTTTTTTTTTTGCCTAAAAGTGGGTATTTGGCATATTCAAAAGTAGGGATCGTGGGGATTTGGAAATGCCATATGATTGGTTATCTTTGAAAAACATAGCAGGATTTTTGTTTTTATTTTCCAAAAAAGTACAATGCCGCCCTCTAGAGTTAACCCTTAAAATGCTATGTCAATTGCTGTTTTGAAGAAAATCGGCGACATTTCACTCTCTTTTCAATTTTAAAAAAACATTGCAAAATAAAAGGTCATTGGGTGAAAGCTTGCCACATTGCCTAAAAGTGGGTATTTCGGTTGTAAATTGGCATATTTTCCTGTAAAATACAGGGATCATTGCCTGACAGGGCCTAAATCTTTAAAAGCTTAAGGGTCATTAGTGGAGAGTCTGAAAAGGGGTCTGATATGCGAACGTCAAAAAAGTGAGACATATTAACCATTGCACACGGAAAATCAAATATACCTTCCCTGTCTTATGAAATTAATCACATGGAATGGCACCACTGTAACATGTTATTCTTTATTACATGTATAACGTGACTTTTCAGTAAAGGATGACTGTTGGAAGGAATCATCAACTGGGTCAACATTCGTCACCTATCTTGGAAAGTATAGCCCATTAACAGTCCAATTTAATAAGGGAGGTGTCAACCTTTTTATGATGACATTTATCAAGCGCTGTAACTTTTGAACTAATAACGTGATGTATATAAAAGTACACATTTTTGTAATTAAAATGAGTCAGAGAATCCATTTCTGGTATCAAATTAAAATGTGAATTTTTAACTCAAAATAAGGTTTTTGCAACTTTTTGGACATAAATTCAAAACTAAAAGTTGTTAATTAAAAGATAAACAAATCCTAGAGAAGTGTTATTAGATATTTTTGTTCAATTTCGGCATTTTTGGGGTCAACATTTTTTTTAAACTGTTTCGAGCACTCTGTACCAAATGATCTGGTTTTACTTTGTTTTACTTTCATATATAGGCCTATCACATTAATAGTTCAAAAATTACAGCACTTGATGAATTTCATATTAAAAGGGTTGACACTACCCATAAAATGCCTTTTGGACAAGCATGTCCTTATCCAGGGGCACATTTCGTGTCAGATATTGCTAAGGGGTGTATTTCGAACCGTTTCAAATAGTGTTCTTGTTAAGATTGTGGTTTACCAAGTAAAATCCTTGTCAATGGTCACTTGTTCACTTTTCTGGAAGTGCATTCTCACGGATGCTTACAATTTGTATAAACTAATCGGGTTAACAGTATAAGAATCGGGTTGGTTAACAATTATTATAAGAACGATCAATGCGCCATTTCCTAACATACTCCTTGCAGATTAGTTTTTTCTCGACTATCGCAATTGGGTGGCTGCACAGTATTTACGCAATGTTTATCGCAAGACTGAATTAGGCTTAAGCATGCAACTACGGGGTAGGATTTTAACCCAAAAACTACGTGGTTGGTTTAATCTAAAAACTAGTGATAGGCTTAACCTAAAAACTACTCGGTAGACTTCTTTACCTAAAGATTACGTGGTAGGCTTGACCTAAAATCTACATGGTAGGCTTAACGGGATTTTGTTTAATCTTATGGAGAGGCCTGATTGAATCTGTTTTGATTATCAACGTTATTGAACTTTAAATCTAAGTTACCCATTAGGTAGACTGGAATTAATAATTAATCAAGACCATGCAGGTTCGTTGTAAAAGAGTATTATTTTCGTCGCCTATCAAAGGGATCACTTTTTCATAATGTACTACCAAGTCATTTAAAAGTATTAACAATTCGGGGAACATTGGCGAGTATCTTTAGTTCGCTGTTGTTTTTAAATTACCATTATGATGAGTCTCAAACTTATGTTCCCCTTTTCAAACAAACAAGCCACAATAATAAGCACCTTCCCGACCCTATCATAATAGTCGCATAACTTGTCCAATTAGGTGTTGTCCTATATTTACAACATTATGTTAGGGCTGAAAATTGCGGATATCGGCATTTATTAGGGTATTCTATGCTACAGGATGTCCCAAAATGATTTATACCGAGAAAGGTGCATTAATTTAGCCATAAATACCATTGTTATCGGTCAAGGTGTTTATGATTTTAACATTAACATACATTTAAGCTTTCTGAGGAATTTTGAATTTTAAAAATCGGACGTTTCTGGCAAAGAATATGGACTTTTAGTAAATATGGTAAATTCCAAGTTTGACCAAAATTACCTTTATTTGAAACTCATAACATAATTGAAGATGTTCGGCACAAAGCTTAATCCAAATGATAAACAGGTAATTTTCTTTGTTCTCTTTGGTTTCCACTACAAAATCTACAGATATCAACTGTTGGTGATTGTAAAGATAGTTAGACGTTCCGAGCGGTACATATCATGATCATACACGCAAGGTGGTTTATAATAATAATATAATAATAATAAAGTATTTATATAGCGCCTTTTCCAAATGGCTCAAAGCGCTGTAATTTTGCTGCTGGTGAATCATCAGAATCAGGTCTTTTTCAATGCAGCTCCCCAAGTACCATTGGGTCTAGGAAGTTTTTGATAACCGAAACAATTGATCACCGATTTTGAAAGCAGGAGGAAACCGGAGAACCCGGAGAAAACCTGCGAGAACATGCATGGATCGTGATAAACCAAATGCACATAAAGCCCGGTCGCGCACAGAATTGATCCCGGTTTTCATTGGTGCAAGGCGAGGAAACTACCGCTGCGCCAACACGCTCCCCCGTATGCAAATCAGGCGCTGGTAATACAGTTAGTTTTCTTTAGTTATGTACAGCAATCTTTATTCGTCATTTCGATGGCTTAATTAGTTTCAATCATTATAGGTTTAATATATATCGAGGATGTCATCTACATAACGCTTCCACAGTTTTGGTTTGCAAGAGGTGGGTAGCGATAGCTTCCTGTTCTAGCCATTCCATGAAAATGTTGGCGATAATAGGGCTGACAGGACTACTGATGGCGGCTTCAAACTTCTGTTCTACATATGTTATTTTGTATGGTGTGAGAAATAGCCGACTTGCATTTGTAAGGTTTTATGAATATCTGCCTTGTTTAATTAGCTTTTGTATGGTATTAATGGCATCAGCCAGCAAGAGCTACGCAAACTAATGCAGGACAGAGTGAACTGGAGAAAATTCATCATGGCTTCCGACCGAGGTCGACTAAAGTAAGTAGTAAATAGCTTTTGTATGGTATTTTGTATGGTATTCTCCCATGTTATGTCCCTCAGCCTCAAGCCTCTTAGGTATTCATCTATTTTTAAAGTCGCCTAATGAAATGGCAGTTCCAATAAACATTACAATAGCCTGCAATCTATCAGAATTAATATTATTAGTCCACAAATGATCTGCTTTTAAGTATGTTCTGTGATATATTTATGTACCAAATTATCTTGTATTTATTGACATTTGATTGCATATATTTTTTTTAATCTGTCACCTATTTTAATAACAAGCATGGGTCCATATAGACCTCCAACTCCAATGGTAGTACCCACGTAGCCCTCCTCGAACAGCTGATAGAATATAGAAACATTGAGTCGGCCATCCCCCAGTCTCGGGTTGATAGCATAATAAAGTATGCTTAGGACAGCGGTGGATGGTAGCAAGTACTCTAGCAAGTACACAGGTGGTGTGAAATAAATCAGATAAATGGTGTAGGAGGGGATGATTTATTACCCTGGATAAAGCATCAAAGCAGTGGTCAAGAAAGTCAGATAACATACAGGGAACGGAACCGTAATGACAAGTGAGTCCCATTGCACCTGACTCATGAAAGACGCACCAAAATGGGACTCAACAAAGTTTATGTGTACGTTGTTTTCATATTTTCATTATTTTTTTCAAACACGGTATAGATCTTTCTGGGACATAAACATCCTGAAAAAAATATTGTTCTGGGATCACGGAATGAACCGCTCACAAATAATTATTTACTGTACATGTAGTATCCTTGAATTATAGAAATTCGGAAGCCTTTACTGTAGACGCACAGATAGAACAGAGTGGTATAATTGACTTGCATGCACACCGTATTATATCTGTCTACCGCCACCAAATGCATAGCAACGTGATGCGCGCGCATTCACTAGATCTCATCTACCTTTTTGAAATCCAGTAAAAGCGATGTTTTAACTGGGGTCTGCATACTACAGTCTTGCACTATTAGTAAACAATCACGCGCGTTGGCTTACTGGTGATGTAGTTCTCGTATCATTGTTAGGATCATGACGACTTTATATATGAAATGCATATCCGTATTTGTAGGAATTGTTGTATCACTGGAGTTTGCTCACTCGGGTAAGTGTCGACCTATCACATGAATTTAATCTCTAAATTGTGAGGATTATTGTATCTGTGCACATTCGGGTAATCGGGTAATACTGTACCCGGGTACCCACAAATATTTTTGAGATCGAGCGGGTATCCGCCAACCCCCCCCCCCCCCCCCCCCCCCCCCCCTCCTTACCTTAAATTTTTATTTTTTTAAATATATGTTTATTTGTTTTAATGTAGATTTTCCATTCCTGGGTTTCCCTGTAATACAAAATGTTAAACTTTAATGTGTATGTATAATTCGGGGTTTAATCTGTGGAGTTCGCTCTTTCTGGTAGGTGCTTTCCATAGATTAAATGTATTGAGGGGAGAGGTTTACACATTGCCCATTCGGATAATCTATATAAAATACATTATCTACATTTGTGGGCAATTATGTTATCTGCTAATTGTTACCTACCGTCGCGTTAGTGTTTGAGCCTAAAGATTGAGCTAGACAAAATGTGTTGGTAATTTTATACGAGAGAATTAAAATTCTCTCGTATAAAATTACCAAAGACCGGGAGATCTCAACTTCCGTAGGCCCAAAATTGTAAACTAGTCTCATTCATACACGTTTAAGTTGGTTTGAAAAAAGATGAAACAATGGTTAAATCGACCACTTTTTCATTTTTTAATTAACTATATTTGAGTATAAGGCACAAATCATTTAAGTTTATTATAATACTAATAGTAGATGGTTAGCTAATAGCAATTGATTTCAAGAATATGTAATTGATTCTAGTAAAAAAATAATATAAAAAAGCCAGGAAAAAATCCTGTTCTACGGGGGCGACAAACCCATATTTTTTGTATCCCCACCGTGAGGCGTAATCATTAACCGTAAACAACATTTTTCCATAGGGAGAAACCTATACTATTCACTGTATACACGTACATGTACACCTATACTCCTTCTCCAAACCAAACTCTGTCTGTTGTAATTAGATAATTGTATTAAGTGGAGATTGGTGAAATAGTTAAAAGTGTTAACTGAAGTAAGAGAAAATCATAGCATACATTGAGGGGGTGTGGACCCTCAGGTATAGCCTCCGTAAAGCTGCCGTAACTTCTTCAATATTCATTTAATCTTAATAAAAGTATACAATTTTGTTACGGTAAAGGGTTCAATGAATCAAACCATAATCGTGAAATTTACCATTTTGGGAGAAAATTATAAAAAGCACGTTTTTGACCCATTTTAGGTTTGGAAAAGATAACTAAAAATATATTTTGTCAAATTATGTCATACTAGTTTTATTATAATCATAATAAAATTCCATAGAAGGTGTTTTTTTGTGTGCAATATCTGATTTATTTTTTGAATTATTAACTAAAGAGTGCCAAAAATGTGATGTTGTTACCTTCAAAATCATGAAAATCACATTTTTGGCAATTTTTGGTCAATAATTCACAAAATAAATCATATATTCCAAAAAACAAAACAAAAAACTTCCTAGAGAATATTATTACGAATATATTAAATCAAGAACGATAAAATTTGACAAAATATATTTTTAGCTATCTCGACGAAACCTAAAATGATAATTTTTAGCTATCTCGACGAAACCTAAAATGGGTAACAAAAACCTGTTTTTTATAATTTTTTCAAAATGATCAATTTCATGTTCATGGTTGGATTCATTAAACCCTTTTCTTCAAGAAAATTTTATATAGATTAAATGAACAATGAAGAAGTTACAGCAGTTTTACGGAGGCCATGCTGAGGGTCCACACCCCCTTAAGTTTCTCCCTATATTCAAATGTTGGCTACGGTACATAATATGGCCACCGGGAGCATGTATCAATCGTGGTTGACCATGACAAGAGATTGCGTCACGGGTGTCACTCACAATATAGACTCAGGCTGTTATTTCTCGCTGTATGGGTAACTACAAAAACGAACTACCGCTGATGTTGTCAGACAGGTAATGAAGAAAAAACATATTCCACGGGTCTGAGAGACCGAACACTTTTATTTTGAAATGTTGAATTAAAAAAGTTTCGAAAATGTTGAATTAAACATGGCTAAACATATTCCACAATAAAAATGTAACGATAAAAAAACGTGATCACACTCACTATGATTATGAAGCTTCTTTCACCGGTAACACTTTATATTTCCAAAGCTTATTTGCGGTCCTTAACACTTTCCACGCGGCATGCTGCAGACGACATTCCAAAATTGCACAAAATGTTTCAAAAATGTCAAAGTTCTTAAATGTCATTACCATTTTTGGAATCACCATGAGAAACGCATTGAAAGGAGTACAAACATGCCTAGTATTGGTTCACTAATCCTTGAGGTAGACCCCGAAAGTTAGAAAAGGGTTCTGAAAATTCTGTTTTGTATATGGTAAAACTTACAGCCGCGTGGAAAGTGTTAAATAACATTTGTTGTACAGCTCAACAGACGACCTCTAAAATCACATCACGATGGCGAATATACAAGTACATGCGACAGTAACTTAGCGATGCGATACATTTTATGCCAGCAGGTAATCCTATAGTTTAATATCCGTCGTGAATACCTATCATTTCTAAATACTATTGATTGATATTTCTGGACATATTCATCAAAGGGGCCCTAAGAGATCCTTCATAGAGGGAGTCCTCAATTTTTTCAGAAGTTTGGTTGTTTTTAACTATTTGCATTTAAAATGTATGACTAAACTACTAAGTCGTCTAGAAATCGGGTTGGGCCACTTTCACAATATCATACAATCTTATATCTTGTATAAATTAAATGGTTAGGGTATCATGCAAGGAACATTAAAGAGAACAATATAATTTTTTTTTCGAATAGTTTTATTTCATTTGAATAAATAAATTCATACAATAAATACATTATATTTGTAAAGACCTAACCTTCTTTGTAATACTTTTTATTACCCACTTGAAATGAACCATTGTTGTCTAACAAGAGCGCTCTACTGCTATGTTCCTGGTTCGATTCAATTCATATTCATCCCAGTGGTTTTACCATTGATTAAACCAAAGTGGCCCAGGTGATTTCATGACTACTTTAAACAATTGATCATATCTCTACTTTATACCGACCTTCGATTGTCATGAAACAAAGCTTATTCGAAAGCTAAGAAAATCCCCCTCGCACGCAATTAAAATTCGAAACAGAAATTCTAGGGGAGATATTTTTAAAAAAAATTTCAAGACTGTATAACTTTTTTGGTTACAGCCTGTAGATGGCTTCTTACTTATTTGTATCATGTTAATTCGAAATAACCTTGAAGACCACCCATGGCTTGTTGCATGATGCATAGTCATGACCTCCCTGATTCAATTAGTGGTGATTTTTTAACCAAAATACAAACAAAAAAAAGTGAAAAGCAGTAATATACCTTCGAGAAAATGTGTGTTTTTTAATTTTTACTGATTTTGTTTGAAGAAATCTTACATGAGAGGGTTTCTATGTATATCATTTATCTAAATAAGGGTAAAAATTTTGAATTTCATTTTTTGAGAAATCTCTCTGTGTCCCTTTAATATACACTGATAATCACTTTCTAACCTATTCCAATTTGATCCCGCATATTTAAGAAGCAATAAGAATCATCCACGGTCTAAAAATAGACATATGTAAGATGTGGTTTATTTCAATATGTCTTTGTCTTCAGACAATGACAACAGAATCGGTTGAAATGGAGTACAATCGCCAAAATAATCACATTTTCAAGTATTTTTAAATCTAAATTGGTTGTATCATATAAATTGCTCTCGTTTAACAGCAGGCACTCTTCATTATGATACATAGTTAAAGCGGGAATCCAAGGAATTAATTCTTTATATAAAATAAATTATTCACTGTTATCATGAGTATGGGTTGACCTTGGGCTGACCAACCATTCTTCGTGATAATCAGCTCTTCATTAACTAATTGCAAGGGCGATATAACAAAAACGCTTTTCTAAATAAATAATATACATCCGTGACTTATATAAATAATAAAACGCTCTTATTATTATTTGAGTTAGCCGAATATATATGAAATCCCAAATGTTTATAATATTCTGGTTTAGTGACCTTTTGCTTGACTCAACATTCTTCGTGATAATCAGCTCTTCATTAACTAATTACAAGGTCGATATGATATAACAAAAACGCTTTCCTAAATAAATAATATACATCCGTGACTTAAGTATTGAAAAGTAAATGTCTGTCGAATGTGTGGATTGCAAGCGAGTAGCCGTTAGTAAATAAAAAGCATCTTATAAACAATATTAAAAAAGAGGGTCATTCAGTAAGTTCTACCCCTTCACTCAACATTTCGTATTTCTGCATCTGTTTTTAGACTTTAAATTCTTTTATTTTCCCTTCTGAATCCCTCCAAAACAGCCGATGAAATTTCTGTAATGCTCCCCGGGAGAGCGTTCAAATTGATAAAATCACATCTGGTCCAACTGAACAATTGGAATATTTCCTTCAACAAATCAACCATTTATATCGTGTATATTCTGTTTTTAGGTGTAGTGCAAAATCAGTATCGTATCGCTCAAACGTAAAAGTGACTTGTTGTACTTAGTACTTATACGATAGTCACCAAATTAATATGTTGCAGTACAAGTCACTTTTACGCATGAGCCGTACGTACAAGTTTTGCAGAGCGGTCTTAGAGAAGGGCACATAATTGAAAGCTATACAGGGTGAGTCAGAAAGAACGGGCACTTATTTGGCAAAAGCGCCACAGAAATATTAGGCCTGCATATTCAAAACCAACTATAATGTTACAAAGAACACATATTTGGCTTTCATTCAACAAAAACAATTTTTGAATTCGATCATTACGTCATAAAGTTGCAACCATTTGAGTAGAACCCGGTATTTTAAAGCCAATCCACGTAATGGCAATAACTCATAGTTTTGTTGGTTGTCTGATTTAGAAATGCTGATCAATGAAACTAGTGAAAAAACTGAAAAAGCACATGAATGTTGGATAAAATATCTTAAAATTACTGGAAATAAATAGATCTGTGTAATTATGAGTAACAAAAAGCCTGAAATCAAGAAGGAAAATTAAAAGGAGACATATCTACTGATTCAGGAGGTAAACCCAATTAGAATACTCTTAGGAATGGCTTGATAATTCGACCATTCTGTTGATTTGCTTCAGGTTTTGGGGATTTACTCAAATTAGTGTAACATCATAACGGAATGGTCGATTTTTAAAATTCTACTTTTGAACGAAAGCCAAATTGTAGGTCTTGAAAGCGCTACCGTTGATTTGGAATATGCATGCCTCCATCTTTTGTGACGCTTTTGTGAAAAAGTGTCCGTTCTTTCTGACTCACCTTGTATTACGTCACGTTAGAATTGACCAAGGTGATTGGTGCTCACGAGATATTTTGCATTTTCCCCTGCCGTTTTCGTTGCATAAAACACAGAACAGAAGCCTATAGGTACAATGGTACAGCAATATATAAATGTAAGATTTAAAGCTACTATCATGAAAAGAACAATTTCAGGTTGTTAGCTTATATTATAACGAAAGGGAGGGGTAGAACTAATTGATATGGAATGACCCTCGTAGAATTCAAGAGAGTGGGTGATACCACACACAAAAACCCGTGACACTTATGCACACATCTTATTACATTAGTACAAAATCCTGAAAACAAAATAGTAAATTAAGGATTCTGCTTAGGACTTGAACCCAAAGTATTGAATGAATCTTAACGAATACAAGACTTACAATAGCCAAAAATGAGTAGGCTATATCTCTATGGTAAAAGTATATTAAAGTAGGCCTACTCAAGCCCCATTGATCATTATCGATAGAAAATATTGTCATTCGACTGTATTTGTGTCTACTATTTTTTTCTCTTTTAACCTCATAGAGGTAGTATAATCTTTATTTTCTTCTAAGCAAGTGCTATCTGATAATATTACGTCAAATAAAAATACACATATGTTAATATAAATATCATACGATTGACTGACCTTGACGTTAATTTAGGATAGAAGGTCACATGTGTTTTAATGTGTTTCAAACAATGCATGCTCCCCAGCTATAACGCCCATAAACAATCACAATAAATATGCTGGGCATAAAGGTTGCTTTCGTGATTTCATAAGTGGCAACAGTAAAAATGACCATATGTTCATCTTGAATTCTGAAGTATATTATATAAAACAAAATTCGTCAACACTACTGCGTATCTCTTTAAGAAGATTGACGAAATTATTGCAGTTTCGAAAATAAACGTAAGCGTAAAAATAAAACAGCAAGATTTAGAACATTGCAAAGTATACTGAAATAATATTTTATGTGTGTCTACTATAATTAATAGTTACACGGAGGTACGAGAGCATGCGAAATTATACGAAGTTATACGGGGCCATATAAAGTTATACGGGGCCATACGAAGTTATACGGAGTGAATCGAAGTTATACGGAATAAATCGAGGTTATACAGAGTAAATCAAAGTTATATGGATTAAATCGAAGTTACGCAGATTAAATCGAAGTTATACGGAGTAAATCGATGTTATACGGAGGATAAATCAAAGTTATACCGAGTAAATCGAAGTTATACGGAGTAAATAGAAGTTATACAGAGTAAATCGAAGTTAAATAGAGCCATACGCAAACATACAGGAGTTTATCGAGGTGATAATAAAGTCATACAAGTTTTTACGTACTTACACGAAGTCATACAAAGTCACGTGGTACCACGCAATTTTAGATTCATTTATGCATTAAATTCATTAATATTCTATTACAACTATCTATGTTTTGTTTTATAAATAACCGTACTTGATCTCTATTAATTTAATGCATGCTTTATAAGGCCTTGGTAAAATTCGAATTCGAAAATCCACTGGATTTCATATTCGGGCTATTGATCTTGGCTTGAAATTTACACCAAAAAGTAAGTAATATCATATAAATTATTTCGAGGTTGCTTTAAAGAATACCCTACCGATATAGGGTCTATAGAAAACGACTCAATGTGGAAGGGAGTCGACTATACTAACAAAAGTAGGGTATTCTAAATTGCAAACTTCCAATCTAGCACTGACTGCAAACTCTGCACATTACTAATGATGAAAGAATTATAATAAATATTCGACAAAACACGCTCTATTAGGCCAAGTAAAAATATAAAGCAGTTTCTCGTCCCCTCGCGGATCATTTTTTAGGAATTCTATAAAAATAAAACTTTTTGTTAAAGTATCTAAAAAGCTGACATCTTGGTAATTGATTTACTATAGTCCAATGAGCATTTTAAAGCAGGTTTTGTGTTCAGAAAACCCCCAAAACCAAATAAAAAATAAAAAAAAGATTTTACAAAAGAATTTTAAAAAGTGCCCTCATCCTCCTTTTTTTCAAAAGTTAGGACGAGAAACTAGTTTTTATTTTTATTTGACCTTACAATATCATAGGTATTAGAGGAAGACAGTTGGATCTATGAGAGGCTAATAACGTAGAAAAACTAATTACCGCCTTTATATTGATAAGAGCGATTTTTGGCTTGGATATTCATGTAAGCTTCACTAACTATTCTTTTGTAGTGAACTATTTCACGATGTTCTGCACTTAAACCTTCTCACTGAGTACTTCAACGGGGTAGGCGTACTATACCGATACGACAGGTACTTTTTTAGTGATGGACCAAGCTGGCGATTTCTGTGATACAATTCTACGAATCCAAGGTTACTCATAATTATGTCAACTTGTCAAAACTGTCCAAATGGGCAAATAGATGGACTGAACGATGCACCAATTAACTAGTAGGAGACCCCGAGGAAATGGAAATAAGAGTCCATGTCATTTGGTGATATACCGAAAGACAAATGCCATTTATGTAGTGACTCAATTTAGGAAAAATCACCATGATCTTTATCAATTGAAGTGGTTAAATTGGATAAATAGTTCTCTCTTTCATTTGGTTGGATCGTGTTGATATTTTATCCCATTATGAACAGTGGCGTAACTAGTGTCTTCAGTTTGGGCTGGAGTGGGAGGCATGAGGGGTCGGGACCGGAGTGGGTTGGAGGCAGAGGCGGACTGGCCACTGTGGCGTTGTTTGCGATCGCCACATGGGCCGCTTGGTTCTGGGCCTCTCAGGGCCGGTTACTCACTTGTGTAAAGCATTTTTTCGGGCCGTTTTGGACTCAAATTTCTCCTCCTACCCCCCCCCCCCCCCCCCCCCCCCCACACACACTTACGTAAAATTCACGAGGTGACTGACTAGGAAAAATTTGGGGCAACCTTTTACGAACATTTGAAAACACTGACACTGACATGGTCAAAAAGGGCCGCTTTAATAATTTTGCCATGGCCGCTTTCAGGACCCAGTCCGCCCCTGGTTGGGGGGCGGGGCAGGTATGTGATCAGGAGGGCATAACAGACAATTCGGCAGGCAAGTGTCGTCCCCCCCCCCCCCCCCCCCCCCCCACTGACCCTCTTATCCCCTCCCCTCCCGGTCCCCTCTAGTTATGCCCCTGATGATGACGATATGGACGAAATAACCGAGACAAAGTTATAATAGATAATATAATTAAATCAGCGTGAATTTGACGGACCTGTTGGTCACATGCGATTTTTGCACTCGTATTGGTAACCACTACACAAAGATAGTAAATAATCGGCCGAGTGCACCAATGACGGGTAACTTAATAGGGAGGTAAGCTACCTCCCTATTAGTTATGCTGTAACTGTAGCGTAACTTACTAACGATGTAATTCTTAGAGCACAACTGGCGAATAACAACAGAATAGTAACTAGCGAGGTAAATATCCACATTAATCAGCATCGTCCCCTTACAAAATTAATTGGCGCATATGCGAAGTGTTAACCTATAGGTTACTGTAAAATACTGACGTGAGTGGTCCTCCGTAATATTTAAAATGTGTCGTCACTCGCTAGGTCATAGGTGAGTGTACATAATTAACATAAATAATCATGTTGAGTCGGCTTGGGTTCCGAACAAATTTGAACAAATTTCGAATTTGTTCAACGCTTTTTCAAAAATAAGGACTATCAAGACATTACAAACATATTTTGGGCGAGGGGCTCACACAAATATTGCACCAAAAAGCACAATTTTAATGACAAACACAAGCACCCGATGCAAACAATTATATACAATTATAACACACCTCTTTACACTCATACTTCCGTGGCATGGGTACCTTGTCCTTCGCCTGTTAACCGCAGGACCCCGGTTCGATTCCCAGACCACGCACTGCACGATATACTTTTATTTTTTCTTCTTCTAGTTATACCCTTCCACTCACAATAATGTTGAAACTTCAGTTTTAATTAATAAAAACAATAATAAGTTTATTTATTTAGTCATTATTTAAGATCCTTGGACAATTATAGTACATTTTGGTCAAAATATGACCCAAAGTCGGTGCGATTAGTGTTTGAATGGGCAAAAGGAGTTGATCTAAATGTTGACTAAAAAAATCCCCAAATTGCATGAATGGATTTTCAAAATATAAAATATTTCAGCTTATGAGGGGTCACATTCCACTTCAAATATACATCCCCTGGGCATGCAAGCGAAATTGGTCTTTCAGCATCAGCGAATCATCCCCTCCAATGTTCACAACAAATTTACGCTACTGCTAGAATCGACTGACTTGTGGCATAAAATGTTATGCCCCAACTTACTCTTGGGTCCGGTCAGGTATAACATTTAGCGTAAATTACCCGCCAGTTACTAGCCTAGTAGCTTACCCGGCATTGGCGCTCTCAAAATGTTGGGTTACGCCTCAGTTACTAGCGAGGTAGCGCTATTCTTCAGCTACCCGTCATTGGTGCACTCGGCCGAATGTGTCTTCACGTATCGTATAATGAAACGCAATCACTTGTATTTCTTACGCACTTATTGTGAATATGACTACTTGCGTGCAATGTAACTTTGTCTTACGCACTATAAGTTAACATCACACACACAAATGAAAACATGGTTTATATCAAGCATTGACCATTTCAAAATTATGTTTTTCTCAAATTAAACACCTTCCTTAAGGCTAAAATGTTAAGGATTTACTTTAGATTTTAAAAGCTTTTCTAAACCATGTGTTCATTTTAGTTTTAAGAATAGTGAACTTAAAGTTCCAGACATGCAACAAGTCTTTAACGGAATAAAGTCTATCGTGTAGTTAAACATTGGGTATTCTCTTTTACCGTGTACTCCATGCATAACTGGTACGTAAAGTACTTTTGGTGCACGAGGAGTTTAGTTAAACGCGCGCTAAACTGCCCCATACCCATGTTTAAAGTTAAATGCATGTTTAAGTTAAACACATTTTCGAGAATTGCCTTTATTTAGTTAAACGATGTGTTTTAAGTCAAAGTTAGACGCGTGTTTAGCTTAAAACCGCGTCTAAATACGTACGAGAATACGGGCCTATATGTATCAACAACTGACTAAAGTATGTCAATAAAATCTAAATGATGTGATATGAAATATGGAGTTGCGGGTGTGTATAGGTGCGTTGTTACATTATTATGTTTATGTCTAACTTTGACTTAAAACACATCGTTTAACTAAATAAAGGCAATTCTCGAAAATGTGTTTAACTTAAACATGCATCTAACTTTAAACATGGGTATGGGGCAGTTTAGCGCGCGTTTAACTAAACTCCTCGTGCACCAATTGTACGCCTTAAATGATTACTCAACCGTGTCCGGTGCGAACAGATGTATGCAGATCGTGTAGTATTAAAGATAAACGTGCATTTCTGGAATTCGGTCGATATCTATTGTAACCCATTTGAGCCACAACAAATTGAATACCTGTATACAATGAACGCACGACCACTCTGAGGACGAGATTTGCGGAGTTTAAAATCGGGTTTTGTTACACACATCGTTCTAAAGATAAACTCGCGTTTAATTTAGACACGAGCTTAGTTAGAAACGGATTCAAGCTAAACCCGTATTTAGTACGAGAAATTGGCCCATTGTGTTTATGTTAATGGCGTTACATAACTAAGGGTATTTAACAATTTAAAAGTGTATAAAAGAAATACATATTGATCACGTGCAGTGTACTCTTACCCGCCTAAATCGTAAAGATTTAGGCGGTACATTAAAATGTTTTACCATCATGGGAAATAGTCATTCCGTGTCAGACCTGTACAATATAATATATATAGGGTCATGTGTTTTAAGCTCGCCTCCTTTCGCGTTACACACGGATTTTGGCTTTTGCATCATGATTTTAACTTTACACATTTATATTTGCTTGTATACCCCCCTGAGGTAGTAAAAGTATACATTTTCTGAAGGGAAATTGCATGAGGAAACCAAATATGCTATTAAAATTATAGTACGACCAAGAACTAAAATGGTATAATCGGAAATGTTCGGAAAATATCAGAGTTTTTTAATTTTTAATTTGAGATCCATATATTTTTTATATTTACCCTATCATTATTTGTTTTACATATTTGAATTCCTCATGAAATTACCCATTAGATGATATATATTTGTTAAAGTTACTACGTCGGTATGGTAATTATACCGGCTAGTGAATATCTCCAATTTTT
Organism: Ophiura sarsii; assembly: GCA_035610835.1. Classification (NCBI taxonomy): domain Eukaryota; kingdom Metazoa; phylum Echinodermata; class Ophiuroidea; order Amphilepidida; family Ophiuridae; genus Ophiura; species Ophiura sarsii. The sequence continues at coordinate 26,110,001 of CM069449.1, forward strand.
ATTTTATATATTTTTAGAATTTTCAGAATTATTGGTTTAAGGATGAACCCTTCCCTGATACAAACTGCATTTCTGAATTCCTCTAGTTACAAGCTTTCCAAAAATGTATACTTTTGCTATCATAGGTTGAAAACTTTTTCTGTTATAGTCATTTTTATAAATCCGGTAAATTGAGGCTGATTATTCATGTTGACTGTGTAGCGAATAGGAAGAAAGCTGATGATCATTGTCTTATCCATAATTAATTAGTTGTCAATAATAGTTGACAAGTCTGTTGAACCACATACTTAAAGACTACTAAATATCCTTTGAAATGGGACCAAAATTGTGTTTTTAACATTAGGGGATGACTAGTTATTGTAAAAAGAACAAAGCATGGGATTATCCCCATTGAGTTTGTACAGGCGGCACCCCTTCCAGCGGCACCCCTTCCAGCACCACCCCTGGTCCCCAAAAATCAAACAGCTGTATCTCCCTTTCTGTATTAGCTATACCAATGCCATTTGGCAGGCAGATAGCTTGTTATGAGGGCTTTAAAATGATACCAAATTTGTTGAGATAGCTTTTGTGGTTTTAAAAATATTTGAGGAAAATGACAGCATAAAGATAAAAAATGTAACGGCACCACCCTATTGGGAGGCAAGTTGATAACGCGTAACCATAGAAGGTTTTCCAACATATTATTATGGCGTTTGCTCGTTTATTGTGTCAAAACAAGTTCAATTATTGCATAGCCACATTCAAAATAAATGACGGACTCAATATAGATCCTGACGGGGAAAACGTGAATCTTATCAATATGCCCGAATTGGAAAACGGGGGTGGGGGACATTCCACGAAGAAGAAATAAATTATTTGTTTTGGTGTCAAATGAGGGCATCACACGGAGAAATGTTGAAACTCTGTCTGTAGCTATGTACAGTGGTAATGTATAAAACACAATGGCATAGGATATTTAGTAATAATGATTCACTGACAAACGCTATGTCAACCGCGATAGCAAGAATGCTAATTGAATGTCTGATATTATAAAAGTCCTCCAAAAGTAACTGACCGAGTAACTAGTATGCTTTTAATTCCAAAACCCAAAAAACTATAGCTTCTATAGAGAAATATACTAAATTGAAAATTAATTTGAGACATATCACATGAAAATTGACTTGAATATTAACATAGCTATGTATCCAAAACCAAAACAACGTCCAACAAAAATTCCTTTAAAAGGAAAGGGCGATCAAATGAATAATAACAGTAGTCTAGAAGGGGTAAAGCTGGTATTTTTGTAGCAGATGAGCAGTATTAAGAAATGGAAGGGTGTGGTTGAGCAGTGGGAAGTTTGTTTTGTATGCGAAATAAGAAGTAGGAGTGTATACCAATTTACAATTTAATGGCAATGTTGGTATTGTGAAACACGTTCAAAGCAAGTATATAATATGTCGGTAGCATGTATGATTCTTATTAAGTAAAGTACAAATGTGTATAAAATACATTGTACATACATACATAGCCAATATTAAGCAAATTTAGATAGTCACTTGATGTATCCAAGGCAAAACATGACTACATACAGCCAGATGGGTTTCAAAATGGGTTATTTTTGTTTTAAACATTCACGATCTTTCAACTTTCAACTCTGTAACATAGGGTTCCTTTAATCAGTTTTCAGCTAAATTTCGTTTTTATGGTATTATTTCTAACGAAAATTAAACTATACGCACATTTAGCCAGATTGGCTTTCGAATTGGTCTACTTTGGTAACAATTCACGATTTTGAACTTTCAACTCCGTCACACGTGGGCTCCTTTAAGATGAATATCCGGTGTATTTTAATTAGAGAATAAAGGTATTGTTTTTAGACCGTACCCGTGTTATATTGTCTGACATAAATGCGGACGATATTATTATTTAAGTAGAACAACGACGCCGCAGGCGGAGTTGTTCTACGCAAAAAAATAATACTATCGAACGCATTTATGTCAGACAATATAACACGGGTACGGTCTAAAAACAATACCTTTATTCTCATTCTTAAGCAATCATACTTTAGACATTTATCAAAGAAATAAGTACATTTTATTGTCCACATTTAACAACTTTTACCCCTGCTAGGATCGAATAGCCCACAAACATTCCATCCAATCACATGCGATGAGTAAACCATGCGTAAGCGTCGCAGCGCCGGCATAAACGCATGAAAAGCGCTAAGACGCACTGCAGAAGTGCGCGTTATGGAGCAAACCACGCATTGTGAAGGTCGGGCGCACTGTTAAAACAGTGTCTCATCTAGATGTCGCCGATTTCTCTGAGAACCAATGAGATTGCTTAAACTTTCTTAGCTGTTTAAGAATGTTGTATAGCTTAGCAACAAACGTTCATGAAACGAAATAATAGTATAGAAGATAATACAAGCTTATGATAACAATATTTCTCAAAAAACAGAAAATGCACAAAAGCCAATCAATTAGGGCAATTGAGTTGCTATCTTTAGTAATTCTATGCATTTGTTTTATCAGGTATCTAAATCAACATTCCAAAATAAAGTAATTACAAAAGAATGGTAGCGTATGAAAACCTATTTTAAAGATTGGACGATTATAGAAATGCATTATCATTGTGAAACACGATCCCTTGTTACGCTTCGGTAGTCATCTAAATTAAAGATAACAAATTGTCGATAAGGCCAAGTGGTCACAGGTCACTAATAGGTATATCAAATAAGGTGGGATCGTTTCAAAAAATCCTTAAAATCGTGATACGTGTCTCTATTTTAAATAGAAGTTGTCAAAAAAACATAACATTTTTGGTATCATATTAAAGACAATTTATCCAGCTACCGAATAAAAAAAGAATTAAAGCCACATGTTTAGCAACAGTGAAGTTATTAATCTAAACGTCGAGTGAGTCAAGGGTGGGAGCGGTGGATGAGGAGCCGGTGAATGAGGCGCCCATAGGTTTGTACACAAAATAGCGGAAAACTAGAACTTTTGAAATTGATGCCATTTTAAAAGTATACATAGGAAAGTTTTCACACTTCTCATATGTGTTAATAACATGTGCCTGCTACTATGAATACTAATATTGAATTGTTATCTAGACATTCTCTACTAGAATATGATGTTCAATTCAGGGAGTGTTTTAATGTAAAAAAATACACAGTTTTATTCATTTTATTGATTAAACAATGGCCAAATCGCAGTCTCTCTATTTCATTTGTGTGACTCTTCGGTCCTTTTCTACCCTGGGTAGTAAAACATTTAACTAAAAAAGCCAGAAGTGTTTCTTCACAGAATTGTTCATAGATTTATGAAAAAATTGCTATTTAGACCTATTTTGGACCACCCTGTATTCAAAATAAAAGGAACTTTAACGATATTCATGTAGTTCATTTTGATAACCATTTTCTTTTAAATTAAATGGTCCATGCTAACTAAATTTCATAGAATATTATATACAAACATTCATTTTATGCATTATTTCATCATAATTTAGACACCCTGTACTTTTCCTGTGTACATTTTAAGCAAATGATTCTTAGCAAATTTGGTAGCATTTTCTGCGGTTGTTCTGATTTTGGTGCCTATTTTCAGCTAAACCCTAATTGTACAAACTATCAAACTATTTTGTGAGGAGCAAAAACGATCAAATTGTTTATGTTCCACCCTGTAAAACTTGTACACACCCTGTATAATTTGATTCTTTTTTGCAAGAATAAAAAACCTTGAATCTTAAGCTTTCCAACAATATATAGTTTGTGGGTCATTAAGTGTGTAAAACTTAAGTTTTGTCCCGTTTAATCAGAATTGGTGCATTTCTCAACATTATTAGAAGTGAAACTTTTTTTTGGAGCAGTTTGTGACTTCTGACCAAGTGGCAAAAAACTATTCTAACCGTAACCCTAACCACATGTTAGGCCCATGACATACTACACAATCGCGCGACGCGATTTGCCGCTTACGCTCCTTATAAAGAGTGCTATTTACCAAATAAGGAGCGTCAGCGGTAAATCGCTTCTAGCGATTGGGTAGTATGTCATAGCCTTTAAATGCAATTTTTTAAAGACAACAATTGAATTTACCACACAAAAAAATAAAATCAATTGTCGAAAATGATTTTAAAAAATGAAATCAATTGTCGAAAATGATTTTAAAAAATGAAATCAAAAAATTATAAAGCAGAACCAACCTACCGATTCTCCGGAGATATCACATTAAAGCATGTATAAAGCGCTTTCTAGAGTCTAAAAAATGCGGTTATATGCAGCAGCTACTGGTAAATCTTAAGAATTATGTTCCTTCTTCTCGTAATATAGATTAATGGCGCGATTGTTCTATGGATTGGTTTATCTGGAGGGGTGTTAATAAACTGCTCACAAAAAGTATCGAAACACTTAGAAATGATCCAATACATAACGGCTCGAAAGATTATGCATTAATCGAAGCAAATAACCAAGTGCATAATTTTGTTCTGCGTATTTTGACACCTCGATCGATGAGATACGATGTTGCGGAGCGGAGTTATTGTCATTTCAATGGTCGTGGGTCCAGTTTCAAAAGTGACAATCATCCTATAGAAAGAGGTTTGCATTACTGTTTAGAATGATCAGATTCGTGATTTTCAATAGGGATGAGTGTCACTTTTGAAACTGGACCCACGATCATTGAAATGAAAATAACTCCGCTCCGCAACATCGTATCTCAACGATCGAGGTGTCAAAATACGCAGAACAAAATTATGCACTTGGTTATTTGCTTCGATTAATGCATAATCTTTCGAGCCGTTATGTATTGGATCATTTCTAAGTGTTTCGATACTTTTTGTGAGCAGTTTATGTATGTGTTTAGTCATGTGCCATGAGTTGGGACCCCTTTCTGTGATACATGCGAAAACTGGAAACATCACGCAGTTTTTTGTATATCCTTTGTGTAAGACATTCACAAGTTAGACTAGTGTAAAGAACCCATAACGGAATAAAGCTGCATAATTCTTTAATCAATCTATAGATGACTTTGTGATACGTTAATTCAGTGCTGTCTAACCAAGGATAAACCCCGTTTTTGCTTTAAACATTTACAGCTTTAAATGATACATGGGAGTATAGGAACGGTTTACATTTTCTGAAAGCATATTATAATGTCAATTCGTATTTTATCAAGGTTTGTAAAAAATATGTATGGTGTAAAATGAACAAAATGCACTAAAATGCAACATTTTCCCTTGTAAGTTTCTGACTTTTAACATCACATTTAATTCGATTAAGTTGGATGTTTCAGAGGTACACATAAGTATTCAAAAGAAGAAAAATGTTTCCTTATTCATTTATTTCAAAGGGCATAGTCAAAAATTATAACAGATTTGCGAAATAAATTGATTTTTTTTATCATGGTTCATGAACTGGCATTTTTCATTTGTTTATAAGTATGTTTATTATATTTTGTATTTATTTATTTATTTATTTAATTGCATATTTATTGATTTATTTATGTTTTTGTATCTCCATGAGGTCAAACTACTTGTATATATTATTGTAGTCCAACCATCAATTAAGCTACGATAAAAATATTGAATATAATATTTCAAATGATATCTTTTTAATTGGATGCGGGCTCTAGTAGTACTTAAGCAGTGCGTGCTTGTAAAGATAATATTTAGGTACAAAATGCACTTAAATAAATTGATTTCTAATACCATATATGAATTGTCAGATAGATTGGTATCCATTGATAGAATATACCCTATGAGACGAGTCCATTGGTATGATAAACTACAGGGTGAGAAAAAGCAACAAAAAAACATGAAATTTTCAAATCCAAGTTGTTGATGTCTGAAAGTGTTTAAGTGTTATAAGAATAACATATGTGGGTGTATCTTTGGTGTAAGACATTCATAACTTAGTCTATTGTGAAGACCCCATTACGGAATAAAGCTGTATAATACTTTAATCCGTCAATAAAGGATTTTGTGCTTCTGTGCCGTCTTACACCAAGGAAAAACCCATATTGGTAACTAACTTTATGTGAAAAATGACGTCGATATCATTGTTTTTGATTAACCTTATTACTGTTTTACTCTCTAAATATAAAAGACTGAAATTCCACTCTAATGGAGTGAATATTCACTCTTCATAGGATTGCCTACAGTGATCACTCTAAGAGTGAAAGTCACTCCTTGAAAGAGTGGAACCATTACGAGTGACAATGACATCACTCTTTCGAGTGACAATAATTTCACTCTGAACTCATCAACCGCACAGAGTGAAAAGTCACTCGACACAGAATGGAAATCACTATTTACGGGTGACAATGACTTCACTCTGAACAACTAGTGACATTTTCACTCTTTTACATTAAGAGAGTACCCATTTCTTATGTTTGTCCACGCCCAAAACTTGCTTAAGATCGCACATTGCGTCACCCATTAGAATGTGAAAACTCGAGTAAATTTGAGTAATTTGGAAGGTGTTTTTTTGTGTGTTTGGGGTGGGGGTATGGGCGGGGTTTTTTTTGGGGGGGGGGGGGGGGCTGTTAATGTACAATACATTGGAATACATGAACCTTCATTAAACGAGTTCATAGCCGTTGCTCTGTAGCCCGTTTTAGCTTATGTCATAATACTTACAGCGCACCGAACCTCGTCATATTTGTCAAATGTTTGCACCTGTATGTCATTTTCCAATAATAAGATGACGGATTTGTATAAATGAACCTATTAAACTACTACTCAAATTTAAGACAAATCAAAAAATACTGTTGCAAACAGAGAGAAAGAATTAGACAGGTACATTAGGCCAAAAAAAAAGACCTGTCTCACATACCCCGCGCGCATATTAAGCAAGTTGAGTAAATTTTGCCGCATATCCCTACGCGATGAACCTAATTGTGACCTTTTTTTTAGTTATCCGAAAAAAATGTAAAAGATATTGGCTCCAAGGGGGGGGGGGGGTATTAGCATAGCTATCTTTTGCTTTAAAAATAAATAAAAACAACAAGCACTTTGCATAGCTATTTTTTCAAATTTATGTTAGACATACTTTTTTGTTTTGTTGGCCTTACAAGTTTTTCTATACTGTTAAAAGACGTTCATGTGCAAAATACTAAATTTAAATCTCCGCTCGATTGTCACAATTTACCATGATATTGTCGGCAGCTGCTGTCATTGTGCCAGTTATCACAACAGATTTGTAATCAACGAACTCGAACAATTACTTTCATTTTTTTAATGAAAAAATAACAGCATTTGAAGAAAACGAGATTGAGAGGGTACAATTTTCTACGTATTCAAATTAAATGAATATAGTAATTTACATAATCTAAACGCCTTTTTCTAAGATAAGTCTTATTATTATTTAGAATCCAATTTCTAAGCCATATCGAATTGAAAGGTTTTCAGGGAAAGGGCCATAAAACATTCATTTTCCCTTTTTTTCCCTCTTCTCTTTTTATTTGATGATACCAAACAAATTGTAAGTATGTTTTTTGTAAATTATACTTTGTTGATTTTTTTATTTTTTTTTATTATTATTTTTTTTATATTATTTTAGGAATGCTGCCGTTTTCATTTTGATCTCGTATAGAGAGTAAGCTACTAAGAAAATTACTACTCACATAATGAATTGCATTGCGTTACCATGACTGTTATCCCTAACATACTTATATATTAATGTGCATTACTAAAAGTCAAATCGGGAGATATGTTCTTAGCTGTTTAAGTCAGTGCGTTATATATCGTCATGCAAACATTTCAGTTTTTGCGTTGTACAAGACGTGTGAGAATCGATAGATACCTCATAAAAAGCGACGTCATATCAGATATTTATTACTAAGCTCTGTTTAACATAGAATGTGTAATGTAACTTGGTCCAAATCATTTTGACTCACCCTGTAGACCTTCAATTATATAGGGCTTCCATTTAGCTTCAATTATTGAAGATTTTTATTGCTTAGATTTGAATAAAAATGCCCCGCGATAACCTTTAAAAATACACATGCTTTTCATTTCAAATGCCCTAAAATAGCTTCAAAGGCTTAGCCATAATATAATAGTGTTCAAAATATGTTTATATTTTTGTAAAGACTTATCGTTAAAGTCAATGACACGACATCAGTTTAGCGTTGTTTTGTTACGAAAAATACAGTCAAGATCGATTCATGAGTCCAGGAATGTCTTTCTTGATAGACAAATGTCATTATAAGAGAGAAAAATGAGAAAATTGATAGACAATTTTCATTATAAGAGATAAAAGAAATTGTGTGTCAAAGTTTAAACGATTGAAGGGAACGCAACAGTCCGCTCCGGAACGGGAGCGCGTTCGGCTTGAGGGCGTGCTATTTAGTGACGCACTATCAAGACCAGACGACGATGGACACGCGAAAACCTAAATTTTTAATTCGTATTGGAATAACACGTAATCGCGAATATTGATCTAATCATTTTGAAAAATTCATCATAAGTTAGAAGAAAAAATTTCCAATGCAAAACCGTTGTGGGTGGCTAACCACTCGCAGTGTCAGTATCATTATATGAATTTAAACCGTTGTTAAGCGTTTGTCCCATTCACTTGATCACGTAACCTCGTTCGCATATTTTAACCTAAATTTGAATTTCCGTTGGTTTCAATGTAACAATGGATTTTGATTATACGACCCCATAAAATTCATCACACGTTGGAACTAAATTATTTCATCCTAAAACCGCTGGAGTTGGATAACCAACTCCAGAGTCAGTATCATTTTTTGAATTTAAACCGTTGTTAAGCGTTTGTCCCATTCACTTGATCAAGTAACCTCGTTCGCATATTATTTTAACCTGAATATTCGTGAATACGCCCTTGTCCAGCGTCGTCTGGCACTACCGTCAATTTTGACATGCAATGCATCAAGTAACGGGTGTCCGTCTTCCGCTGTGTGACAAATAAGTTTTAAAATGATCACCCCTAACCTAAAATGTCATTACAATGGTGTAAACTCGCCTAGGAAATGGAAGTCTCATCGCGGTATATAGGCTCATAAGAGGTGTAATTTCGACCTGTATTGCGAGATGTTGGGGTCAAAGATGAGATAAAATCATCGGACTAGCTGCCGCAATGAATTCTGGTGGCTAGACTGCCGTTGTTAAGATGTTAATTTGTATGTAAATATTTAAGGTTGAAAAGTGAACATGCAATAATTGCATATTAACGGGAACACGTTACCACGGTGATGCACACCAATCCATTCGTAGCACCCTCAAGTGAAACGGGATCTCGTTCTGGAGCTGACTGCAAAATATTCAAAAGTTATTTTGTGCGAAAGACTACAGGGGGTATTGTATTATGAGATGAGCATCGTTTCAAAGAAATCAAAACAAATGTCTCCATTCATACATACATACATACATACAACAAGTATTTGTGATGCGCTACTCCCCGGAGGCTCAAAGCGCGTTCAAAAATACAAAATCACATAAGTTAACATAATAATATAAAGAACAAGATAAGCTGGAGAAGAAATATGTCTTGATGGGGCCTTCTTGAAGGAAATAGCAGAAACAGGCTGCCGAATAATTACAGGTCGATTGTTTCATAACTTGGATGTACAAAGAGTTAATAGTACATAGTCTATTTGCCATTATCGTCCATCGTGCATGGCGTAACGTCTATCATATTCTACAAACACCCATGTTATAATCGAACCTCGGTAAGGGCCGCGGAAGGATGAAAGGAAATAATTGAATGCCGACACTTTGGAACCCGGTACTATTTCTTAACGGAATAAATCGTATTGAATACTGGAAACCATACCAAACCATAGCTCATTCTTCGGCTGCCCTTACTTGAATCTGTTATAATCGATACAGCCAGTCAATTGTGATGTCTCATTTTTATAATTATATTTTTTACATCTTACTCTTAGATCTTCTTTACATCAGCTTTAATTCGGCAGGTGTATACGAGTATTGCTAGACACCCTGACGTATTTTATAGTAAAATGTTATTGAAATACTTTGTGTTAAATTAACCAGATTCATCATGTCGGTATTTATGTACCATTAATCTGAGAATATTCTGCCTCTATCCCTAGATCAAAAAACATGAAATACTGTTCTTACATTTTCAACAATTTTCGAACTTGCGAATTAATTCAATATGTGTGTATGGTGGGGTTTTTTCTTCAAAATGTTCCGAGAACTGTCAATACATATCTGTAAAACCTTTTAATAATCTAATGCAAAAGATATTTATCGGTCGAACCTTAGCTTATTAGCGCAATCAATTGCTATGTAGTATTAAAAGCGCTCCAAAAATTCAGGTGCGCGATTAATCGGTTGATCTGAGCTGTTGTCTTTGCAGTAGCCACTGCGTCAAATATTGTCACGCTACATAGCGTCCGTCAGTTTAGCGTTGTTCAGTCCGTGTGATAATCGATAGATCCCTTCTTATAAAGCGACGTGCTATCAAATATTTATCTCTTAGCTCTGTTTACCGTGTTACCTCCTTGTGAAATATTAAGTATTATGGCCGTTAAGGAATCCGTTATGATAGAGGAATGAGATACATGTATATCATCGTTCAAGCCTTGTAGTATCTTTAACGTTACGCGATACATGTACATGAGTACTTATTAACGGACTATTTATGATAAACATTGCATAAAATCTGCTAAATTATTGGGACATAAAACTGTCGGCTTGAATCCCCTTCCCCATCCTGATCTTCCAATAGTGGCAATTTGAAATCGATTTTCTTTTTTTTTTTTTCTTTTTTAGATTTACGTTCAAATAAACGTTCAAATAAACGTAGATTTCCACTAGAAAACTGTGGATTCCTATGGAAGAACCACTGACTACGAGAATAAATATGGTCGCGCGTTATGAACTCGCCTCCCAACCCAATAGGGTGGTGCTGTTACATTTTTCAGTTTCATTCTGTCATTTTCCTCAAATATGTTTAAAACCACAAAAGCTATCTGAACAAATTTGGTATCATTGTAAAGCCCTAATAACACGCTATCTGCCTGCAAAATTGCATTGATACAGCTGTTTGATGTTTGGGGTGGTGCTGGAAGGGGCGCCGCCGGAAGGGGTGCCGCCTGTATAAACTCAATGAAGATAATCCCATGCTTTGTTCTTTTTACAATAACTAGTCATCTCCTAATGTTACAAACACCATTTTGGTCTCATTTTAAAGGATATTTAGTAGTCTTTAAGAATGTGGTTCAACAGACTTGTCAACTATTTGTAACAACTAATTAAATATGGATAAGACCATGATCATCAACTTTCTTCCTATTCGCTACACAGTCAACATGAATAATCAGCCTCAATTTACCGGATTTATAAAAATGACTATAACAGAAAAATTTTCAACCTATGATGGCAAAAGTATACATTTTTTGAAAGCTTGTAACTAGAGGAATGCAGAAATGCAGCTTATATCAGGAAAGGGTTCATCCTTAAACAAATATTTCTGAAAATTCTAAAAATATATAAAATAAAAATTGGAGATATTCACTAGGCGGTATAATTACCATACCGACGTAGTAACTTTGACAACTATATATCATCTAATGGGTAATTTCATGAGGAATTCAAATGTAAAGTAAATAATGATAGGGGGAGGTATAAAAAATATATGGATCTCAAATTAAAAATTTAAAAAACTCTGAAATGTTTCCGAACATTTCCGATCATACCATTTTAGTTCGTACTATCATTTTAATGCCATATTTGTTTTCCTCATGCAATTTCCGTTCAGAAAATGTATACTTTTACTACCGCAGGGGGTATACAAGCAAATATAAATGTGTAAAGTTAAAATCATGTCGCGAAAGCCAAAATCCGTGTGTAACGCAAAAGGAGGTGAGCTTAAAACACCTGACCATATAATATTCTTCTTATAACGTCATCTTAATATTTGGATGATACAGGTGACCTTCATGGACAATAATATTGATAATGACAATTTATAATGTGCACTCAGACGCCGCTGGATAGAGTCTCGTTTACGCATATTCAGTGTTAAATGATGCGTGCGAGGCTACAATAGAGTACTTTAATCGTTTCACGGTGGTAAAATTCAAAGAAATAATACCTACACAAGGTCGTCAAACTCTAACAATTTTAGGGTGAAATCGTTTAAAGAGCAGTGCAAAAACCAGTACGTATGGCTCATACGTAGAAGTGACTTGTCCGTAAAGACCCTGTTACACTGTTGCGTTTAGAGCTAACGTGTGGCCGACGTTTTGGAAATTTGGGTGTACGCTAACACAATTAAACATGTTGGAAATTGAGAGCGTGTGACATGCGTTATGTACGTTGAGCATTCGCTGTGTGAACGTTTCGCACGTTGAGAGTAGGTTTCTTATCAATAGTCGAACAGCTGACGAATAAGCAACCTTCACCCAACGTGCGAACGCACGCAGTTAATGCTAAACTTATACATAGGCTAACATAGCGTATTGATCACTACGTTGTCACCCGTTCAAAATTTTGAAGATGCTCAAAATATTTCATTTACCCCAGCGTTAACAGCTAACGAATAGAACGTATGCCAAATATGTCACGAACGTATGACAACTTACACGAACGTACACCCAAATTTCCAAAACGTCGGGCTAGCTGTATACGCAACGCAACAGTCTAACAGGGCCTTAAGACTTCATAACCATACGTACAAGCACCAATGACAATTGAATTGAGACCAATACAAATACTGTCCAATTATGATTTAGAAATATTGAGTTTCCTCATGTTATGTATTTTTGTATTTATTCGATTACAAAATTAATAGATATTTCAAAATTCTGGCAAATCACGTCTAACATTATCTGTGCGCACAAAAGACACTTATCTTTATATAACATAATAAGTACAGAGAATTAACCAACCAACAACAGTGCTTGAGACATATTGCGTGTGACAAAGAGCCGTCCAGGAAATGTTTGAGTCCCGAGTTTGTCTGCTGCGAGAGGGTTCATACAGACGCGAACTTGTCAAGTGGCGACTAAGAAATGGCCGGATTGGCTTGACAAGGGTTCAACGAGCTCAAACTGACTACTTCAATAGTATAGTCTGTGCGAGTGGGAGCACATGGTAGTCTATGTACAATGGTGAAGCGAGTATGTTTTATGGGTTCAGTTTGGGGCAAGGCAGTGAAAATCGTGCTACTCCTTGTTAACTTATTCTAAAACGTTTCAGTGCGCATTCTGGGTATAGTGATACCTATCTGTCTTAGTTCTAAGCACCAAGTATCTCCAGATATTTTCAGTATTGAATTTTAATTCCGTTTTCCTCTACGCCCGATACTGAAACATACCAACAATATTGTAACCGCATAACACCTTACAGTATATTAACGCTTTCAAGCAATGGGCTATTCCCATTGAAATCCATACACCCCCTATGAAAGACATTACCGTAATCTTCCCCACAGGGAGTGTGAATTTCAAATGGTTTTAACTGCATGGGTGACTCCCTTTGAAATCTACACTCCCTGTGGGGAAGATGACGGACATATCTTCTATATAGGGGGTGTAGATTTCAACTGGAATAGCCCAATGGAAACAAAACTGTTAGTTTAGCACTTTGCATAGCTATTTCCCCAAATGTATGTTAGACAGACCTTTTTGTTTCGTTGGCCATACAAGTTTTTCTATACTGTTAAAAGACGTTCATGTGCAAAATACTAAATTTAATTTAAATCTCCGCTCGATTGTCACAATTTACCATGATATTGTCGGCAGCTGCTGTCATTGTGCCAGTTATCACGACAGATTTGTATCAACGAACTCGAACAATTACTTTCAATTTTTTAATGAAAAAATAACAGCATTTGAAGAAAAACGAGAATGAGAGGGTACAATTTTCTACGTATTCAAATTAAATGAATATAGTAATTTACATCATCTAAACGCCTTTTTCTAAGATAAGTCTTATTATTATTTAGAATCCAATTTCAAAGCCATATCGAATTGAAAGGTTTTCAGGGAAAGGGCCACAAAACATTCATTTACCCTTTTGTCATTCTTCTCTTTTTATTTGATGATACCAAACAAATTGTAAATATGATTTTTTGTAAATTAGACTTTGTTGATTTTAATTTATTTATTTTATTTTATTATTATTATTTATTTATTTTTATTTTTATTTTAGGAATTCTGCCGTTTTCATATTGATCTCGTATAGAGAGTATTAAAGGTATATGACCCGATCACTTTTTTGGGGCTATGATTTTTTTTTTCACATCAAGATATTTTGGTATCAGAAGAATCCCCATATTTTTCTCATTATGTCTGTAAAATATTAGGGCCAGAAAGGTGGTTAACCACCAGCCAGTCTGTGTACTACTCAATGGGCATATGTCTTTTGACCTTGCGCTTAGAACCATTGAAGTTATGCAACTCAAACTTTGGAATGCAACAATTTTAAGGATGACCTTTCAAGTAAAATAGAAAACATCAAGTTGAAAATCGGGTCATCTACCTTTAAGCTACTAAGGAAGTTACTACTCACAAAATGCATTGCGTTACCATGACTGTTATCCCTAACATACTTATATATTAATGTGCAGTACTTAAAGTCAAATCGGGAGTTATGTTCTTAGCTGTTTAAGCCAGTGCGTTATATAGCGTCATGCAAACATTTCATCTGTCAGTTTTTGCGTTGTACAAGATGTGTGAGAATCGATAGATACCTCCTAAAAAGCGACGTCATATCAGATATTTATTACTAAGCTCTGTTTAACGTGTTACCTTTTACGCGGCTATAAGTTTTACCATACAGAAACCTTTCCCAACTTCCAAGGTTTATCCAGAGGAATACTGAACCAATACTAGGCCTGTTTATTCTTATTTCAATGCATTTCACATGGTAATTCCAGATATGGTAATGACATTCAATACTTTTGACATATTTGAAACATTTGTGACATTTTGGAATATCGTCTGCAGATGCCTGCCGCGTGAAAAGTGTTAATGGAGATGACCAGTAAAAAGTCCGAAGCCAGTGCACAGAACAGTTACATTGGTAGCAGTTAAAGGCCAAACCTATTCATGTGACTGGAAAACGAGACATTTTTCGACTGGAAAACGAAACCTATCATCGGTTGAATACTTTTTTTGTTATAGTAATGTATGTGATACCGATGAATTAGGGCAAGTTCACTGTGTAGCGAATAGGGAATAAGCCAAGGACAATGCAATCGATTCATGATTACAATTGTTACATAATAGTTGTCACGTTTGTTGAAACAGAATGTTATAGAATATAAAATAATCTATAAACCGAGAGCAAAATCATGTTTTTACCATACAGGGATGAGGAGTTATTGTAAATTGAACGTAGAATTGGGAACTTTTTCTATATTCGCCATAGAGATTGTACACAGCGCCGCCGCCACCACCGCCACCACCCCTGACTTTAGAAATATAATCAATCATATCTCAGCCAAACAGTTACAGAAATACCTGATCTATTCACACAATGTAGCTAGATAAATAGGCTTTCACGTGACACCTCTACCACATTTAGTTGTTGAGTTAATAAAGAGAGATGGATGATTCGTTACAAAAAATGCAACGTCACCACCCTTTTTGGGTGGTGAGTTTAAAACACATGGCCATAGATGGTGAATGTATGTATTAATTTGACATGTTAACATTATTATAAATATTTTAATGTTCACCTTGTGTGTGTTATGTTTCCCATGAAATAGACTGTCGATGCCCAACATTAAAGCAATGTTATGTTTCCTTTTTATTTTGAATTTTTCAACATATTGTTTTCGATTTTCATCATTATAAGCATTCCGTATTATTGCAGTCAGCTCCGGAACGAGATCCCGTTTCATTCACTTGAGGCGCTACAAATTGATTGGTGCATCACCGTGGTAACGTGTACCCTAATTCATCGGTTTCACATACATTACTATAACAAAAAAAAGTATTCAACCGATGATAACAAAATTATACATTTTTGAAAAACCTCTCAAATAGGGGAATTCAGAAATGACGTTTAAATCAGGATAGGATAGGGTGCATGGCCCAAAAAATATACTTGTAAACTCTAATAAATATGAAATTTAAACGTTTGTGCTCATTTACATCTCGATATAGTATATTTCAACAAGTTACCATTGACAACCATTATGTTCTGATGGGTAATTGCATGAGGAACTAATATGCACAGTAAAATTATTTTTGGGATAGGTATCAAAATATTATTGAGCTTAAATCAAATTCTTAATCACAACATGTTACCATAAGGTCTTATCTAAATTCCAATAGCATATTTGGATTCCTTGTGAGATTACCGTTTAGAAAATATATACTTTTATGGGTAGAATAAGTAGTTATTGCGATATGCCAATTCGAATCTCAGATGGTGTAAAATGTAAAAATCTGTATGCAACGGTAATGGTGGCGAGTTCAAAACACATGGCCATATACCTTACTCAGTTTTAATACACGTATACTCGTTTTATTTATGCATTTTGAGAAGTTATTTGGTGCGAAAGACTACAGGGGGCATTGTATTGAACGATCTTAATCCGAGATGAGCATCGTTTCAAAGAAATCAAAACAAATTTCTCCATTCAAGTACACCCCTACATACAACAAGTATTTGTGATGCGCTACTCCCCCGGAGCCTCAAAGCGCGTACAAAAACTACAAAATAGCATAAGTTAACATAACAATATAAAGAACAAGATAAGATGGGGAAGAAATGTCTAGAGAGGCCTTCTTGAAGGAAATAACAGAAACAGGCTGCGGAATAATTACAGGTAGATTGTTCCATAACTTGGATGCACAAACAGTAACTAGTACAGTAATCGTCTAGGTTGCCATTAGCGTCTGTCGTGCATGGCATAGCGTCTGTCATATTCTACAAACACCCATGTAATAATCGATACAGCCAGTCAATTTGTATATAATATGATGTCTCATATATATACATCTTAGATCTACTTTACATCAGCTTTAATTCTGCGTGTATACGAGTATTGCTAGACACCCTGACGTGTTGTACAGTAAAAATGTTATTGAAATACTTTGAATCTGTGATAAACTAACCAGATTCATCATGTCAGTATTTAAATCTATACTTATTTTTGTGCAATTAATCGGAGAAATGTCTCCCTTTATCCCTAGATCAGAAAACATAAAATACTTTTCTTTGCTTGTTTTTCAAAATGCTCGTAAATCGAAAATTTCAACGATTTGCGATTTTGCGAAATATTTCATTTTGTGTTTCGTTCTTCAAAATGTTTCGAGAATTGTCAATAAAATCTGTAAACGCTTTTATTAATTTAAAATTCAAAAATGATTTATCGGTTGGACCTTAACTTAAGCGCAATCATTTGTTTATATTAAAAAAGCGCTCCAAAAATTCAGGTGCGCGATTAATCGGTTGATCTGAGCTGTTGTCTTTGCAGTAGCCACTGCGTCAAATATTGTCACGCTACATAGCGTCCGTCAGTTTAGCGTTGTTCAGTCCGTGTGATAATCGATAGAGCCCTTCTTATAAAGCGACGTGCTATCAAATATTTATCTCTTAGCTCTGTTTACCGTGTTACCTCCTTGTGAAATATTAAGTGTTATGACCGTTAAGGAATCCGTTATGATAGAGGGATGAGATATATCATCGTTCAGTCTAGTTAGTATCTTTTAGCGTTACGTGATACATGTACATAGAACGCAATAGTTATATTAACTCTGCATGAGAGCTGCTAAATTAATGTAATACAAAACTGTCGGCTTGAATCCCCTTCCCCCATCCTGATATCAAAAGTGGAAATTTGAAATCGATTGTTTTTCTCTTTTTTTAGATTTTCGTTCAAATTAACTTAAGTTCCCATTATGATACTGTGGATTGCTATGGAAGAACCACTAACCACGAGAATGAATGCAACATTCTTCATATAACGTTGTCTAAGTAGTTTGGAAGATAATGGACGCGACCTTCATGGACAATAATATTGATAATGGCATTTCATACGCCGCACTCAGACGCCGCTGGATGTCAGTCAATAGTTAGGTCACCCAAGCCCTATATGAAAGTTATGAAGATTGTTAAACGGGGTCAGTCGTCACAAACATGCACAAACACAATAGTCAAACGACCTTGCTATTGTCATGCTATTGACAACACTCCCTACACAGAGGTCTGCAGTGCAAATCTGTACGATTTTCGCCATGTAATGTCAATGACAGATTTCATTCCGTGGTATAAAGCTATGAGGTTACCGTGGTCTTCGCTATCTCCAAGCAGATAGAGCAATACGCACACGGACTTTTTTGTAGACGAGGGTTCATTTCATGATTTGGTGAGGTTTAGAATGAGTTAGGATTCCTGTAATTTTGAAGACCACGGATTTTCAAAACGTGAATTTTCCGGCATTGTACGACATAAATTTGGTCACCAAACGTGTTTAAAACTATACATTTTACTGTTCTGCAGATGTTATTGTCCCTCCTCTAAAATTCTACATGATTTTTAACACGTTTCTTAGTTTTTGAGATGCCCAATAGACCCATTCCCGAAGCTATTTCTAGTAAATATTGCAGTCACTATGACTCCATTGTTTTCTTGCGTATAACAAAATATGACATGCAGCGTGACCTCCCTACTGGCTGATGTAGTCTCGTTTACGCATATTCAGTGTTAAATGATGCGTGCGAGGCTACAATAGAGTACTTTAATCGTTTTACGGTGGTAAAATTCAAAGAAATAATACCTACACAAGGTCGTCAAACTCTAACAATTTTAGGGTGAAATCGTTTAAAGCGCAGTGCAAAAACCAGTACGTATGGCTCATACGTAGAAGTGACTTGTCCGTAAAG
Source organism: Ophiura sarsii (assembly GCA_035610835.1). NCBI lineage: Eukaryota > Metazoa > Echinodermata > Ophiuroidea > Amphilepidida > Ophiuridae > Ophiura > Ophiura sarsii. The sequence continues at coordinate 26,128,813 of CM069449.1, forward strand.
ACCCTGTTACACTGTTGCGTTTAGAGGTAACGTGTGGCCGACGTTTTGGAAATTTGGGTGTACGCTAACACAATAAAACATGTTGGAAATTGAGAGCGTGTGACATGCGTTATGTACGTTGAGCATTCGCTGTGTGAACGTTTCGCGCGATGGGTGTAGGTTTCTTTTTAATGGTCGAACAGCTTACGAATAAGCAACCTTCACCCAACGTGCGAAACGTTCAGGCAGTGAGTTAATGCTCAACGTATACATAGCGCATTGATCACGACGTTGTCACCCCTCAAAATGTTGAAGATGCTCAAAATATTTCATTTATACCCCCAGCGTTCCTCGGCGAACCCCTACCTAGGGTACAGCTAACGAATACACCTTATGCCAAATATGTCACGAACAAATGACAACTTACACGAACGTACACCCAAATTTCCAAAACGTCGGACACACGTTAGTTGTATACGCAACAGGCCCTTAAGACTTCATAACCATACATATATACAAGCACCAATGACAATTGAATTGAGACCAATACAAATACCGTCCAATAATGATATAGAAATATTTATGTATTTTTGTATTAATTCGATTACAAAATTAATAGACATTTCAAAATTCTGGCAAATCACGTCTAACATTATCTGTGCGCACAAAAGACACTTAGCTTTATATAACATAATAAGTTCAGAGAATTAACCAACCAACAACAGTGCTTGAGACATATTGCGTGTGACAAAGAGCCGTCCAGGAAATGTTTGAGTTCCGAGTTTGTCTGCTGCGAGAGGGTTCATACAGACACGAACTTGTCAAGTGGCGACTAAGAAATGGCCGGATTGGCTTGAAAAGGGTTCAACGAGCTCAAACTGACTACTTGAATAGTATAGTCTGTGCGAGTGGGAGCACATGGTAGTCTATATGAACAATGGTGAAGCGAGTATGTTTTATGGGTTTAGTTATGGGCAAGGCAGTGAAAATCGTGCTACTTCTTGTTAGCTTATTTTGAAACGTTTCAGTGCGCATACTGGGTATAGTGATACCTATCTGTGTTATCAGGTTAGTTCTAATCACTAATATCTCCAGATATTTTCAGTATTGAATTTTAATTCCGTTTTTCTCTACGCCCGATACTGAAACATACCAACAATATTGTAACCGTATAAAACCTTACAGTATATTAACGCTTTCAAGCAATTGGCTATTCCCATTGAAATCCATACACCCCCTCTGAAAGACATTACCGTTATCGTCCCCACAGGGAGTGTGAATTTCAAATGGTTTTACCTGCATGGGTGACTCCATTTGAAATCTACACTCCCTGTGGGGAAGATGACGGACATATCTTCTATATAGGGGGTGTGGATTTCAACTGGAATAGCCCAATGGAAACAAAGCTGTTAGCTCTCCTATTGTTTACACTTACACACGCTGTATGTAGCTAGTTGACCTTTAATATCTCAGCTACAGGTTGATTGCATATAAAGTGCTCAACAAAAGAAAGTCATACACTTTTTTATGTCCCATGGAGTAACTTCCGATTATGTTGGGCATCGGCAGTCTATTTCATGGGATACATAACACACAAGGTGAACATTAAAATATATCTTATATTGTTAACATGTCAAATTTTAATACATACATTTACCATCTATCTTACCCAGTTTTTAATACACATATACACGTTTTATTTATGCATTTTGAGAAGTTATTTGGTGCGAGAGACTACAGGGGGTATTGTATTGAACGATCTTAATCCGAGATGAGCATCGTTTCAAAACAAATCAAAACAAATTTCTCCATTCAAGTACATACATACATACATACAACAAGTATTTGAGATACGCTACTCCCCCGGAGGCTCAAAGCGCGTACATAAAATACAAAATCACATGTTAACATAATAATATAAAGAACAAGATAAGCTGGAGAAGAAATATGTCTTGAGGGGCCTTCTTGAAGGAAATAAAAGAAACAGGCTGCCGAATAATTACAGGTAGATTGTTCCATAACTTTGATGTACAAATATGGCATAGCGTCTGTCATATTCAATAAAAACCCATGTAATAATCGATACAGCCAGTCAATTCGTCGCTGTTCTGACATACCGGCACATCACTTTACTTATTTCTGTTGTGTGAATTGTATGATGTCTCATTATATATTTATACATCTTAGATCTACTTTACATCAGCTTTAATTCTGCGTGTATACGAGTATTGCTAGACACCCTGACGTATTTTACACTAAAAATGTTATTGAAATACTTTGAATCTGTGTTAAATTAACCAGATTAATCATGTCAGTATTTATGTACCATTAATCCGAGAATATTCACCCTCTATCCCTAGATCAGAAAACATGAAATACTGTTCTTAAATGTTCAACGATTTTCGAATTTGCGAATTATTCCAATTTGTGTGTAAGGTGGTGTTTTTTTCTTCAACATTTTCAGAGAATTGTCAATAAATATCTGTAAAACCTTTTAATAATTTAAAATTCAAAAAATGTTTATCGGTCGGACCTCAGCTTATTAGCGCAATCAATTGTTACATGTAGTATTAAAAGCGCTCGAAAAATTCAGGTGAGCGATTAATCGGTTGATCTGAGCTGTTTTCTTTGCAGTAGCCACTAAGTCAAATATTGTCATGCTACATAGCGTTCGTCATCAGTTTAGCGTTATTCAGTCCGTGTGATAATCGATAGATCCCTTCTTATTGTGAAATATTAAGTATTATGGCCGTTAAGGAATCCGTTATGATAGAGGGATTAGAATATCAGCTCAACAAAAGAAATTCATACACTTTGTTTATGTCCCATGGAGTAACCTCCGATTATTCTTTGACCAAGGAGGCTACATAGACATTTGGATGGATCTTTTAGTCTCAATCTGGTACCAAACTTGCCCCCAAGCAACACAGATAAGCCAAGATTAGCACCATTTGATAAAAATCCGTGCCATTTCCAAATTCACATTTTCAACAAACTACGCGTGGAGAAAATACCACATGTTACATGTTCACAATCAAAAAGCCCGCTCGCTCAGGCACGAACCAACGCAGTTTCAATGTGTGATCAATATCCCTTTTATTCCTGGCCATTCAAGTGCCACACACAATGCAAATTTGGAGACGTCACGGGTGTTAAAAATGGTTTATCTTTGTTGTTTTGTGGCAAATTTGGTACCAAATTGTTCCGAAAAGATTCGTCTAAATGTCTATCAAGTCTTTGTACATAAAAAAAAATAAGAAGACACTACATAAAGTACACAGGACATACACAAAGTGTATGACCTACTTTTGTTGAGCGATTTAGTAACATTAGGCAAAAAAACACAAGTTTGTCTAAGAAGAAACCTGAAAAAAAGGCTATGCGAAATGAGATTTTTTTTTTCAGGTAAGAAATGTTATGCAAAATGGGGTATATTTTCTTTCTTTCTTTTTTACATTAGACGGGCTCTGTGAAGCAAGAAAATAAAGCTGAATGGTACAGGCTGTATCAAAAAGATTTGTACCGTGGTCTGATCAGTTTTTCAGAATTCTTTTTGATATGTTACGAACCATTTAGACCATTTTGCTTCTATAAGCAAAATTATTGAAGTTTCATCTTTTCTAAGAATTTTGATTTACGACAATCGAACATTTTTTTCAGAATTTACAAGCTTTTAAAGGAATATTGGTGTTTTTATCATTTTCATCGAAACGTTAGATCTGAAGCGCACAATTCAAAGTTCCTCCTGACTGCACTCATATATTCACTACTTATAAAGAGTTTGTGCAGTGAACCTATTAAATTTGCGTTGCTGCGAGTAAAACCATGATTACGTCGATCTTCATTTGAATGACAATAGTGGTCAGAAACAACAGTCAATTATCTTCAGATTATCAGATCAATAAGTTGACATAATTCCCTATTTATTAAAATCAAAAATATTGTATTTATCAGAGATTTTATATTTTTAATGTTTTTTTTGAAAATGGAACATATCAGAGTACAAATCATTTTGATACAGCCTGTACTTCACAATGATAGATTAAAATTTGAAGAAACATAGTCAAAATAAATCAATTGAATACCTTTTAACAGTAGAAAAAAACATTCCATACAGTCACAACTTGGCTCACACCATCATTTTCAAAAGTTCAAGAAAAAAGTGGGGTAAAAAACGTTATACGGTAAAAGGTGAATTTTAAAAGCTACGCGCGCGGTTTTATGTGACAAAGTCTTCTTTTATTTTTGCCTTTTAATTGGTTAAGCATGCTAACACTTTTCACGCGGCTATTAGTTTTACTATATAAAAGTTGACTGTTTATTTTCAAATTCGTAGATTTTAAAAAAATCTTTTTTCAATATTCATCAACTATAATGATCTTGACCGTCTATGCTGAAAATATCGTTACAAATAACCTTACTCTCTAAATGTAAAACAAGTGGAAATTCACTAGAAAAGGAGTAAAGGGGAGTGAAACGCAGGACAACCCATTTTAGAGTGGAACATTTTCACTCTAAAATGAGTGTGAAAGTTAGTTTTTCACTCTCAATGGAGTAGAAAATTGTCATATAAAATCCTCTTTCACTATTGTTAGAGTGTTTTTCCACTCAAAAACGTGTTGTCCTGCGTTTAAACAACTCTTTTACATTTAGAGAGTACGGTTGCAAAATAACAGCTATTTGAACAAAGTCTGTCCCATTTTACTCTGTCCACGGGTACTGATTTCGCGACGTTACATTGAATACTAAAATGATGAATTGCATGCAAGTAATCTAAAATGTGATGGTCCCGCCAGGTGAAACCAGCATAATTGTTAACATCTTAACTATCTATTCAGGTGTGAAATCAATACGTAATAATAATAATACCACGAGTGACCCTAATTAGAATTATTGATTTTCATAGATTGAAAGTGTAGTGTCTATACTCTATGCCTTAAAAGTGAAATGTAAAAATAAATTTAAACTAAATCCCACAATTTTGAAAAATATGGCTTTGAAAAACAGTCAACGTGTTATTGAACTACACTGTACATAACCGATTTTTTTCAGAAATCTTTCCCAATTTTCAAGGATCGATTACTGAACCAATACTATAGGCATGTTTGTACTTATTCAATGTATTTCTCATGGTGATTCCAAATATAGTTGAAACATTTTGTCAAATTTTGGAATATCGTCTGCAGACGCATGCCGCGTAGAAAGTGTTAGGTTTTGGTTACATCCCTTGAAATTCATTTGCGAACTTGACGTCACGGTGCAAAGAAGAGTTTAAGGTCTTCCCACAATGCATTGCGCGAACGCCAGCCTGCTAAAGTTGTTTTTTTACACGATGCATTTGTCGAGCTCTAAGTTATAGAAATTAGAAAAGAGAACACTGATAACTAATTTATTCATTGATAAAAACTAGAACCTAAGAGCTCCAACGATGAACGCGCTATCAAGCCGCCATGATTGTGTGCATAATGTCTAAGGGAACCGAGACAAATTGGAGACCAGATTAGGGTATTTTGCAAAATCCAATGCATTGTGGGGGTGTCTTTAAAATCTTCTTTGGTCACGGTGTAAAAGTCTTCCGTTATAAGTCAGAACGATTCGGATTTCACTGCCTTGCAGGATATACTGCATCAGGGTCGTGTATGAATGAAAATAAGTTAACTACATTGTAATGCAATATGTCTACCTATATAAAGGATTATTGAATTATTAATCCATTTTACAGGTTTTCTTATATAACCAAACCTGAGGGCTCTGTAAAGGGGCATTACTGCAGACGTAATCTTCTTTAACACTTTCCACTTGGCAGGCGTCTGCAGACGACATTCCAGAATTTCACTAAAAAAAATTCAAAAAAATGTTAATATTATTGAATTTTATTACCATATTTAGAGTCAACATGACAAATGCATTGAAATAAGTACAAACATGCTCAGTATTGGGTCAGTAATTCTTGAGATAGACTTTAAAAGTTTGGAAATGTTTGTGAAAAATCTTGTCTTGAATATGGTAAAACCAATGGCCGCATGAAAAGTGTTAATATGTTGTACATAGCCAAGTGCTTCGAGGTAGACATCTCCAGGTATATTCGCTAAATTAAGTAGCTTTTTTTTGCAACTTACGACTTTACTTTAGTTAATTATGCTTAAAATGTATGCTCAATTTTGTCTGTGGCTTATGCCTAACAGCAAACAGTTTCATTTTCAATTAGATAAGAAGCTAAAATGATGAAAGTCGATTATTTCAATTTTGTTATTGATGACATTCATGTCAAGGTCATTTTCAGTTTGGAAGAATGATAATAATTGCTTATAATGATTAAAGTATTTTTAAGTATTGTAATTTAGAATTCCCCCCATGAGCATTGTATTTTGGGCATTGTATGTTTCTATACTACAGTTTGATCAATTCCAAATTGGCAAAGCCGTCTTACAGCACCGAATGAATAAAGTGGGATGCGGATGCGCATGAATGCATCAAGCACACTGTGCATCATATGTGAGACGCGTGTGGTGCAGCCAACCCGCGTGCGTCTCTGGCCATAATCGCGCGAGTTGGATTACTTTTGCGGGCTGAGAGATAAAAACTGAATATATCTCGCTAATTTGGAACTGATTAAACTATATATATAGGTGAATGGATTCGAGAATGGTTACCTTGCCAGAGAAGATTATTTGTCCGGGCTTTTATGCTAAGTGCAAGAATATCAGACCGTTATCAAATTTTGTAAATGGTTTTTACTCTCATATGTTAAAAAGTATTTAACCCCCTGAGAACTACCAGCCGATTGGTCAGAAAGATGGATACAGGATTTATTGCACCAATCAGAGACATTTTTACAATAGTTGTATCCCTGATAAAGATGGGAGTGAAACATTTTACAAGCTGCATTTGAATTGGCTATTCATATGAGTACATCTTGTAATAAACCAATCAGAACCACTGTAAGATAGACAGTTAGACACTAGTATTAGCCATTTTCACGCGGCAATCGTCTGCCGACGACAGTTCCAAAATTTCAAAAAATGTTAAAAAATGTAAACAGTTTTAAATTTCATCATTATATTTGGAATCACTATGAGAAAAAAAATGCATTGCAATAAGTACAAATGTGCCTAGTATTGGTTCAGTAATCCTTGAGATAGACTTTGAAAAGTTGGAAAAGGATTCTGAAAAATCTTGTTTTGTATGGTCAAACTGATAGCCGCGTGTATAGTGTTACACATCGTGTTGCAGCCGGGATTCAAAATAGAACTGTTTGAATATCATATTCATGGGGCTGATGCTATTCATATTAGCCAAATTATTAGAAATGACCCATGCATGCATTGTAATTATGATAATACTTTATCAACACGGTATCAAAGTGTATTGTTGTTGAAGGCTATATTTTATGCATGGTTGATCAATACACTTGTGAAAATGAAAAATACTGGTAAATTGAAGACTAAAGACGCCAAGACGCATCAAGGCCACGTACCAGCAACATGGTCAATCTCGTCAGATGAATAGCTTTTAAAGCAATTGGAATGGTTTAATATATTTTATTTATTTGTAATATTTATTTCAATTTATATTTCATTTTTCTAAAATTGTTATTTTTATATGTTTGATCAATCTTCAAATTTGAATGCGTCCAAATTTGCTATTGTTTTAACATGGTTAGAGAAACTGACCTACATTAAGGCCCTTAAGGGCGTACATACTCGTTAACAATATAATATTTTTAATTGATCTGAAAATAATAACTATAGTATTATGCTAAATAATACAAATAAATGGTTTTAATGTCGTCCAATTCCAACAATGAAGAATATTATATAATGTATCATATATTTTGTGTTTAGTTGATGTGATATAGGACTTATTTACGGTCGTGGGTAATATGGTCAAACAAACAACAACTTCAAAACCCCAAATAAGGTCCTCCATCTTTATATTATACAGACTGTAACAAAAAAATATATATACAAGAAAATAATAAACACTGCAGTGCAAAATAATTAATATTATTGGTTACCAAAAGCAATTTAGTTGGGTTATTACATTATAACAGCTTTTATTTAAAAGCTATTCCCATTTAAACAAAGAGGTCGTAAAATGAGTTGGGCCCGTTTCGCCGGGATTTTTAAAACGTGTGTTTGTACTAATTGAAATAAATGTTTTCTTTTTCTTCTTCTTTCTTCCTTTTTATTTGGGTCCAGCCCGTATTAATTCACTGTGTGATCCATTTATATATCAGTTTGCCATTGATTTTGGCAAAATCGGTCAAAGTGATGTTGAGACTACTTTATATCACAGATTATTTAAAGCAATATTATGGGATCTTTTTCAAATTGTTACAGATTTTTTTTTTCTCGCTTAAAATGAAGTTTGATTAGCAGGAAAGACTTTCCTGAACTCATTAATCTATTTTGAATGTATTTTCCGTTAAAAAAACCCCATCACAGCACATAACTAAATCAAAATTGGAAACTGCTTCCAATTAATTTAAGGAATTTTTCAATATATTTGTTTTAATTTCTTCATAAAGCATTCCGTAGGGGTGTGTTCAGTTGTTGTGTATAGTTGTGGTTGTAACCGGAAACAGCGTTTAATTAAAACGGTGGGAAAACGGTATCCAACCATGGATTTCTATCTAAGAATTTACAACTTATTTAAAAAATCTGATTTTGAAGTAATTAGGAAACATATTGCTCTGTAACTTTGTATTTCTAGGGAAAAAATCACAGATAGAGGGCATCCCATGAAAAAGATCATAAAATATGCCTTTAAACGAAACAAAGTTTATTTTATAGAGGAAAATCTGGTTAGAAAACACGAAAACAATAATGAAATGATAAATGTTTCTAATAATTTTGTAGGATTGTATAATTTTGTGGTTCAGTTTGGTCCAAACTTGTTAACATTGATGGTTTCTATTATTTAAATTCTAAATTAGAAGCTATTGTACCGACCTGATTGCACGAAGAACATAAGTCAAAAATTCAATGAATCGATCGATATCGATCGAAAACAGTAATTTAGACTATAATATAAAATAAACAAACAGAGTAACTAACTAACTCAGTTGATGTATCATGTAATGTTATTGCCATTACCCATTAAACACCTGGGAAGTTTTAGTATTACAGCTGCTTGTTGACAATTGTATTTTATTTTCAAAACCGTATCTCAAAATGCTTAAAATGAAATTATTTTCCTCTTGCGCACAGGTCTCTGAGAACTTGTCCAGATTCTGGACTGTACTAGTATCGTATTAGTATCGTACAAAGGCAGTGTTCCAGTATCGGCCGATACTGGCACATATAAAATGTTCCAGTATCGGGCGATACTGGAACATAATTATGTACCAGTATTGTTCAATACTGGGACAAATCTCATTGGTATCACGTGTACCAGTATCGCCCAATACTGTATAACATAAACACAATGTGGTGTTCAAGTATCGACCGATACTGGAACAGAAAGATCGTAACATAATCGACCGATACTGGCAACATTTTTGTTCCAGTATCGAACGATACTGGTATACCAGTAT
>CM069449.1:26138429-26414682 GCA_035610835.1 Ophiura sarsii
ATTGTTTCTAAATTCCTAGGTTTCATCTCGTAAAAAGATAATTTCCCTTTAGAATTGCGTGCCTGTGGTTCTTTTGTAAACATACCTTTTACGACTATACCATTCAATCTGTAAGAGATTCTATCCAAGCACTTGGTGTCCCAAAAGTTTCGATACCATTTTAAAGATGTAGGCCTATATCTTCGATAAAATAAATCACCGCATCAAATTGAAAACATATTTGAATAAACAATACTTGAATTTATGTTGATACCAACCTTATTTCCTTTCTGAGGCCTCTTAGAACAGGGCGTTGTCAACAAAAAAGCGCCCCGTGAGAGACAAAAATAATTAAAAATACATCCCATGGTTTTTTTTTCTTTTTCAAAACAACTGATTGTTGGTAAACCCTATTAGTCGTCTATCAAATACACGTCATCCCATTAAATATCATCTATTAAAGGTATATTATGTGATCTTTTCCATGGGACACCCTCAATCATCGAAAAAAAATTGGAGGAAGATTTTCTTGCAGATTTTACTTTTCTTATCATAAATCATAAATATATTCCAAGTTACAGAGCGATACGATTCCTAATAACCTCACAATTATGGTTTAAAGAGTGAATTTAGAGGGAAAATTGAAAAATAGATTGTACCGCTCGGTACAATCTATTTTTCAAACCATGATTTAGAAGTAATTAGCAATCGTATCGATCTATAACTTAGAAGATCTTTATGATTTATGATCAAAAATGCAAATCTGCAAGAAAATCTGCTTTCATAGTAAAAATCAATGATAGAGGGCGCTACTTGGAAAAGATCACATAATATGCCTTTAACCGAGATATGTTTAATTCAGTACCAAGAGTTTGAATCACACTTTGGCCACTTTTGGACAGAAATTGGATTTTCAAACTAAACAAACTGCCTTTGAGATTCCAATGTTGAATTTATAAGATACATCAATGTAGTGTATGAAATACATCTAATATTCAAATATTGTGTGGTTTATCATGGATAATAATGTATTGTTAAGCTCAATTACACACTGAATGACGATTCTAATAAAAGAGTTCTCTGCAGCATGAAAAGTGGCCAAAGTTGAATCCGACTTGCCTGAGTAAATTTGCCATAATTTGAAAGCTCCAAGTGGCGTAGCTAGGATTTTTTCAGGGTGGGGGGGGGGCAAAGATTTCTAAAATGTTCGTAAAAGGTTGCCCCCAAAAAAATTCTAGTCACTTACCTCGTGAATTTGGGGGGGGGTGGGGCAAAAAAATTCGCACAGTCAAAAAAAAAATCGCACAGTAAATGAACTACATGTACAATTTAGCCTTCTATTTGGCTAATAACCTCGGTCTTTTTTCTCCATTTTTCCTATTTCCTTTTTTTTCACCCCTTTTTTTTGGCGGGGGCACAAATTGGAATTTTTCGTCAGGGGGGATTTGCACCCCCCCCCCCCCCCCCTGTGCGCCACCCCCCACCCCCCCCCCCCCCCCCCCGAGCTACGCCACTGTAGATAGGCAACAAGTTTTAAGACACATTTAAGATTGCTGAACATGATTACTACTATTTCATGGACAACGTTTTTATTTTGTATGGCCAGAAAAATCAAGTTTCCCATGGGACACGTTTTTTGTCACGCCCTGTACATGGTGTCCCTAAAAAAAAAAAGTGTGCACGTGTTCCGTGTCATTTCCCTGATTGATTACTTAGTATTTGGCTGTAATATTTATACAATCGTAACGATAATTGAGTTGGCTTACTTATGGTGTTGGTTTGATTCTTATTGCTCTTCTCAATCCAACAATACGATTGATCAAGTACGGGCACTTTAAACGGGTTGTGTCACTTTTTAGGGACAAGATGCTTGTGGAAAGAGTACTTTTGCTCATTTTATAATCAACATTTAACTATTTGACGTTTAATACGAGTTTCAAGATGACTTCATTACCTTTTCAAATGTCTCATTTGCTTTATTCTATCTAAAGATATGCTTGATTAAATTTGATCACGTATATCATCTATATTATTGTATATTTACTTATTGCCTTTTTAAACTTCCAATTTTTCTATTGATGTGTTAATATTTTGTATATTTACTTGGTACTTTTTAATTATGTGTGTATTTTATCTCTGTACAGCGCTTTGGTCTTTTTTAGAAGAGGCGCTACATTTATGCTGTTCAATAATAATAATAATAATAGCGTATAATAATCACAACAAGTCAAGTGTGTGCTATTTTATGAAGAAATGCTTCAACATAAATTCAATTCTATACATACATTCAGTAAGTTATGAAAGTGATCATGGTATGGGATGCATGAGTGATTCTTTTGAGGGATAATGTGATCAATACAAAGTATGAACCTTCCAAGTGTACTTACTTTGAGACAATGCTATGACGTCATAGTTCACTCTTAGAAATCCAAAACTGTATTGTTTGAAAGATAAAGGTTCATACTTTGTATTGATCACACTATCCCTCAATAGAATCACTCATGCATCCCATATCGTGATCACTTTTATAACTTACTGAATGACCCTCGTAGATGATTTATTTCCAAACAACTGGCACAACTTTGATTTCGGTTGTTCATGGGCAAACAAGCATATCTTTGGATAGACTCGAGCAAAGTTGACAAAACAAACTGCATACGAAAGGTAATTTAGTTATCATGAGGCTCGTACAAACACCAAATCCAAAAAAGTTATATGGAATAATGATTTGGCTGAAATCTTTATATAATCTGAAAGATGATTTAGTTGGCTTTTTATGCCCTTTTTTCATTATGTTTGCTTTTATCACTTTATTAATATGTTTGATCAATAACGAGCACTCAAAATCTACCTTGTGCCCCTTTTAGAAAAAAATGCACAAAATATGTTACTGAAATAATGTGACAAATATGGGGCTTCTTCTGATATCAAAAATGTTGATTGACAAACAAACAAAACCGTCTTTTTTGTCCATCAACATTTTTGATATCATAAGTATTCTTCTCATTATTTCAGTAACATGCATATAATGTTGCGCAAGGTTATATTTTTCATTGAGACGTTATAAGCCAAAATGAAGTAAATTACTGCCAAATGTGGTAACGAGCTCGTATTTAACAACCCTGCCAGTTTGTGTGCTACTCAATGGGCAAATTCCATGTCACCATGTACTTCTAAAATAAGAACCATTGGAATTATGCAACTGAAACTTTGAAATATGACTATTTTAAAGGATGATCCTTCATGTAAAATGGAAAACATCAAGTTGAAAATTGGGCCAATAATCGGCGGAACACCTACCTTTAAATGGTTAAAAAATTAAATGATTCATTTATATCTCCTATATTACTCGTTTTCAGAGATCGGGGATCCTACATTCGAAGCAGCCGGGTTATCGGCGATATTAAAACTACAACAGGGTGAGAGTGCATTACTGGAGTGTGAAGTGAGAAACCTGGGAGGCAACAGTGTGCTATGGATGAGAAGCACCGGAACCGCATTCTCATGTAAGCTTATTATTTGCGCACGTTATCCTCTTTAACACTTTCCACGCGGTAGGCGACGACTGCAGACGATATTCCAATATTTCACCAAATGTTTTTAAAATGTCAAAATTGTTGAATTTGATCACCACATTTTTAATTACCGTGAGAGATGAATTAAAATAAGTACAAACATTTCTAGTATTGATTCAGTAATTTAAGGTTTCAGAAGAAAGAAAAAAATGTTTTGAATATGGTAAAACCAACGAGGTCAAATTGACTAAGAACAGCGTCAAATATCCCAACATAATATTTATGCTGGGCGTATTTAAATTGTCCCCGTTTTTTTTTAAGTAGGCCATGTACTTGCGTCCGTCCGTGATCAATTGTTATATTACCCTTAACACTTTCCACGCGGCTATTAGGTTCACAATGTACACAAAACAGATTTGTCAAAAACCATTCAACATTTTAAAATCTATCTGAATCAAGAATTACTGAACCAAGGCATGTTTGTACTTATTGTAATGCATTTATCATGGTGATTCCAATGGTGATGAAATTCAATAATGTTGACATTTTTGAAACATTTTATGCAATTTTTGAACTGTCGTCTGCAGACGACATTCGCATGGAAAGTTTCAAAGCATCAACAGTGGTGTAACTAGGATATTCAATTTTGGGATTTGGGGAACAGGCCTGCGAGCGGGGGGGGGGGGGGGGGTGGGGGTGGGGGGCATTACTGACCATTTTTTTGTTAATATACATAGAGTTTGTCATTTCATTTTTGGGCAAATATTATTCATCTCACCATGTCGACTTCCTAAAGAGTTATTACTATCTTTGCTTATTAATGTCTTTATCATTTATCAGTGATTTCCATGAACTCCAAGCTATGGCCCAAAGACCCACCCAACAAATACCGACTAGAAGGTGATTTATTCAACACAACGTTCAACTTACGCATAAATGACGTGCAACGAGAGGACGAAGGAACTTATACATGTCAGATCAGTACTACGCCTGTCATGTCCTGGAATGTGTCGCTAAGAGTAAATGGTAAGTGAGCTATTATAGACCTGGGGTGGGGGTGGTACTCCCGAGGTTTGGGTGGGGTGGGGGAAGGTACGCATACGATAGTTGTTAGCCGTTCCACTCTTTTTCAGCATCGCTTTTACCCATTGACGTAATCTGTTATTAAAATTAAGCCACTGTCATCCATATACCCACTGCATGTCGGAAACAAATTTCGAATTGCTCCAACAAAGACCAAAATGTTTGTTTTTAATTTTCAAATATCGCAGTAAAATGCCCATTCTTGGAGCATTTAATAGATTTCTAACCCCAAAATCACCTTAAAGGATATATTATTTGTTACTAAAATTTAAACAAATGAAATAAGAAATCAACAGGAAAGATCCTGTATGAAATTTCATATCTGGTGTCATTTTTTGAACATTCTTGAAATCAATGCATTTTCTGTGTATTTTGATTAAAATAGCTTTATGCCATATGTTGTTTAGGAATATTTAGGTAACCAACAACTCTTAACAACTATTTATTAACAATAAACAAAATGTCCTTAGGTTTGGTTGTGTTACTTTTCCCTATGTTCTTTGTATTTTTTCCATAAGTTCCTACCACTATCCTTGGTCCAGTACGGAATGATTCGGGCAAGAGAGATTGGAATTCAAACTCAAACATTCCTCGGTTTGTTTACAATGAATCTGATACAGTAGCGATACTCTGTGAGGTTGAAGGCGAACCACCACCGCAAGTACAGTGGAAAAAGGTAGGATTCGAACCAGGGATTTGAACAAGAAACGTAGAAAGTGTAAGACTAGATTCGATATGTTTTTATAAAATATTTAGAAGATGGAAGATATAGGTTGTTATTCCAAAAGTGGGTTTATCCTTGGTGTAAGACAGCATGGAAATAATATAGCACAAAATCCTCTATTGATGGAATAAAGGATTATACAGCTTTATTCTGTAATGGATTCATGATACTAGACTAACTTATGAATGTATGTTATGAATGTTTGTTGGGATTTTTGAGGGGGGGTTCGGATGTAAACCCTTTTCATAAGTCTAATGAGAAATGTTCAATGCGTAGTGCGTAACTATAAAATGATATAATTATTAAAATGTAATAATCTGAAATTATACGTCTGAAGCACTAATTGCGTACGCGCGTGCATAGCGTTGTATACTATGCACACATGGTCTTCTTCTGAGGTAATGCCGGGATAGGGAAGACTACACTAAATAAGAACATTATATTACATGTATATTAGTCGGTGGATAAAGTCGTTTATGTATTGGAACGAAGTGTTTAGCACAATGCTTCATATAATTGTATGTGATAAATGTGCCTTGTCAATACGCGGGAACTCAGTTTTTAGCGAGCAATTTGACATTATAAGAGGTAGTTCGAAACAATTATTTGATTTTATGTTGACAAGCTTAAAACGAAAGCAGAATAAATTCCAGAGATCACATAATCTGACTATGGGTGAAAGGAGTGTGATGCGGCTACAGCTTGAGACCATAAACAAAACATGAGGAATTGTTATCAAGAAATGTAAATGAAATCTTAACACTCTCCACGCGCCGACGTCTGCAGACGACATTCCAAACTTTCACAAAATATTTCATAAATGTCTCAATATTTTAATTTCCTTATCACATTTGGAATCACCACGAGAATTGCATTGAAATAAGTACAAACATGCCTAGTATTGGTTCAGTACTCCTTGAGATAGACCTTGAAAGTTGGGAAAGGTTTCTGAAAAATCTTATTTGTATGGTAAAACCAATAGCCGTGTGGAAAGTGAAAGGTGTTATGAACCATATACAGTACACGCAAGCCGGTTTGGCCAGGTGAGAAAGACAAGTCAACAAGTCAAAAACGAAGTCTATACGCCTAATATAAGCAACTTCACACACTTTAAGTTATGTGTCCTTTCGCACTATTTTACGTGTATATATGTATGTTATCGTCTTTTCTATCAGGTTAATGGAGCAATGCCCTCAGAGAATGACAGAGAAGAGTACAGTCCCTGGCTAATAATATATCAGATCGAGCGACAGTCCAGAGGTGTCTATATCTGCCGCGCTGACAACTCTGTCGGGCCCTCTGTTGCAGAGCAAAGGATAGAAATTGTCGTACAATGTAAGTCATATTCAATAATACTATGATTGTATCTCGTTCAGCAGAGCAAGGGATAGAAATTGTCGTACAATGTAAGGGAGCACATCAAAACCCGACCGCCCGTCAACCGCCGGTTCCGTGCAGTTCCGTGAGGTTGCAGCCGGTTTCTATTGTTCTAAACAATGATATGCGGTCCGTTCCGCCCGGTTGCGCGCGGTCGAGTTTTGATTTGCTCCCTAAGTCATATTCAATAAATGTATCTCGTTCAGCAGAGCAAGGGATAGAAATTGTCGTACAATGTAAGTCATATTCAATAATACTATGTATCTCGTTCAGTATCTCGCTCAAAAATGCTAAAAATAAAAGCGCCTTTAGCTGCGCCTTTGCCGGGTGACTATCATGTAATGTCTACGGTGATCTTTTGAGAAGCTTGATGACTGGCTAGTATGAATTATTGAACACTTTGGTGAATTATAACTCAATAGTGCACATTTCTGTTTAAACGAGCTGTCAATTGGTGTGTCTAGTTTGCGGATACTCCTTGAGGTGAGGGAAGATAACGGTTTGGTAATGAAGAGCAATATATATATCGATAGCGGATATCGTATACTAAATAAAATAGCTCGAAGGAGTGCTCGGTGTAATGTGGATAACATTTAAAAATATAGAGAAATATTTTGAAAAGAATATCAAGTTTATATTGCTACCTGTATTATGAAAACTCGACGTAGGTAGGTTGTGTATTATTAATGCCTAGTGGATGAATTACGAGAATCCCCTGTGTTTCGGGGGAACTTTGAAACTATATAATAGAATGAGCATGGGCTTTAGTTAGTAAGTCATTTTGGGGATCTCAAACACCATATCGCCAATGATCACAGGATAATAGTATTTTCCCTACATTTAAAGGTACAACCACCTCGACATTTAAAGGTACAAACACCTCGACAATTAAAGGTACAAACACTTCGACATTTAAAGGTGTAAATCACCTCGAAACAAAACAAATTAAGAATTTACTTTCAAACCATAGAACACGTTAAGAAATCGCCAATATGCATTATTTTCAATTCAAAAAGTCGAACAATGGAACGAAATACTCTATTTTCAAGATTCTTCGAATAGTCTCAACATTTCTCGAAATTAAAATAAAATCAGAAAAATCCTGCAAAAGCAATGTTCATGATCTCTGGGCGAGTGCAGGTACTGCGCAAATCAGTCCAGGCAAATGATCTAATCTGGAAATCGGGTTTTATTTCCTACTCTGGAAATGCAGTGATACTATAATTTTGCAGGTGGTTATTTTCCTTAATTACCAAAGTGCTTCGATTTTGTGGATACTTAATTTTGGCGAATCGAAACCATTCAAATATATCATAACAAATACACTATAATTTGTTTAGGTGTTTTTTCCGCAAATTTGAGCCCTCGCTGTTTTCGCGAAATTATGTATTTTTTTTACCCCGGGACTCTTTATTTTAATTATGTTTTGGTAAGGGGCCATATCCAAACTCTCAGTGATTTTAAAGCATTTTTCTACCGATTTTACCCCGGTATTCCAACGAAATAGAACGAAATAACAATGCATTTCGTTGGAATACCGGGGTAAAATCGGTAGAAAAATGCTTTAAAATCACTGAGAGTTTGGATATGGCCCCTAAATTATGCTTAAAAGATGATTTACTAAGTATTTACCTTGGCTTTTAATCATTAATCGCGACTTTTTATGTTATTATTGTTCAAACAAAGTAATTGATTTAATGAATGAAGCAATAATGAGTTGATAAATGGTCGTCGGATAATTATTTCTGTTATTTTATTATGTTTAAGTTCTAAATCACTTCAAATTTTTAAAAAAAGTATACAAATGATTGCCGAAATCTATGTTGAAATCAAGTTTGAGAGCAGAAAACAATGTGATATCCATTGATTTCCAGATCAGGTAAACGTTTTCCTGATTTGGCAGATTACACGATTTGGTCATTTGCTCGTATTGATAATAAATACCGGCCCAAATGTTTCTTATAAGTCATAATTTGAAGAAATACTCTACTTTTGGTTAACAAAAAAAAAAAACATATAAAAAAGCACAAAACCCCTATGTTTTATGAAAATGAGTGCGGTTCTGTAAACAACAAATTGACTGAGTGATCATTATTTAAATAATTCAACAGACAAGCCGACAGTGACCGTAAAAAAATCCGATATACGTCGCGCACATGGTGGTTACGTCACACTGGAATGCCAGGTGGATTCGTACCCACGATCACGGTATGAATGGAGGATAGGAAACCAGCCGATACCAGAACCACAAACTAAAATGACAAATAAGGGAGCGAGCACAAGGTAGGGGATATTTATATATAAAGCATTATGTATGAATAAGGTATGAGGCATATAATTATTTGATCCCGCCCGCAACTTGTGTCCCAGGACCACAAGCTCATACTTTGACACCGCTGAAATGATATTCATGAACAAGCTTATGTCAAAACACTCAAAGAGTTGTCGGGGAGGTCAAAACAAGGATGGCCACTAGCTTAAACAATAAATATGGGATATCCTACATTCTTAAACTATTTTGTCAGTGTTAATGCGCTTTATTCCGTTGAGGGTACAAAGACGGAATAAATCTAATCACGAGTGAGCTTGTGTCCCGAGACACAAGTTGCGGACGGGATCAGATATATGCGAGGTATGAGACGTCTGCATTTCAAGCACTGCAGTCTAATTGGGTTTCCTCGCTCGACTGTGACGTTTGTGTAAAATAATTTGAGGTGTTAGTTTTATACGCATGTACTCGAAAGCGGTATCATGACTTGTGAGTCCTAGTCTAGTTGAGAGTCCTTTTTAGGCCCGTCTAAACTGCACGTATTGTATTCTGCACGCGTCGGTAGTTTCTTAGCTTCTTCTACAAGTTTGCGGTTTATTCCTTGTGAATCTATAGGAGATATGACTCTCACATAACACATTATTCTCTCACATGGGGGACGGGACTCGAAACACTGGCAATATACAAATGCGTGCACAGACGGAAGGCCTACACGCATGGCATACGTTATACTACAATATCACTGTCAAAAGAAGTCGATTGAACTAGACTTTAAAATGCAGTCGTTTACATTCCATACGTCCCCTATGAAAGATTCACTGCCGCGCAAAAGTATTTGCCCCCTGGAAGCTTACAAGTTATCACTGTGTTGTCAACAAAGTATCAATCCATCAGATCAAATTACCATTTCAATGTGTTCAGTGTACATTTTATACCGATCAATTCATGGTTCCTATTAAAAGCATTACAATTCATGATTTTATAGAGCAAGTCAAAATTCATATGTAAAATTGTCATTGGTATGATGTTTTGTTCTATATAACTACGCGATTTGGCCTCGATAATTATTTTTCTAACATATATAAAATGCACCATGTTGTCCTTGCGGGATCCCTCCTTTAAATCATGAATTTTAATAGGAAACATGAATTTATTGGTATAAAATGTACAATGAACATAATGAAATGGTAATGGGGTCTGATGGCTTAATACTGTGTTGACAACACAGTGATAACTTGCAAGCTTCCAGGGGGCAAATACTTTTGCGCGGCAGTGTATATAACCTTATTAAATCTTCCACACAATGTCAATGAATGTGAATTCCAGACGGGATTACCTGAATAGGTAACTCAGTTGATAATCTCCATAGTCTCCCCTCCCTATGTGGGATATTAACGCTTTCCCCATGGCAGTCATCTGTAGTAGACGACAGTTCCAAAATTTCACAAAATGATTCAAAAATAATGTCAACATTATTGATTTTTT
Organism: Ophiura sarsii; assembly: GCA_035610835.1. Taxonomy (NCBI): domain Eukaryota; kingdom Metazoa; phylum Echinodermata; class Ophiuroidea; order Amphilepidida; family Ophiuridae; genus Ophiura; species Ophiura sarsii. The sequence continues at coordinate 26,148,862 of CM069449.1, forward strand.
CAGCACAATATTAAGAATCACCTTGAGAAATGCATTGAAATAAGTACAAACATGCCCATTATTGGCTCAGTAGTTCTTGAGATAGACTTTGAAAGGGAAGGCTTCTGAAAAATCTGGTTTGAATAACGGTAAAACTAATAGTAATAGCCACGCACTTTCCACGCGGCTATTCGTTTTACCATATACAAAACAGATTTTTCAGAAACCTTTCTCAACTTTCAAGGTCTATCTCAAGAACTACTGAACCAATACTTAGCATGTTTGTACTTATTTCAATACATTTCTTATGGTGATTCCAAATATGGTAATGAAATTCAATAAATGTGACATTTTTGAAACATTTTATTACATTTTGGAATGTCGTCTTCAGCTGCCTGCCTCGTGGATAGTGTTAAGGTCATATTTGGGTGTATGGGTTTCAAGTTCAAGAAATAGCACGATTGACGCATCTGCATCTGCGCAGTGATGTCAGAGTGTGTACAAGTGGTCGTACCTAACTATACTGCGCCGATATTAGTCAGCTACATGCAATATGTGACCGTCCACAACGAATCCAGTAAAGTCACCATTTTTCAAAATGGAAATTTAGATTTAGTTAAAATTTACTTAAAATAAGCTTGAAAATGATATATGACATGTAGTTATTGTTTTGTAAATAAACACTTAAATAATCAAAAATCCTCTTGAAAATCCTTTGTTATTGTTTTGAATTTTCTTGAGTTTATTAAGCCATATCTCTGAAAAAGCCCTGGCGCCTTTACACTGGGTTTGTTGTGGATGGTCACATATGTACCCACGAGCCTTAAAATGAATTCCTGCTCTTATGTAGCCTTTCATCAAGGCTTTGTTGTGGTAAACAGTGTGAGCGCTCGACAAGTAATTTTGCGATGTGTCTTTGACAAAGACTAGCTCTTACATGTATGTGGAAAAACTAAGTTGATCACATTCTGACGCCACTGCACAGAATTATATATAAATTTGACATGTGCTTTTAACACTTTCCACGCGGCTATTCGTTTTACCATATACAAAACAGATTTTTCAGAAACCTTTCCCAACTTTCAAGGTCTATCTCAAGAATTACAGAACCAATACTGGGCAAGTTTGTACTTATTTCAATTCATTTTTCATGGTAATTCCAAATATGGTAATGAAATTCAATAATGTTGACATTTTTAAAACATTTTGTGACATTTGAGAATGTCGTCTGCAAACGCCTGCCACATGGAAATGAAAGCGTTAACATTCGGGATAGATTTAGCAAGAGTGCTATGCTCGGGAGACTTTTCCATTCCAACCATGTTATATTATATTCTAAATACTTATGTTATTATGTAAGGATTTTTTAAAGAGTTTAATACAATGTTACACCTCAGGAATTGAGGTGTGAAATTGTATTATTTCCTAAATTCAACTGAGTGAACATGTTATCCCACGGATTCCCGCCACAAATAACGGGATTCATATCCCGTCAATATTATGTCATCTTTTACGTGCCTCTTCCTTCTCATGACTCCAACACCTCTATATTGTAAATTACATTAACCTAATTACTTCACAAGTAGACATTTGTAACTACATACCATTTAAGACACTTTATTATAACACCTCTCCTGATTTATATAGTCAGCCTCGTCATAATGCTAATGGACATAATTCCAATAATGCGTGCGTATTGCCTGCGTGCAAACATGTGTAGGGTGAAATGCCCAAACCCGGAAGTACGTACCGGTTGCTTTCAAAAATGACCGCGTTTCCTGATTGGTCAATCGTGAAAGTGTCACCCGCATGCATAGTTGTTCGTGCATTTCATGCATCTTCACGCATTTTCACATTGGATCACAGTAGGGTGCACTACACTAAATGGGGTTTCCCCTACCCTTAAGGACGGTGTTTAAAACCAAATTCGGAAAGTGTGCATCACAAAATCCTCAATTAAAAAGACTTGACAGTAATACCATTGCGTACATGCCTATGATTGTTTATTAATTATGATTAATGGGACATCACCTACATGCACCCTGACTATAAACTGTGAATATCATCTAGGTAAATTTTGAGAGATCTTTCAAATTTGTGCTTTTTACTGGAAACATTGGCGATTACGGCGACATTTCCAAGCTCGTCAGAGAGGTAGTCAACTCCATGGGCATATTTTGGAAAATCGAGCCGGTTCACCTACCTATTTTTTTCCACTTTTTGGTGGGGAAATGTGATCATCTTTAAGAAAAAATGACACTATGGGGTCCAATTTCGCAATTTAGTGGTCTAAAACAGAGTTTTATATCAGTGTTTTTGTACATATCCCTAGTGACCCCAGTAAGCAATGAATCCCGTTTTCGGCAGCCTGGTGCTAAGCATTGGTTTCCAGTTTCCAATACGATTTATTCCGTTAAAATATACTACCGTGGTTCCAAATTGTCGGTTCCTTTCATCTCTAGGCTGCTGGAAACGAGATTCGTAAGCAATCCCCCTCCCCCAGTTTAAGGTGTAGACTGCCAGGTACATATGTACAGGATTAAAGGCATATTATGTGATCTTTTCCAGAGGGCGCCCTCTATTCATTATTTTTTTTAGAAAGTAGATTTTCTTGCAGATTTACATTTCCGATCATAAATCATACATACATTCCAAGTTACAGAGCGATACGATTCCTAATTACCTCAAAATCATGGTTTTAGAGTGAATTTAGAGTGAAAAATATAAAGTGTCCGGATTCGGACAGTTTATTTTCACTCTAAAACCATGATTTTGAAGTAATTAAGAATCGTATCGCCCTGTAACTTGGAATGTATGCATGATTTATGATCAGAAATGTAAATCTGCAAGAAAATCTGCTTTCTATTTTTTTTTCGATGTTGAGGGCGTTCCCTGGAAAGATCACATAATATACCTGTAAGTCCCGGCTGAATGTCATTGCAATTCTTACATGATGGTACTTAAACCCCATGTTTTTGTCTTAGATATCACAATCACTAGCCTAATTCAGTTGCTCTCATTTAGGGATCGATCATTGCATTATCTACGTTATTATCATCCTCGTAGTTAACCGCCTCAACTATGCTTCTCTGTCCCCATATTGAAACAGTACCCAACTGATACCATCTAAACTAAAGATAATTACTTTTAAGTAATTACATAACATTACATGTTAATGTATTTGCTCAGGCGCCCCCCCCCCCCCCCCCCCCTCCCCAAATCTGAAAAAAATCTTCTTTTTTTGTACCAAATGTACCTTTTTTGTACCAATGTACCTTTTTTTTTACTAATGTACCTTTTTTCCTTTTTTTTGTGAAAACGCCCCCCCCCCCCTATTTTCCGAAAACTCCCCCCTTTTCCCATTGTGTAAAGCATTTTTTTCGGGCCGTTTTAGACTAAAATATGTCCTACCCCTCCCACTCCCCCCTCCCTCCCCCCCCCCCCCCTCAATTCGTTCTAAAATCAAAGCTGGTATAAGTTGGTCATGGTCCTACAAAAAAGGAATGAATTTCTTACCTTCGTTTTCCTTCTGCATGATAAACCCAAAGGTGTACTGCATTTAGCTTTCAACTCTCATCCTATAATACCGTATATTTAATACACCACGATCTGTAACATCACCGAGTCCTTTGTTAACACTATCCACGCGGCTATTGCATGGTTTATACATGTACAAAACAGATTTTTCCGAAACATTTCCAAATTTCAAAGTCTATCTCAAGGATTACTGAACCAATACAAGGCATGTTTGTACTTATTTCAATGTATTTCTCATGGTAATTCTACATATGGTAATGAAATCCAATAATTATGACATTTTTGAAACGGTTTTTTGAACTTTTGGAATATCGTCTGCAGACGCCTGTCGCATACAAAGTGTTAACGACTTCCATCCATATAAAACTGGGCTATATCTTGCTAGACGTCCCGTACGGAATAAACCGTGGACAACTACTACGCATTTTAATTGGTTTGAGCATGCGCACATGAGTTACGGGACGTCTAGCAAGACATTGCCTAAAACTGGTTTACTTGTTTTGTGCATAAAGGCGCCAGATTCAATTGGCTAACAAGTACCTTCTTCTCATAATATATGCCTATGTTGTTTTCTATTTGTTTCCCATAATAAATAATGACCGATTCCTAATTATTCTTGTTTCTTCTATTTTGTTTCATCTCCAACTTGACCACGTGATGCTCATGCTCCAATCAGGATACCCCTCGTCTGCTATGAAAATAAGACAAGGCAAGTATGCGTTTCATTGTTTTTAATAAATAAATGTACTGTTGGGTAATTCTGAAGCGCTGTACTGTACCAGATAATATTGTGCAAATAGACGTACACTCTTAAAATACCTAGTGCGTTTTGACTAGATACCAAGTAAAATAAAATCTCACTAGTCAAAAATTACGTTTTGACTCAGGCTAGATACCAAGTAAAATAAGATCTCACTAGTCAAAAATTACATCAGAATATTGCAAATTTGAGGAAATTTTTGACCTGAAAATCTAGTGAGATCTTATTATACTTGGAATCTAGTCAAAAACGACTAGGCATTTTAAGGGGGCTGTGCACCTTCAGGTACAGCCTCCGTAAAACTGCCGTAACTTCTACATTATTCATTTAATCTATATAAAAGTATACAATTTTGTTTGCAGAAAATGGTTCAATGAATCCAACCATGATTATGAAATTGACCATTTTGGAGTAAATCTAGATTAAATGAATAATGACGAAGTTACGGCAGTTTTACGGAGGCTATACGAAGGTGCACATCCCCCTTAAGAGTATAGATTCGCAAAGATTTGTAGTAATGAAGAGATATAACTGTATAATGTGATTTCACTCAATGAGCATTTATAATACCTCATAAACAAAATAATATCTGCCCCTAATTTTCCCAAATAAAAAAACACCTGTACGTACGCCGTAATGTTTAACTGTAGGTTATTACTTTCTATAAATAAGACATTATTAATGGTCTGTTGAACATGCTATTGCTATCCGTATTCAAGTGTTTCATAGCTTTCATATGTAGATAAACGTAGACCAGAAATGCTCTTCCTCTCTATCGCTATCTCTTTTTTGTGAAACTAATGTTTACTCAAATCGAAGAAAAAGTAAGTAAGTAAGTAAGTAAGTAAGTAAGTAGTAAGTAAGTACTCGCGCCGGGCAAAGCTCGCGTGCGGAGTGCCCATCTCTCTTTCATTAGCGTTTGGGCCAGACTCCCCCATGTAATGTTTGGCTGTGGGGGGTTCGCCACTCCTCCCGCATAGCGAGTCTGTTTTACTTCCCAACATGAATTAATGTCGGTACTCGGTACCCAATTATACACCTGGGTGAAGAATGGCAAGCGCGGTAAAGTGCCTTTCCCAAGGACACAACACGTTGGCTACAACGGGACTCGAACTCACAACCTTTGTATTGTGGAGTTATAATGTATCCGTTGGACCACGCGTCCAAGAAGAATCCAGTTCCAAATGATTCTATCGACAGGACGTAATCCCGTTCATCTGTTGTAAAAAGCCTTTATAAACTGTTCCAGTATGTTTGTTTATGGTTTGACCTTTTGTATTGATACATTTTATGATAGTGCACTGTAGTCAGTTTTACTCCCTTGGTAAACATTTTTTCAAACTTAAAAACTTTCCACGCGGCTTTTGGTTTAACCAATTATACAAAACAAAATGTTCAGAAACCTTTCCCAACTTTCAATGTCTATCTCATGGATTACAGAACTAAAACTAGGTATGTTTGTACTTATTTCAATGCATTTATCATGCTGATTCCAAATATGGTAATGAAATTCAATAGTTTTGACATTTGTGAAACATTTTGTGAAATTCTGGAATGTCGTCTGCAGACGCCTGCCGCGTGGAAAGTGCTATGAGCAGGCATTTGATAATATATCTATCTGAAACATTAACTTAGACACTTGATAATTGAAGTGAGTGCTATAATGATACTATCAACCCGGGGGTACTCGAATATGAAGAGGGTAGGGGTGTGTGACTGGGCATTCTCAAAACAGGGGCTTACCGAACTGACACATCCTAAATTGGGGGTCTTGGCGAAAACATTTTCCGCCCAATTCGGTGTTTTTAAAATAAATTAGGACAAATTGGGCTAAATTTAACAAAATTGGGTGTATTTGGGGGCAACTCGGCGCTATAGTTTGGATTGTATAGCTTGTGGAACGACTTATCAGTGAAATGAGATGCTTTATGAGCGGCGACAGGACGTGAAAAGGGGGTCTTTGATCCCGCACATACACGTATGGCAAATATACGTGAGTACCCCCCCCCCCCCCCCCCCCCCCCCACCACTTATAAAACTCGCCCATTGCTTGTCGCGACAGGAGCATGCGCAGATGCGATTTTTACCAGTGAATCGATTTGGAATTTTCTGCTGACATCGGGAAAACCCCGATGATGCGAGTGACGTCATTTAATGAGCGGCGCCCTTCACGAATTAGCTCATTAGCATAATTTATGTCCGTGAAATGTATCACGCAGTTTGATAAGTGCCCTCGGAACTATCATAACATGACGCAATCTCTCCGGCCCCTCACATCGGACACTGTGTGTATGCTCAGTAGAGTGGATCGAGAATACATGTACGTAAGAGTCAAATTAAAAGCACGGTTAATAAATAATATAACGTCTATACAATGAGCGCCAATGTCGAGTTTCTCAACCACCGTGAAAAATGCGAAGATTGTTCATTGCACTGGTTGAATTGATTAATGTCAAATGATATGCAATGTAAACATGCTGAAAAGCATATGAAAATGTGTTATGCAATGATATGCAATGAAAAGCATATGTGAATGTGTAATACATGTATTTGATATGAAATGTAAACATGATGAAACTATGAAACGTGAAAATTATGTGAACATGAATGTAAACATGCCGAAAAGCATATATGAAAATGTAAAAATGCTGAAAAGTATATGAAAATGTGCTAAACATGAAAATTATGATAGTGATAAACAATAAAAAAAAGTTTTAAAAAAGTTTTAAAAAAATAAAAAGTAAAAAAAATAATGTCAAATGGGTACCAGAGGTGGCTTCAATGATATCCCAGCAGCACTGAGATCATTCAACACCAGATTTCCATTGAAATGTACAGAAATATCATGGTTCATTAGAGGAACTAACAATGAAGACTTTTCATATCTGTATCAATATATGAATTGGGATTCTATTTCTCAATACAATGATACCAAACAAGTTTAAAAAGTCTCAATGATTAGTTCCTCTTGGACCATGATGTTTCTGTACATTTCAATGCAAATCTGGTGTTGAACGTTGAACTGTCTCCATCATCACAGTACACAGTATTTTCACCCCATGCTTTCAAGCATGGGGTATTAGTTTGGTTTTCGCTCAGGGAGGTGGTCTGATAAGGAAGATAAGGGCATGTGAGTGAAGACATTATTTGTGTATTCGCTCAGAGAGGTGGTCTGATAAAGAAGATAAGGGCATGTGACGTGAGTGAAGACATTATTTGTGTATGAAATAACACATCTTTTGTTGATTTCAGCAATTTAAGTGCAAAAATGAAAAGAAAGTGCCAAAGTTGGTTTAGTTTCATGTTTGAATGGAGATCATTCCATTCAATATTACCAAAGTTATGATTTTTACTGACAAAATAACATATTCTCACTTCTAATAAGAGATAATGTAACTTGCCTAGGGTAATAGACCACTACACATGTGGTATCTACATTGTTAAATACTTAATTGGTAAATTGGTGTATTGTAAGTTCATATTCAAAGACAGTCTCTTTTCGTTCGATCTTTGACTAAATTGTGTGCTTTGTAATATAATTTACGGAAGTTCATTATAGTTTATACGGTGTTATAAGCAGGAGGAATAAGCAGTTTCCAGTAGCTGTTTTTAAACGTATATGGTTTTATCATTGAGATTACAAGAAATGCCAGGCAAATGCTTTGAAGGGGTGTTTTGTCATAGCGGAATATTGTAAGGCATCCTTGAACGGGTCCCTGTAGCTTAGGCCTTTGCCTCAATAATGTCTTGTATGCCTTTTTTTAAATTATTGTCCTTGTTAAAGAGTCGAGTATAGGAAACAATTTCTAAGAGACACTTATTAGAATCCTTTTAGTATTAAGAACTCTAAGTTTTGTATAAAGCAAGACTGTGGCATCAAGAGAGATTGTAAAACCTGATACTTGCTAAATATATGGCCTACCCTGGGGCCTACCTTCTTCACCAAATAAGTAATTTTATTGAAAATATCCGAAAATTAAGATTTAAATGGTTATCTGGTCTAACTTGAACGATAGGTATACTGTCTTAGATCATAACAAACCAAAACGAGCATCAATTGCGAAAAATATTATTGTTTTCCACACTGAACATGGCAGTCGGTTTTCAAGAAAAGAAAAGAAAAGTCCAATACACTATAAATGTGTAACTGAATTTAAAGATTCAATTATGGAGAGACTGGTTTATCTCACTATTATCAGCAAAGTTATTGAGAAAGTTCACTTTCACAGTATGGATTGTTATTATTTTGATTCAATAATTTCAATGCAAACAAGATTTCGCGCAAAATCAAAAGTTAAAAATTGACATCATGAAATAAGTTTTGAAAGAGCAATAAGAACATCAATTGTCAGTAATGACAATTCTGTGTGCTTGGCATAATAAAAAGAGGTTTTGTTTCATTTCAATTTTGGAATAGCTGGCAGTATGTAGTTTTAATTGTAATTAGAACTTCTTTTGACTTGTCTTTGACCAGGCATGCCAGGGATACACTTTAACCTTAAATAGCGTTGTCTCAGTTGTAGACATGGAATTAAACATCCAAAGCAGGGTCGGAATTGGATTAATCTGGAAATCAAGCTAAATATAATGTAGGCCAATGCATTTTTTAGGTCTATAACCTTTTTTTCGCACCGAGTAATGACACTGTGAAAATAAGTTTAAGTATTTATCCTCCAACTTTGACCAACCTAAAGAGCAATTTCATCTTTAAACAAATTGAAATGATTAAAATCGGGGCCTTCCATTTATTTTATCTTTTATCTTTATAAATGGAATCGTCTTGGGCGTGGGTTATCCCTTTTAAGGGAATTTTTATTACTGCATCCTGGGATTACATTGAAGCAACCTCTGAATGGGTACTGCTTTATGAAGGTGGGGAGCGGACAGTCATCCAAAAGCTATTGCGATAATCAACTGGCGTATCTAGTACTACTGTACCAATGCTAAGGTCTATTAAAGGCAAGTTCACGAGCTTGTATGTGACAAACAAATCCGGGGGGGGGGGGGCGGGTGTTCTCACATTGATATGGTATACATATATGTGCCTGCCTTTTGGGGTGCTTTTTTGCAAAAATTGGTATAGCGATGGGGTGGTTTTCATCACAGACCAAAGCGCCCAATTGGCATAAATTGGGTGTATTTTGAGGTATTTTTTTTGTAAAAAGCACCTAATTTGTTGTGCAAAATTGGGTGCTTTTCTAACAAAATTGGTATATTGATGGGTGGGAAATTGGCCAAAAAATAGGTATAGAGAAAATAACATTTTCCGGCAGGCACATCCACGAACAATTTTGGCGAAAGTACCCCCCCCCCCCCCCCACCCCCGGGAACAAATCACTCTACGGAAATCTACTTGCAAACTCAGACAAGATTTTAAATTTTAAAATTTGATCGGAGAAATTCGGAAAATAAAAGTGCAATCAAACTTTTGCCCAAAGATACTTTAGTTCAAAATTTGCATTGTACTGTAAACATTTACAGTAAATATCTGTACAATTTAACGGACACTGTACAATTTTAGTTTCTTAAAGGTAGATGTTCCGATTGCTGACCCGATTGTCAACTTCATGTTTTCTATTTTACATGAAAGGTCATCCTTAAAAAATGTTGCATTCCAAAGTTTGAGTTGCATAACTCCAACGGTTCTATTTTTAGAAGTGCAAGGTCAAAAGACATGTACCCATTGAGTAGTACACAGACTGGTTGGTGGTTAACCACCTTTGGCAGTAATTCACCACATTTTAGCCTATAATTTCCAAATAAAACAATTCTGGCCCCTAATAGTTTACAGACACAATGAGAAAAATATGGGGATTCTTCTGATACCAGAATATCTCGATGTGAACAAAATGTGCAGCCCTAAAAAAGTGATCGGAGCATATACCTTTAAACCAATTACTGTAAAGGTGCATAAAAAACAATATACCGTATTATTTCACAGTATTTTACTGCTTTTTTACAGTGCAAAGTTAAAATGTACAGGCGTTTGTTGCCAGATTGGCTGCACAATATTTTACCGTAAAATTTTAAAATATGAAATTTAAGACTTGGTCATAGAGTTGACAAGTCTTTTTGTGTGTAGCTAATGTTGAGAATGGTAAGTCTAAAGCCACTAGCTCAACTTTTCATTTTAGTCAACGATGGCCTAAAGCATGTAAAGAATCAAGTGTGAAAAATACAGTAATTGACCGGGTTTTTTGGAAACGGTAAAAAACTGTCATTTTCCCATCATTTTTACAGTATTTTACTGTAAATTATACGATGATTTTCTGCGGTCTACGGTACCTCAACTTCTTAATTCCATGAATACATGCAGCAGAATGTGTAAAAGCGAAATATCAAAGTATTATTAACTCTAACTCCCCGGGCGTGTCTTCGACAATTAAAATGTCAGGGGAGGAAAACGGGTCAAATCAGGGGGGGGGGTCACTCTTCGAACCTGTGCCGCCGACGGGTTAGCTCGAAAAAAATAACTTTTCCGAGACCATTGCGCCGGCGATATTATTTACCGTAAACAACATTTGATACCTTGACGGAATAAGGACTAATAATACATGTATAAAGTGTTTTGCCAAATGTTGTTTATGGTTAATAAATTCGCAGCCCGGCGGATAGTCGCACGAGATAGACCGGGCAAGCACGCGCTAGCAGTGATAGCACTATAGGTGATATGTAGACATGTGACCAATATTGTGAAACAGAGGGCCCTTAACGAAGAATGTTGGCCCATCTAATTGGTGTTTTATAAACTGCACGCATCGTTAGTATCCAGCCTCGTGTGATAAGGTCACACTTTATTCCGAGCTAGAACACTCTGTTTAAAGGAAACCGTCACAATTCTCACAACGAAAACAATTTTAGATAGATCATTCATCCTAATTCTTTTGTAATTATATAGAATAGAAGGAATCAATTGACCTAGCCAATGTATTATTTGGTTAGACCACACTTTATCGCACCTTTTTGATATAAGACGAGAGACGAAAATTTAGCGCGCTGTCTTAGCGATTACTGCGCTGCCACTGGCAACATGTCTCACGCTGTGGCATATCTCAACACGCTAACACCTCTCGGCCTTGTTCGCAGCTGTATTGCGCTCATCTCGTATGCATGACGCACCACCAATAACACTATTCTATCAACTCACCGTTAACGACAGCTACTTGCCACCCGACTAGTTTCAAAGTCCGATTACCCGACCAATGCCCAATGACACGCCACTGAAGCATTCTTATGCCCTACCTATATAGATAGTCAATACCTTACCCGTTTACCTGTAAATTGATTAGGCCAAAAAGAAAATAGTTGTGTTGCCCTCATCCGGCCGGGTCAAAATTCTGAGAATGTGGGCCGGTTTTTTTTTTTTTTAAGATTTCTTTTTTTTCTCTCTTTTTTTTAAGATTATTTTTAAGATTTTTTTTTCAAGATTTTTTTTTTTCCAAGATTTTTTTTCAAGATTTTTTTCTCAAGCTCTTCCAATCTGTGAAAAGTGATGGGCAAGAAACCAAAATATTCACCATTGGGTTGAAATTACATCCAGTAAGCGTTTTCCTTAGTATCTTCACACATGTTGACTGAAATAATAGGTATAAAATCATTGATTTGGTAAAATTTTTAAAAAAAATCCGGCCGGCCGTCCTTCCCGATTTTAGGCTTGTGAGGGCAACACAACTTTTTTCTTTTTTTTGGCCTTATCCAGGGATATTTTAGTTTTGTTTTTCCCTCCAAGCAAGAGGCTTTTATTCAATTCCTTACATTTCCAACAAAGTACTTATTATAGAGCTTTACAACAAGTTCTCAAAGCACTACGCAAAGAGAAAAGTACAAACACATAAAATACAAAAATATATGAGAGACGTAGTAACATATTTAAAATTACATAATATTAGTGTTACATATTAATAATTACATAATATGAGTGTAGCTTTATTAAATAATGAAGAAAAAACACAGCAAACAACAACTAAGAAGATGTCTTGATGTACCCCATTATGCTTAGCGCCCCTACAATACCAGCAGGGCTTATCACCAAAACAAACAGTGCCACTCATTGTGTTAAAGTAATTAACAGCTGGATGTCGTCTGACCTCTACCATAGTAATACATGGTGCAGATAATAGGGTAAACTTGGCCACAAATATGAAAGAAGTTGAATCCCAACTAAAACTTGTATTTATAAAAATATAGGGTCTTTAAGAAAATCAAGAGAGGACTGACAGTACTAAAGACACATCAATCATATTACTTGCAACAGGATTTTCTTAAAGACCCTCGTTTAACAACTTTATAAGCATTTCCTTGCACTGTAATGTCGATAGGAACCAGTAGACATTGGTGAAAGAAATCAGTGGTCATGTGATGAAAGTGAAGCATCCTGGGGTGCATCAAGAAATATTCTTTGAGTATAAGTATTTTGATATTATTTGTATCTGTGATTGTCGGCTGTAATCATTCGAACGGCCTGATGAGTAAAAGTCGTGTAGACATTTATGTTAATTTGTCTGTCGTCATTCTTGAGGTAAAACATTGACATTTAACAAGTTTTACTCCACTTGCAATCAGTGAAAGATCGGATAGCCTTGCACTCTTGGGATATACCATTATCAAAATGGGGTTGATGGTTTAGTTGGAGATTGTTTACATCTTGACATCGACGGAAGTTATCAACAGCAACTGAACAATCGGTAGGAATCACACCCCTCTCAGAAATCTTTCCTTACTCCCACACTTATTACATCAAGCGGATGGATCATGTCCAAAATACCACCATTTATGGCATGATCGAAACAGAGCCTCTTATTCACCGTGTAAAGAGCCGCCAGCTGAGATTTCTTGGACATATTCTCCGTCTCCCTGATGAAGAGCCTGCTAAAAGTATGCCACCTACGCACCAACACATGGCCGCAAGAGACCTGGTCGTCCATGCACATCATATTTGACCTATATACAACGCTTACTAGGGGACAATGAGGCATGATCCAAGAACGACAGATAGTCACTCTTGCTCAAGACCGTCGTGTATGGAAGAAACTTGTGGTCGCCTGCTCTGCAGCCGAAGGATGATGATGATGGTGACTCCCACACTAGTATTCAGAATCAATGAAAAGATCAACTTCATTTTCCTGGTTGTCTATTACGCATATATGACGATGCATACATGGGACTTGCATGTGATGTGCATGGGACATGCATGTGATGTGCATTGGACTTGCATGTGATGTGCATTGGACTTGCATGTGATGTGCATTGGACTTGCATGTGATGTGCTAGAGACTTGCATGTGACGTATATGGGACTTGCATGTGACATGCATGTGATGTGCATGGGACTTGCATGTGATGTGCATGTGGATGGGACTTCCATGTGATGTGCATGGGACTTCCATGAGACTTGCATGTGATGTGCATGGGACCTACATGTGGTATGCATGGGAGCACTTTCCCAGTAATTATGACTTCATAATTAAGTCATACGAAAGTCAAAATTTCTGACGAAATAATGCCAGCAGACATTGTAAAACAACGCATCAGCGCCGCATTTACCATTTACCGGCATGACCGAGCTAATTTCGGACGGAAATATGTGTATAACGGGATAAAGCCATTGACTGGCAGATAACTATTGATCACAGTGTAAAATCAACACTTACTAAAACAGAACGTGTTGGAAAAGGGGCGAATTTAGCTGAGATACATCAAAACGATAGGATGTACGGCTCAGCCAGCAACTTTCCTTCTTATCATGACTCTCACACGTTCACTTCGTCAACCGCCTTCTGCATAACCTATGGGTGCGACGCCAGGAGCCGGGATTGGTCAGGTACATCTCATCCATATTTCTAAAAAGAATATTATTGTTAAACTACTCATTACCATAACAATGCATGAAGCATAAAGACGGTTAATTTTGGAAGGACACGGGATACATCCATTGACTGATTATTATTGATCACACTGTAAAATTAACACTTACTAAATCCATGGAATAACAGAACGTGTGTAAAATAAAGTATAAGCTACGTGTTGAAAAGGGGGCGAGTTTAGCTGAGATACATCAAAACGATCCATTATACGGCTCAGTAGCCAGCAACTCTATCTTTACCACGACCGTTCACTTAATGATAGTCTATCATTCTATATCTCAACCGGACTACATGACCTATTATAGTGCGACGCCAAGAGCCGTGGATGCAGAACATCACACGTGTACAACAAGGCATGAACAAGGGCACCCAATACATCTAGAATGACATGGTAGCAAACACCCCCGGCCCGGGGGGGGGGGGGGGGCACTGACATTTGAAAAGGGTATAGGTATGTGCCGCGCTGAAGACCCCCTTTTTCACCCTCTGCTGCTAGTTCTTATGACCCCCCTTTTGAGCCTGCATCAGTTCTTAAGACCCCAATTTTATTGAAAATTCAACAAAAAACGCAAAATTTTGCGTTCCAAAGCCCCCATTTTGTGTTTCAAAGCCCCAATTCTTCGAAAATTGTGCGTTCTTAAACCAAAATAAATCGAAAATTGAACTATAGGCCAGTTCTCAAGACCTATTTTGTGGAAAAAAATCAGTTCCTAAGACCCTATTTTTCGTCATAAAATCCACTCAGTTCAGTTCTGTAGCCCCCCTTTTTGAGACCCTGGGCGGCACACCCTACCCAAAAAAAAGGTGAGTGCCCCCCCCCCCCCCCCGGGAGCAAACATCGGATTATGGACAGAATCTCATGTTAACACTTTCCACGCGGCAGGTGTCTGCAGACGACATTCCAAAATGTTCACAAAATGTTTAAAAAATGTCAAAATTATTGAACTTCATTACCATATTTAAAATAACTAAGAGAAATGCATTGAATTAAGTACAAGCATGCTTAGTATAGGTTCAGTAATCCTTAAGATGGACTATGAAAATTGGGAAAGGTTTCTGAAAAATCTGTTTTGTATATGGTATAACTAATAGCCACGAGGAAAGTGTTAACACTTGCTGTTTATTTCGTCAGAATACGAGAATATATTCCGTGCATGGTAATCATGGGATTGAGGTCATGCATCCCATGTTACTACCATGGGCTTCTATGCATTGGCTGACAAGGAAGTATTTCCAACAACATATATACTTAGCCAAATTAATCCACCTTTAGCCCAATCCCATCCTTGAATCCCGACAACTACAGTCATCAAAAAAGTAACTATACAGGTAATAAATGGACTTCTAACTCTAACAAAATATATATCCTGCCTAAAAATATTAAATAATATTAAAAGTTGTTGTAAAATTCATCTTCTTTCATATGAAATATTGCACGCTGGGATCGGGTGATTATTAAGGAAATGACACTCCCAAACATTTTTATTTTCTACACGCGGACCCATCTACGGGTACCTTATCGATTACTGGTAGTGCAATTGGGGGATGCATGCGCATGTTTGACAGTCGGCCGTATCGTTCCGATGGATCAATACGCCACACACACGCTACCTGTCATACTCTCCCCCGTGTTGAAATGTAAAATGTGAAAATGAAATTGTGACTTTACCTTACATTTTGGATTGTCACTTCCTAAACAATCACTCGATCCTAGCGTTTAATATCTCATATTAAAGAAGAGGAATTTTTCAACAACTTTATAATTTAATATTTTTAGGTAGGATATATGTTTAGAGTTAGAAGCCCATTTATTACCTGTATAGTTACTTTTTTGATGACTGTATGTAAAACACATTCGTTCTGAGGGGAATGTGGCAACCTTTCAGCCCGAAAATATTTTAAAAAGTATAAGGTTGAAGCTTTATAATGTTTCACTTTCGTGAGCTCTTCTCTGTTTATGAGTTTCAATTTCATCAGCAACACCAGAATTTTACAGTTTATAATAATAGTATTTGAAAGAAATATGTCAAATGTGTCAACGGATGGATTGAAATATACATTAACTGGTTATTATTGATCACAGTGTAAACTTAGCACTTCTTATTAAAACAGAACATGTGTATATAAAACAAAGTACAAGCAACGTGTTAGAAAAGGGGCGAGTTTAGCCGAGATACATCAAAACGATCGATACGGCTCGGTAGCCATCAACTATCTTATACCGTAACTCTCACACGTTCACTATATACCTCAACCGGCTATGCATTAGGCATTAACACTTTCCACGCGGCTATTGGTTTTACCAATAAAACAGATTTTTGAGAAACCTTTCCCAACTTTCAAAGTCTATCCAAAGAATTACTGAATCAATATTAGGTATGTTTGTATTTATTTCAATGCAACTCACATGGTGATTCTAAATATGGTAATGAAATGAAATTCAACAATTTTGACATTTTTGAAACATTTTGTGAACTTTTGGAATGTCGTCTGCAGACGCCTGCCGCTTGGAAAGTGTTAATTCCGAATACCCTTCGCAACTTGTGTCTTATAAGGCACTTGATTCCGTTAAATGTACTTGATGGGAACATTGTGGAGGGTGTATAGGCCAAAAGAATTATTCCGAATAAAAGAGGCATAATGACCTGCGAGTACCGCGGACCTCGGGGAGCGGTGTGAGCACCACCATCAGTGTACAGGGGATTCCCCAAAACATAAACAACCATGGTAAGACCCAACTCATCCCCAAATCACCACATTACCAATAATTAAAAAAATAATTCCCGGTTGGGATTTTTTGATAATATTTTTTCAATTATAAAAGAAAGTCAATTCACCTTTACTCTGGTGGCTATAGCGTATTAATTCTGTAGCTCCGCCTTATTGACCATACGTGGCTTTTCGTACATTTATTCTTCATAAAGTTATTTTGCTAACGTAAAATGATACGGGATTAAACACATGACCAAGTCACTTGACCAATGAATGACCAATACATATTATGGTGTCACACCACCAAATAAATTGCCTATGCCTTACGTGCTTAAGAGATCAAATTAAAGTCCGATTTTCTCTGCTATCGAGCGACTGGTTTGTTCAAATCATTGTTTTCTTTGAAGATACTGATGTCTTCCATCACAAGAACACTAATTTTTTTTTTGGGGGGGGGGGGGTTGACCTTCATTTTTTCCGCAACGGGACGTCATACTAGTCCACTCTCCAAATCGCTGTCTGCTAGCTATATTCGGTGCATTCGTTCTAGAAGAGGTTAAATGAGAAAAGTTGTGTTAAATCTTTATATTACAGAAAATACCACGGTTCTTTGGTTAAATATTGAATTTATAGTCTACAAATCACAAATAACACACATTTCTTTCATATTAAGAGCACTGTATACCTTTTATGTACATTTAAATGATTGGTTAAAGGTGGGGTCTATCTTTAATTAAAAACACCGATAGTGATGGGCGCTAGCACAAAGTTTATTTGGAGGTGTGGTATCTACTTCTGTAATTGCTCATTTCATGTGATGTATAGACTTTTTTCATCTTTTTTTGTCCATTTTGATATGCTGAATTAACTTTAAGTCCTTTTTTTGACAGATTTTCATATACAGTCATTATGTCCAAATATTGCTATCTACCGAAGATAGCAAATTACAGAAAATCGTGTTTTGATCAATATGGCTTGTTTTAAAACCGATACCAATAACAGGTGTAAATAATTAAGTTGCTACAACAAATGTCAGCTAGACCCCAAATGACATTTTGGTTCTTCAAGAATAGCATAGGTACAGGTCTAAGAAATGTGTTTTTAAGCCAACTAAGTGCTGATTTCCATACTATGTTTAGAGTTAAAAATCAAGCCAGTCAGCTCAGAGCACAATTGTTGGACCTAATTATTCTCGTCGATGCTTCTGTGTTATTAATATCATGCTTATTTAAATAAGAAACTCACCCTATCTGCAAAAATGCAGGCTTTCGGGCTGGTGCCATCATAGTAATGGCCAGTACGGGCACAAGACTTCCGGCATCTCTCTCGCTCAAATGCTTTCTTGTTGGGAGTCTTCCTCAGAATCCTAAGTCACAATCTTTTGAATAACTCGGGGAGGGGTCTCTTCAGTGGCATCTTCTCTTTCATCTTGCAAACCTGTTGATTTTATAATGTAATAAAAAAAAAGGTAAAATAACAAAAATATGATTAGGCACAATACTAGGTGGCCTAGGCCTAACTAACATTGTCGACTTCAAATTTCCTCAGATTTTTTTTTTCCGCAACGGGACGTCGAATACTAGTCCACTCTCCAAATCGCTGTCTGCTAGCTATATTCGGTGCATTCGTTCTAGAAGAGGTGAAAAGAAAAAAGTTGTGTCAAATCTTTCTATTACAGGAAATACCACGGTTCTTTGGTTGGATATTGAGTTTATAGTCTGCAAATCACAAATAACACAAACTTATTTCATATTAAGAGCACTGTATACCTTTTCTGTTAGATTAATGGCTAAATGTGGAGTCTATCTTGAATTAAAAACACCGATAGTGTTGGGCGCTAGCACAAATTTATAATGCGTCGCTGTGCCATAATGACATAAGTATGATTATATAATTAATTCAGCCAACTACTATTATCGCTCCCGGACATACGGTTCAGTGACCTCGACCCATTTACATAATTGGTGAACCACGTGGTGAGTTCTTAGTAACGAATCTCATAACCAGACACCATTGGGCATGGTTATCGGTGCACACGTGAATACCAATGAAATGTGTCGTGGGAATTGCTAATGACGTTTATACGTACTGAGGATACTTGAGTTTGAGTGCGGTTTTAGCAACAACCACGAAGCAGATTAAAAGAAGCAAAGTTTTTCCGACAGTCGTAGATATTTTATATCTTTTAAGAAACCAATCTATACTGAGAACAATGTGCGTGCCTTTTTCACCGGCCACATTGCCAACGGAGAGTAATATAGGTATATTTTGTGCGAATGGTTTTTTTTAATGTCATTGAAATTTGTTTTGATTGGAATTTGACTATGATGCATTTGTATATGTAGTTGTAAGGCCATGACAAATGTTGGGAAATCTTTTAAGGAAAAAACATATTTCTGGTTAAACTAAGGACTTAGGAACCATAGTTAAACAACAACTTATCATGTATTATCATCAACTTATCTATACGTATAGCCTAATAACGACATGAATTTTAATTGTAAACTACTTCCGTCAATTGATGGATTTCAAATTTGGGTAATAAGTAAAAAATGAAAATTATTATTTAAGATTGTCTAAATGGCTATCAGACTTAATTTCCAAATGGGTTTGTTTTGAAGTAGTGTTTTAGGAAAGGAACTATTTTACCGTCTAAAAGCATAGCCCGTATAGGTGTTCCGATTGCTGGCCCGATTTTCAAATTGATGTTTTCTATTCTACATGATGGGTCCTCCTTCCAATGTTTGAGTTGCATAACTCCATTGGTTCTTATTTTAGAAACATAGGGTGACCATTGAGTAGTACACAAACTGGGGTGGCCTATAAAGTCTAAATAGAATATATCTTGCGCCAAAGAAATTACAGAAATAATGAGAAAAAATATGAGGTTTCTTCTGATATCAAAATATGTTTATGGGCAAAAAAAAGCTTTTAATGATTCAGAGCAATATGACAGCTGTCATTGAATACAGCGTGTCCCAAAAAAATGGGTCCAAAAACTAAAGCGATTATAACTGAAAAGTAGGAAATGCAAAATATTATGACTGCAATCATTATAAACTTCCCCAAGGCGACGAAACTCCCCCAAAAATGTCAGCAATCTTCGAAATAAAATAAAAAATTCAAACATTTGCATACAAATTGCTAAAATGTTCCAAATATTTGCGAAACAAAACAAACAAATTGTTTGGAAAATTCGAAATAAAAATGGTTCGGTTAGAACAGGGTTGCTTTTTTTCGTCGCCCAAACGACGCAAACATGTTTTATCAGTAGATTGGTGAATACATACGCTAAACGTGATACAACTCATGATATTTTCGACATAGGTAAATGTATTTCACTTTCAATTCAAGTCCAACTCTATCCAACCATCTATTTTTATCGTAACAACCTGTCTCAAAGGTCTATCTCTAAACAGGGTCTTGTTCTCTCACTCCTCCCTAAGGTCGTACACCAGGTAGACGAGAGTTGAATAAATTTCGAAATGAACGATTGTGACACAATTTTTTTTACTGAACTTAATATTTTCACTGATCTCATTAAACACGATGCCATTATTCAGAATGATTAATGTGATGCGGTACGAGGCGTCTCGGGAAACTTTTCGTAGCGCATAATTTTACACCCCTTACATCATAAATGGGCGGGCACATTTATATCGCAATTTGTATTAATTTCATAGCCGGAATTCATCACCTGCTGATGACACGGTAACACTTTTCACGCGGCTATTGGTTTTACCATATTCAAAACAGATTTTTCAGAAACCTTTCCCAACTTTCAAGGTCTATCTAAAGGATTACTGAACCAATACTTGGCATGTTTGTACTTATTTCAATACATTTATCATGGTGATTCCAAATATGGTAATGACATTCAATAATTTTGACATTTTTGAAACATTTTGTGAAATTTTGGAATGTCGTCTGCAGCTGCCTGCCCGCGTGGAAAGTGTTAAGACTACATTAGTATCATACTGGTATCATGTGTTCAGTCTCAGAAATCATCTTGACAATTGGATTAAAAATACATAAACTGCTCCAAGACGTAGCATGTATACAGTCATCAAAAAAGTAACTTACAATATTAAATTATAAAGTTGTTGTGAGATGTCACCTCTTTAACATTTGAGTATTGCACGCTAAAAATGGTGGGTAATTAAAGAGGTAACGATCCACAAAATGTAAGGTTAAGTATTATTTTGATTTTCAATTTTTTTCCTTCTCAACACGGGGGAGAGTATGACAGGTATGATTGAGTGTGTACCGTATTGATCCATCGGAACATCCAACATTACCTGCTCATGCATCATCAATTGATCCACATTAGACACCAAAAAAGGAGGTTTGTCTCAGAAGCCCGCGCGCATTGGTATGTGAAATGAGCTTCGGCGCGTAGGTCTACGCGATGAAGCCCAAAATGTGTTTGTTTGTTGTTGATTTTGGGGGGGGGGTTTTCTTTGGGGTGATTTTTAAAAAAAATGTTCTCTGTAAGCTTGAATCAACAACAACAACAACAACAACAAATCGCATACCTCATAGTTTTTTTCTAAAAAAACGCACAGCACTTAGCTTTTTTGCACACATTTTCTGAAACAAACCTTTTGATTTGTTTAGCCTTATCGACCATCGAATAATCACTACCAGTAATCAATAACTGAGTCCGCGTGTAGAAAAGTAAAAATGCGGAAATGGAAATCGTACTTTATCTTACTTGTGGTAGTTTTTCGTACATTTATTCTTCATAAAGTTATTTTGCTAGCGTAAAATCACAGATGAAAGAAACAAATGATACGGGATTAATCACATGACCAATGAATGCCTTAAGGACCCATACATATGCAATTACCATGCGCCGCTGTGCCATAATGACACAAAAGTATGAGCATTATTATATAATTAATTCAGCCAACTACTATTATCGCTCCCGGACATACGGGTTCAGTGACCTCGACCTATTTACATAATTTGTGAACCACGTGGTGAGTTCTTAGTATATCGGATCTCATAACCAGACACCATTGGGCATGGGTATCGTTGCACCGTGAATACCAATGAACTGTGTCGTGGGAATTGCGAATGACGTTTACGTTCTGAGGATACTTGAGTTTGAGTGCGGTTATGGCAACAACCACGAAGCAGGCTAAGACAATGTAAGGGACGCACCATTTGATTTTCAGTGGGGGGGGTAGGAAGTTGGGTTCGGGGGAGAATTTTTTTTTTTGGCCCGCCGCAAGGGGTGAATTTTTTTTTTTGCGCCGCCGGAGGCGGCGAATTTTTTTTTTTAATGTATCCATTCATATTGAGTTGGGTGGGGGTAGATTTTTTTTTTTTTTTTTACTCATCAGGGGGTGAATTTTTTTTTTTTTGGCCTGCATAGAGGGGGATTTTTTTTTTCCGAAAACTTCCTACCCCCCCCCCCCCCCCCCCTGAAAATCTAATGGTGCGTCCCTAAGAGAAGCAAGGGTTTTTCCTACAGTCGTAGATATTTTATATCTTTTTAAGAAAACTAATCTATACTGAGAACAAAATATGCGTGCCTTTCGTACTGGGCTACATTGCCAACGGAGAGTAGGTGCATTTTGTGCTTATAGTGTTATTTCTTTATTTCATTGAAATTTGTTTTGATTGGCATTTGACTAATGTATGATGCATTTGTATAATATGTAGTTGTAAGGTCATAAAAAGGTTGGAAACCTATTTGAAGGAAGAAAAAACATAATTCTCGTTAAACTATTAAAGGACTTATTTATATATTTGTTAAACCATAGTTAAACAACAACTTATCTTGTATTAGCGACGTGGATTTTATTGTGAAGTATTCGGTCAATTGATGGATTTCAAATTTGGGTTAGAAGTAAAAAATGAAAATTATTATTTCAGATCGATTGTCTAAATATCTGTTTTGAGACAGTGTTTTAGGAAAGGAACTATTTTACCGTCTAAAAGCATAGCCCGTATAGGTGTTCCGATTGCTGGCCCGATTTTCAAATTGATGTTTTCTATTCTACATGATGGGTTCTCCTTCCAATGTTTGAGTTGCATAACTCCATTGGTTCTTATTTTAGAAGCATAGGGTGACATGAAATTTGCCCATTGAGTAGTGCACAAACTGGGGTGGCCTATAATGTCTAAATAGAATATATCTTGCGCCAAAAAAATTACAGAAAATTTGAGAAAAAATATGAGGTTTCTTCTGATATCAAAATATGTTTATGGGCAAAAAAAAAGCTTTTAATGATTTAGAGCAATATGACAGCTGTCATTGAATACAGCGTGTCCCAAAAAACTGGTTCCAAACACTAAAGCGATTATAACTGAAAAGTAGAAAACGCAAAATATTATGACTGCAATAATTATAAACTTCCCCAAGGCGATGAAACTCCCCCCCCCCCCCCCCTCTTTTGCCCAAAAATGTCAGCAATTTTCGAAATAAAATAAAATATTCAAACATTTGTATAAAAATTGCTAAAATGTTCCAAATATTTGTGTAACAAAAGAAACAAATTGTTTGGAAAATTCGAGAGAAAAAATGGTTCGTTTAGAACAGGGTCGGTTTTTTCCGTCGCCCAAAACTACGGAAACCTTTTATTAGTAGGCTAGATTGGTGAATAAATACATGATACAAATCATGATATTTTCGACATACATGTAGGTAAAATGTATTTCACTTTCAATTCAAGTCCAACTCTATCCAACCATCTATTTTTATCGTAACAACCTGTCTCAAAGGTCTATCTCTAAACAGTCTCTTGTTCTCTCACTCCAGTCCCCAAGGTCGAACACCAGGTAGACGAGAGTGAATAAATTTTGAAATGAACCATAGTGACACAATTTTTTTTACTGAACTTAATATTTTCACTGATCTCATTAATCACGTTGCCATTATTCAGAATGATTAATGTGATGCGGTACGAGGCGTCTCGGGAAACTTTTCGTAGCGCATAATTTTACACCCCTTACATCATAAATGGGCGGGCACATTTATATCGCAATTTGTATTAATTTCATAGCCGGAATTCATCACCTGCTGATAACACTGTAACACTTTTCACGCGGCTATTAGTTTTACCATATACAAAACAGATTTTTCAGAAACCGTTCCCAAATTTAAAGGTATATCTCAAGGATTACTGAACCAATACTTGGCATGTTTGTACTTATTTCAATACATTTATCACGGTGATTCCAAATATGGTAATGAAATTCAATAATTTTAACATTTTTGAAACATTTTGTGAAATTTTGGAATGTCGTCTGCAGCTGCCTGCCCACGTGGAAAGTGTTAAGACTACATTAGTATCATACTGGTATCATGTGTTCAGTCTCAGAAATCATCTTGACAATTTGATTAAAAATACATAAACTGCTCTAAGACGTAGCATGTATACAGTCATCAAAAAAGTAACTTGCCAGGAAATAATTGTGTTTATAACTCTAAAAGTATTACTCCTACTTGAAAATATTAAATTATAAAGTTGTTGTGAAACTTCCCCTCTTTAATTTGAGTATTGCACGCTAAAAATGGCGGGTAATTAAAGAAGTAACGATCCACAAAATGTAAGATTAAGTACTATTTTCATTTTCGCATTTTTCTTTTCAACACAGGGGTGAGTATGACAGGTATGAATGAGTGTGTACCGTATTGATCCATCGGAACAATGCGGCTGACTATCCAACATTACCAGCTCATGCATCACCAATTGATCAACATTATCGACCATTGAATAATCACTACTAGTAATCAATAACTGAGTCCGCGTGTAAAAAAGTAAAAAAAGGAAATGGAAACCGTACTTTATCTTACTTGTGGCACTATAACTTTTTTGATATTAAACCAATCTTCACATGCAATATCTCAAATTAAAGAGGAGAATATTTTCAACAACTTTATAATTTGACATTTTAAAGCAGACCTGGAAAATCCAGTTGAAATAGCACCCGCCCACCTCGCATCTGTCCATTGCGGGTAACCTTTGTGTCGGGCGGGTGAAGTTTCAAAAGTACCCGACCGACTGGAGGGTAAACAAATTCAAACTCACCGTGTTAATGAGTTACTGGGGCTGGTGGAATATCTGTCGGGCGGGTATTTTTGTGATTTATCTGCCCGACTGGCTGGTTGGAATTCCAACCCTGTTTTAAATAGGAGTTATAATACTTAGAGTTAAAAGCACACGAGAGGGTATCAAAATGTTTTATCACCCAGATGTGACCCTTCAGACATCTCTAAAAAGTCACGGTGCAAAGTGACCCATTTCTCCCACTTTTTATTACCTGTCCACAGACCGCCTTGTAGAGCTCCTCAGATTGACTGCCATTGAGTGATCATCAGATTGCCTCAGATTGCGTTATTCGCAAAACAGCAATAAATGGTTAAAAATATTGACAGAAAGGGGTCAAAGGTCATGTGGGGGTCATTAGAGGCCAATCTGTGTACCTTTGTTACCTATAATATTATTGTCATCAAGCTTATTTGTAATGACCTCTGTCCTCTTTCTGTCAACACTTTAAACTATTTATTACTGTTTTGGGAATAACGCAATCTGAGGCAATCTGAGGATCTCAACAAAATGGCGGTCTGTGGACAGGTAATAAATAGTGGTAGAAATGTGTGACTTTGCACAGTGACTTTTTAAAGATGTCTGAAGGGTCACCTATCAAAATTAAGTTTCTGGCTCCTTCCCTTGTGGGTGATTTCAACAACAAAATTGATACCCCCTCGTATCACCTGGTAAGGTACTTTTTTGATGATTGTAAATATATAAATTACATACACCTTTGTAGGTCAAGAGATATGTCTGCCGGTGACGGTAGGCGGATTTTCCATACCTATGTTACGCCGCTGCACTCGGGTATCACAGGGCAACGTCTGCACTCCCTTGTCAATAGAACGGGGCATATATATAGTTTTAAGAATTCCTAATTCACACAAGAGTTCACGTCTTAACCGAACAAGAACTCAACTTGGGGATCACAAACAGGGCAAATAATTCCGCCTGCAAGCGGACTCCCTTGTATTGAAACGCGAAGCAGACAATAGGGCTGGCCTCCTCAAGTTACGCTGCTGCACTTGGGAATCAGAAACAGGGCAAATATTTTCACCTGCAAGTATGATCTCTTATAGCATGAAAAGGGGAAATATGCGGCCAGATAGTAATTGTTAGAATTCCAAATTTCTCAAGGATTTTACTTTTATGATAACAGGACAACAAGTCCGCTAGACTGTACAGATTGGCAGATTAACCATCCACAAGTTATACACCTATCAGTTGTAAGACGCACTATACGACCCCCGGGAATGGTGCGTCACTTTACCGAGGTGCGTCACTTTATCATGTACCATGACGCACCCTGTGTCACAAATTACAAAGTTGTTGAAAAATTCCTCTTCCTCTACCGCCAAAATCATGAAAAATCACATTTTTGGGGGGAAATCACATTTTTGGGCACTTTTTGGGCTATAACTCAAAAAATAAATAAAATAATTATTAAAATTAAAAAAACGCTCCTGGGGAATGTTATCAGGATTATCATAAAACTGGTATGACAAAATTTAACAAAATATATTTTGAGTTATCTTTTCCAAACCTAAAATGTGTCAAAAAACATGTTTTTTATAATTTTTTCCAAAATGGTCAATTTCATTATCATGGTTGGATTCATTGAACCCTTTTCTGCAAAAAAACTGTATACGTTTATAAAGATTAAATGAATATTGAAGAAGTTACGGCAGTTTTACGGAGGCTGTACCTGAGAGTCCACAGCCCCCTTAATATGAGATATTGCACGCTAGGATCAGATGATTATTGAGGAAGTGACATTCCAAAATATACATGATATAAGGTGAGGTCCGATTTTCATTTTCACATTTTTATTTTCTACACGCGGACCCATCTACGGGTACTTTATCGATTACCGGTAGTGCAATTGGGGGATGCATGCGAAGGTTGGACAGTCGGCCGTATTGTTCCGATGGCTCAATACGCCACACACACGCTACCTGTCATACTCTCCCCCGTGTTGAAATGTAAAATGTGAAAATGAAATTGTGACTTTACCTTACATTTTGGATTGTCACTTCTTCAATATTCAACCGATATAGCGTGCAATATCTCATATTCAAGAAGATAAATTCCTCAACAACTTTATGATTTATTTTTAGGTAGGGTATACATTTTTAGAGTTAAAAGTCCATTTATTACCTGTATAGTTACTTTTTTATGACTGTACAAACATATTGTTCAGAAACCTTTCACGACTTTCAAGGTAACTAATACTATAGGCATGTCTGTACTTATAATTCAATTCTCTGCAAAACATCTGAGCATAAATCTGAAACACTTGAATCCCAAGCATCATTAAATTCATTCATTCATTCATAAAAGGTTTATTAAAAAAGGCCATAGCAGTCATGAACTGAATTGCGGCCAGTATACAATAATACAACAATATCATTATCAACAATTTCAAAAATATACACAAAATATAAGCAAATAGACAAAAATATACATTAAACACACCATACTATATGCACAAAGTAACCACGTCAAATTAAGAACCACAGAAATGCAATCTAAATTAAAATATTGCACGTGAGATATTAAAAAGTATTTAATTTTAGGGTAAATGACATATTGGAGATGTAAATATTGGAGATATAAATGTAAAGACAATGTTTGGTTTCACAATATAAATTATCCCTTTGTAAAATTCATCATATATAAAATTGAGCAATTGGATAATTATATTTTGTTGACGCAAACATTTTACAAGACGGAAATCCATTTCCGTCACAATATATGGTACTTCATAATGTGAAATTAAAATGTAAAGAAGCATTGTCCAATACGTCACTGGAGTCAGTTGTTTTTCTTGAGTTTAAATGCTGTTTTAATATTGGAAAAAACATTCCATGCAGAAACTTGGCTCACACCATCATTTTCAAAAGTTCAAGAAAAAAATGGAAAACAAAAGTTATGCGGTGAAATGCGATTTTTAAATGAAAGCTGCGCACACGGTCTTCTTGGTTTTTTTTATTTGGCCTAATGAATAGATATGTAATTACATCAAAAAGCACAAGGTACATGTATATATATCCATTTTTTCTCGTGAGACCACGCGTTTAATTATTAGAATTGAAATACATATACTTATTAGGAATGAGTTGGCATCTGACAGCTCTTTTATTACAATAACACCAATTGCGGCCGAGTGCACCAATGACGGGTAGCTGAAGAATAGCGCTACCTCGCTAGTAACTGAGGCGTAACCCAAAATGTTGAGAGCGCCAATGCGGGGTAAGCTACTAGGCTAGTAACTGGCGGGTAATTTACGCCACAAGTCAGACGATTCTAGCAGTAGTAGCGTAAATGTGTTGTGAACATTGGAGGGGATGATTCGCTGATGCTGAAGGACCAATTGAGCTTGCATGCCCAGTGGGCGTCTATTTGAAGTGGAATATGACCCCTCATAAGCTGAAAGGTTTTTATATTTTTGAAAATCCATTCATGCAATTTGGTGACTTTTTTAGTCAAAATTTAGATCAACTCCTTTTGCCCATTCAAACACTAATCGCACCGATTTTGGGTCATATTTTGACCAAAATGTACTAATTTGTCCAAGGATCTTAAATAATGACTAAATAAAATAAAATAATTATTGTTTTTATTAATTAATAGCCAAGTTTCAACATTATTGTGAGTGGAAGGGTAGAACTAGAACGAAATAAAAAAAAAACATATCGTGCCGTGCGTGTTCTGTGATGTGAATCGAGCCGGGGTCCCGCAGTTGTTGAGCGAAGAACTAGGTGTCCACGCCATGGAGGTATTTGTGTTTCGAGATGTGTTATAAATGCATATAATTGTTTTTATCGGGTGCTTGTGTTTGTCATTAAAATTGTGCTTTTTGGTGCAATATTTGTGTGTGCCCCTCGCCCAAAATATGTTTGTAATGTCTTGATAGTCCTTATTTTTGAAAAAGCGTTGAACAAATTCGAATTTTTTGGCCAAAGAAATACCGTCATTTTTTGTTCCGAACGCAGGCCGACTCAACGTGATTATTTATGTTAATTATGTACACTCACCTATGACCTAGCGAGTGACGACACGTTTTAAATATTACGGAGGACCACTCACGTCAGTATTTTACAGTAAACTATAGGTTAACACTTGGCATATGCGCCGATTAATTTTGTAAGGGACGATGCTGATTAATGTGGATATTTACCTCGCTAGTTGCTATGCTGGTGTTACTCGTCAGTTATGCTCTAAGAATTACATCGTTAGTAAGTTATGCTACAGTTAGAGCATAACTACTAGGGAGGTAGCTTACCTCCCTATTAAGTTACCCGTCATTGGTGCACTCGGCCGTTGCGAGTCCTAACACTTCCCACACTTCCCACGCGGGACGTGGCTATTTGTTTTACCATATAAAAACAGATTTGTCAGAAACATTTCCCAACTTTCAAAGTCTATCTCAAGGATAACTGAATCAATAATACTAGGCATGTATGTACTTATTTTAATGCATTTCTTATGGTGATTCCAAATATGGTGACGAAATCCAATAATTTTGACATTTTTGAAACATTTTGTGAACTTTTGGAACTATCGTCGGCAGACGACTGCCGCGTGGAAAGTGTTATAAGATCTGTACTTTTGATCGCTTGAGTGGATGTTCAGCGTCTGACTTTTTAAAAGCAATCACTATCGAGAACAATAGACCTGGTAACAATCTATGTTGGTTTTGTTCGCCCCCTTCTTGAGTATGCTCTACCAGTATGGCATCCTGGTCTGACAGAAAATCTCCACTATGATTTGGAGCGTATTCAGAAGAGGGCGTGTAGAATCATCTTAGGTTTTAACTACATAGGCTATCAGGATGCCTTAATAACCTTAATAACATGTGCTATTCCGGAACTCAGGAACCGTAGAGACCAACTTTGTTTAAACTTTGCTAAATCCCTTTTAAAATCTAATGAATTCCGTGGTTGGTTACCAAAATCTAGAGATGAACAAGTGCATAATATGACTCTCCGTAGTGCTCACAAAATAACTGTTCCTAAAACACGTACCCTGCGTTACGCTCGTAGCTCAATTCCATACATGGTCAAACTCTTAAATCATACATTATAGTTCTGTTTCCAATAGGGGGTGGGTTGTTGTGTTTTGCATGCTTAGTTATTTCTATGAATATATTGTTTCTATTTTTCTATATATTACATATTGTAAATATTGTTGTAATTCAGCATTTTGCTGCGATAATGATATGTTTATTAAACCTTGAATTGATTGAATTGAATATTTTTAGCTAAGGGAAATCTTCCTAGTGCCTAATGTGAACTACTGAAATGTTTTGTCTGGCAGAAAGACTTGATTTTTAAACAAATTAAAATGAAAATTTATAGATGAATTGATCGACTACAACCAGGGATTCTATTAATTTTGGGATAGGAAAGTCCTATACTGCGCATACGTAGATATCAGGTCGCGTTTTCATGCAACAGCGCCACTTTATGCTGACACAAAAAATAAGTTCACGTCATCGAAATGCAAGGAATTTATGTAGACTTGCATCAAGTCCGTCATACACAAATAATGACGGTATGGTGTAAAGTGAGAAAATGATTTAAAATGCATACAAAAACCAATGAAACGGGAAGTATCATATATTTCAGGTTTCCGTCCAGCACGTAAGTTTTATCGGGTGTTTCCATAACCTGACCCCCATTATCTGACCACTTGTTTTCTGACCACTTGTTTTCTGACCAATTCTAACTTAACCCTAACCCTAATCTGCCCACTTGTTTTCTGATTAATTCCAACCCTAATTGTTGGTCAAAACAAGTGGTCAGATAGAGAATGGTGGTCAGGTTTATCATGTTTATGGAAACGCCCGTTTAATCAGAACTTTCAAAACCGCACAATTTCTTCGAGAATTTTGCCAACAATTCCGTGTAAACTTCAATGAAGTCTGTACCTAAACATGCTAAAGCAGACGCCAACAACAGCTCCCACATCCATGCCAAAGACATGCGCACAGACAAAGTTATTAAGGTAGCTTCCGATCGGCAATTTGAGTGACACAACCCTGCTACAATCCTGTTTGCGTGAAGATCTAGACATTTTAACCTTTTTATTGAATAAAGCTTATGTATTTACGTCTCAAATGTTATATTAGTTTAAGACAGAATTAATTAAGATTATCTGGTTCTACAATTCCACAAAAAAATTCCACACGTAGAAGAACCATGCATACATTACACACATAAAAGGACAGTGTTTTCGTAAAATTTAGCTTTCAACCACACTCTTAAAACATTGGGTAAACATTTCACCCGATTTTTTAGGTTGTGCGAATAGTTGGCAGTCATCTGCAGACGACATTCCAAAAGTTCACAAAATGTTTCAGAAATGTCAAAAGTATTGAATTTCATTACCATATTTGGAATTACCGTGAGATATACATTAAAATAAATACAAACATGCTTAGCATTGGTTCAGTAATCCTTGAGATAGACATTTAAAGTTGTGAAAGGTTTCTGACAAACGTGTTTTGTATAATGGTAAAACCAATAGCCGCGTGGAAAGTTTTAAGTGTGCAAATCACCAGAGGTACACGTTAAATTTTTAAGGATGGTGAATGCGCAATTTCGGTGATTGAGTACAACTCTTCGATGAGTTATCATATTTCGCTCGATTGATCATCCCATGCTAATTCATCTTGTTGAATTCACAGATCAAAACTTTAATCAGTTCCAAATTGGCAAGAATTGTGAGACTTGTATTCCGCGCAAAAGGAATCCATGTTGTTTCACATATTTAACGGTGAAAGTGTGCGTTGGCACGTCATAAGGCAAACAAAAAATGTTATGTTGTTCTCGACCGCCCGCTCGTCAGATTTAGTGCCGCTCCGATTTAGTGCCGCTCCGATAGTGCCGCTCCGTTCAGATTTTTTTTTAAACAGTTTAAATGGCACTGAATATTAAACTAAGTGTTTAAACCCTATCGTCGCTGTTCTGACATACCGGCACATCACGAAAAACAGCGTTTTGAGAAAATCGTGTTTGAAAATTTTCCAATTTTTAAAGACTTGTTAGAGAGCATTAACATCAAATGTCACTATCATTGCCAAAGAACACTAATAGATATACTTATGTTTGTTATGAGCATGTTACAACAACAAATTGCAATTATTAATTAGGAGTAATTATGTCATAAAGTCATGTGCCGGTATGTCAGACAGTCCTACAGCGATATGCCAGTGATATGCCGGTATGTAGTTACACGGTGGTCTATGGCAGAATATTGTGATGTGCCGGTATGTCAGAATACAAAATGAGGTTTTCATGCCGGTATTATGTTAAAACCCTGGCATATGACACTAATTAGTGCGGTATCTCATTAATTAATTACCTTTTTGTCTCAATTTTTTTGGAGAATAAAGAGTTTCACTTGTAGATCATAAAATGCAACTTAACTCATTTTGCCCAAAATGGCACATGTGCCGGTATGTCAGAACAGCGACGATATATGTGCGACTCTTAGTAGGATTTCAACTTCTTGTTGGCGCCCACGGATAAATATTAGCCTTACAATTTTCGCAAATTTGGAACTGATTGGGCTATAGACATGAAATAATCACGAGAAATTCCAAAATGCATTCCTATAAAGGTTTCACCAAAAGTGTGGCATATTATTGTTGATCAAAACAATACATCAATTATATATAATATGACGTCAACCAATATATTTTATTTTATTTGTTCTATTCGTAAATTAATTGGCCTCTTACACGCAACAGTATGCTTTTACTTTAAAGAAAACGTCATTTTTTAATACCATAATTAAACTCAAAGTATTAAAATAACAAATACAATTTGTATTTGTATTTCTCCATAAATGACTTATAGGATATCAAATGTAGACACGAATACACGATAATCGAAGCAAGACGATTGTACACGCTTTTGATACGCTTCCAATCAAGCGTAACACAAGCTCTTTTCTTAATTGAGAAAATACCAGTATTAGTAATAGTACTACGCGCCTATATATATCTGGTAGTAAAGTCTTTGCTCCATACAGGGTGTATAGCGTTTGAATAATATTGTAAGATTTTATAAGTATACACACAGAAAACACTATGTAAAAAATTGTGTAAAAATAGAACTCCATAATTATTATGTAATAGTTTACATAAAACATGTAATATATACCCAAGCTTGTGTAAATTCCTATGCAAAAGCTTAACACAACTGTTTACATAGTATTATGGAGTTCTATTTTTACACAGATTGTGTATTTTTTACATAATTTGTGTAATTTTTTTACATAGTGTTTTCTGTGTGTATAGTTACTGGATATACTGTAGATTCATCAGGAATATTCAAAAATATAAAATAAATTGACAAATCCGTTAAATCGTACTTACTACGTTTTTTTTATTTTACTTTGTTGTTTTTTATTTTATTTTTCTATTTTTCTAGTTTTGCAACATACACTTCATTACACATCAAAAAAGATTTCAACGCTAACATAATTGATAGTTGTAATGTTAACACAAAATAATCATAAGGACAATAAACAACGAACATTAATCAAAGGAAGTAAACAAAATACAAATACGTTTATTTATGCTGTAACGCATCCTGAAAATTAGTATTGAGTCTATTAATGTCGTGCACTAAATGTAAGCCACGTGAATGGAGTATGAGGAATGTGCAACTCCAGTTTCTGACAAGTGTTTACAGCTACGCACAGGTAGGTGGCGTCGCGAAAGTGTAACAATGTATGGTATTGCGCGTTGTGTAAAGCAACATTTACTCTCGTGTAAAATATTAAGTACAAGTATTTTCTATCCATAATATATTTTCAGATTTATTGTGTGAATTATTTAACTGGAGATAAAAAGCTTTGAAATGGTTTCGAAACTTTTGGGATATCACCCTGTATACCATTTATATTGGATTTGTCAAACTAACAATTTATTCCATAAAAGTGCACGGATTTAAAAGCCAATTGTGACATTGTAGATATATTGCTTGTATACTTTAATTGATCTGGTGCCCTTAACCCTTTCCACGCGGCTATCAATTTTACCATATATGAAACAGATTTTTCAAAAACCTTACCCAAATTTAGAAGTATATCTCAAGGATTACTGAACCAATACTAGGCATGTTTGTATTTATTTCAATGCCTTTCACATGTTGATTCCAAATACGGTAATGAAATTCAACAATTTTGACATTTTGGTAACATTTTGGAATGTCGTCTGCAGACGCCTGCCGCTTGGAAAGCGTTACTATTAAATAATTAATTGGTCTCTTAATCTCTATCCTATACAGAAAATTTTAGTATACAGTAGAAAAAAATAGATCTTACCATTGGAGCATAGGTTAAGATTGGGTTATAACTGATGATCAGATACTAAAGAAGGCTTAAAACTATTTTCCCTTTTCGTCGTCGATAAAAAATGTTGACATTTTTGCATTTATTTCATGTTGGCATTATTGATACTCAAATGTCCATAAGTTAACATTTTCCACGCAGTTATTGGTTTTACATAAAAAACAGATTTTCAGAAACATTTCACAATTGTCAAAGTCTATCGCAAGAATTACTGAACCAATACATGTTTGTACTTATTCTAATGCATTTCACATGATTATTCCAAATATGGTTATGCAATTTTACAATGTTGACATTTTTTAAACAGTTTGAGACATTTTGGAATGTCGTCTGCAGACGCCTGCCGCGTGGCAAGTGTTAAAATACAAAAATTTATAGTACTTAAATTTTAAGTACTATCTAGTAAAATGGGCATCTGTTAATTTAATGCTTTCCATGCAGCAGGCGGCTGCAGACGACATTCCAAATTTCACAAAATATTTCAAAAATATCAAAATTATTGTATTTCATTATTACATATTTGGAATCACCATGAGAAATGCATTGACATAAGTACAAACATGCCTAGTAGGCCTATTGGTTCATTTATCTTTGAGGTAAGACCTTGAAAGTTGGGAAAGGTTTCTGAAAAATCTGTTTTGTATAATATGGTAAAACCAATAGCCGCGTGGAAAGTGTTAAGCATTCCAACATCAATCCTCGTTTGTAAATGGTATGCTATTTTTAAAATTTGATGAGTATTAAGCACAATGAATCACCATGACAATGCTCTCAATGTCGTTATGGTATATACACATGAGATTGACCTTGGGAACCATTCCCTGGGGAGGGGCCCGGGGGCGTAGTCAACTATATTACTGCGAGTATACGTGACGACAACAATACGGGTAATGTCAACAAGGAAAAGGGTACCTTTTTTTTCTTCAACATCCTTTCAATATCAATAAAAGTGTGATGCCTGTAAATCCGGGCTCTGTTTTCTTTACTTTATAAGTAGGCTAACCCTATCACACTTGAAACTGTTTTAACCCCCTGGGGTCTACCTGACTATCTTACAGTGGTTCTGATTGGTTTATTACAAGATGTACTCATATGAATAGCCAAATTTAAATGCAGCTTGTAAAATGTTTCACTCCCATCTTTATCAGGGATACAATTATTCTAACAATGTCTGTCATTGGTGCAATAAATGATGTATCCATCTTTTTAACCAATCGGCCGGTAGTTCTCAGGGGGTTAAATGGAAATCATGTGATATACACTTATTTCTAACAATGTTCGTGAAATTAGGCCTCCTTGATCAACACGCAAAATCCTCGTTTTTTGGGTTTCGGGTCTAAACAACGCACGCATGCTTCCAGAATTAAATTTGCCCACCCCCTTCCCCGGAGGGGAATCGTTCTACTGCCATGCTCGATAATGGCGCATGATCGATCATAAAGAAATAAAATCATGAAATTGTCTACTTTAGTGTAATAATATCATCTATTGTGTGTATGTATATATCAATATATATGAAGGGTCATATTGCGCGTGCTACATTGAGCGACCTACATGTAGTAAATAATATATCTATCAACTAATTATACGTAACTAAGGCCGTGTTCCCACATAGAACAAAATCCCGAGTAGTCTAGACTAGTCCGGACCCGGTCCGGACTAAATCGCTAGTGGGAACGCGATTCAAGTAGGTCCCGGTCCGGACTCATGTGGGAACGCGATTCACTCGAGAATAGTCGAGACCCGGACCACTTCACCCGGTGACCTTTGCAATAGCGCGACTATTACTGCGCCTTGTAGTTACGGCGCGGCGTTATACATAAAGACGCGCGCGTTATAAAGGAAGACGCGCGCGATATACATAAAGTCGCGGGCGTGGTGAAATAGGACGCAGTGATCGTCACGATTTTAGGTAAACAACTTAATTAAACAGTATTTCAGCACTAGTTTGTGGTTTTATATCAACTAATGAGACTTATGTTGTTATGCGAAGCCGATTGTAGCTATTTCTACTATTTGTATCCTATTTCCATGTCATAAAGGGAATTTTACATGCGTTTTCGGCGATTTTTGAATGGTTTTAGATTTACATCCGGGTCTAAGTGGATTTTGTTTTTAGACCACATTAGACCACTTTGCTGAATCATCGTTGTGACGACCACTTATGTGGGAACGCAACTTTCAAGTGGGTAAAGTGGGACAACTTCTACTTATGTGGGAACACGGCCTAAGAAACGTAATTAATTAAGAACGACCAACATTGTATAGATGATTGGAAATTGTATATGGTTCAGCAAAAAGCACTTCAAATTTAGACGTCAATCGCCATTATCTGTCAACAACAAAAATATAACTTTTTACACGCGATTATATATATTAGTCTAATTTACTGCTGTGTCATTAGCTCTGATTACAGAATCATCTACCGCTCAAAATACTAATACAACTGTAACATATTATCTACCTCCAGTGACCAGCGTTCGGGATAAGTTAAAGAAGTATTGATATTGTTAAACAAAAATGTTCATTAAAAATATCATTTAACGTATTTTGCTATAAACCGATGATTATATCAGTCTTTTCCCAACCATTATCACTCACTTTACTGGTAGGTGTTCCGATTGCTGGCCCGATTTTCAAATTGATGTTTTTAATTGTACATAAAGGGTCATTCTTAAAATAGTCGTATTCCAAAGTTTGAGTTGCATAACTCCAATGGTTCTTATGTTAGAAGCACAAGGTGACATGGAATTTGCCCATTGAGTAGTACACAAACCACATTTGGCAGCAGTAATTCACTGAATTTTGGCCTATAACGTCTAAATGGAACATATCTTGCGCCAAACATTTTACAGAAATAATGAGAAAAATGTGGGGTTTCTTCTGATATCAAAAATATTTTGATTGCAAAAAAATAGCTTAAGTGATCGAGACATCCACCTGTAAGCTTTTCCCTGAAATAATTAGCCACCTTCATATTGGTGTACTGTTATCATACTGTACATGGCGGAGAAAAATGTAATAAAATGCTTCATTTTTTGTAATTGTATCTGATACGTGATAGCTGCGTTTAACCATCAACAAGAGATTCCAACAGGGGTTTTATGACGAGTTTTTGCAACACTTTTAAATTGATCGAGATATCAAATCTCAGGTGATACAGCTCAATAGGGATATACATTATATAACAACTGTTACCATTATAAATATATTACATACCAAGCAATGCTGCCTGTCGATAAATTCGATGCACTTCAGAGCGAGCATGCACCTGCTACAGACAGTGGAAATTGTGTTAATTTGTAGCATTTTATCCAAATTTCCCATGGTATGGATATTTTAACACTTTCCAGGGGCTATTATTTTTACCATATACAAAACAGATTTTTCAGAAACATTTCACAATTGTCAAAGTCTATCGCAAGAATTACTGAACCAATACTAGGAATGTTTGTACTTATTCCAATGCTTTTCTCGTGGTGATTCCAAATATGGTAATGAAATTCAATAATTCTGACATTTTTGAAACATTTTGTGAAATTTTGGAATGTCGTCTGCAGACGCCTGCCGCGTGAAAAGTGTCAAAGTAGTCATATTTGATTTAGTGAAATAAGTCACTGTCTGATTGAGTTGATTAACCTTTCTTTTAAAAGGGCAAGAAATTGTATATAGTAC
Organism: Ophiura sarsii; assembly: GCA_035610835.1. Taxonomy (NCBI): domain Eukaryota; kingdom Metazoa; phylum Echinodermata; class Ophiuroidea; order Amphilepidida; family Ophiuridae; genus Ophiura; species Ophiura sarsii. Next base: position 26,186,798 of record CM069449.1, read on the forward strand.
CTTTTTTTTTAAATTACAAAAATGTTATCTTCTGCAGTTGGATTATTATCATGTTAGACTCCACCGAAGAATTAAAACTTGTTTAAAATTGTTGATTTATAATTGTTTACTTCTGCAGGTTGATCATCGTAAGCGTAGACTCCAACGATGACTACGGAAACTACACGTGTATAGCAACAAATGATCTTGGTGTGGATCGAGGAGTCATTGAAGTGAGCGGTAAGTTACATCCTTAGCCACAGAAAGAGATAATAACACTTGAATTACAGTGGTCTTCAAAATAAAATAAAAACTTTTAAATACCTTCTTCTATAATACATACATTTGAACTCAATTTGTCTGTATCTGACCAGAATCAGCACTTTAACGTGGCAATTGGAAATTAATTGATACCCCAAATAAAAAATCAAATCAAACTCGTGTATATTTAGCTAAATGTGTCGACAATGACCACCTGGCTCACTTTTTTGACCCTGTCTCCTGATATCAATTTAGTTTTTATATAAAATTACTATAAATGCCAAAATATCTTGACTTTTTAAAAGTTAAAAGTTATAACTATATTGAGGAGGCAGTATCGATAGCATTAAAGGTATATGACCCGATCACTTTTTGGGGCTATGATTTTTTTTTCACATCAAGATATTTTGGTATCAGAAGAATCCCCATATTTTTCTCATTATGTCTGTAAAATATTAGGGGCCAGAAATGTTTCATTTGGAAATTATAGGCTAAAATGTGGTGAATTACTGCCAAAGGTGGTTAACCACCAGCCAGTCTGTGTACTACTCAATGGGCACATGTCTTTTGGCCTTGCGCTTCTAAAAATAGAACCATTGGAGTTATGCAACTCAAACTTTGGAATGCAACAATTTTAAGGATGACCTTTCATGTAAAATAGAAAACATCAAGTTGAAAATCGGGTCATCTACCTTTAATACAGAAAAACTAAGAAGAAGAAAAAAAAAGTGAAAGAAAGAAAGAAACAAATCTGACTTGCTCATTGTATTGTATATAGGTGTCGCAGCTCGCTTCGTATATTTGATATTGACTTAGTATCTGTGTGAGGAGGGGTGGGGATAGGGATGGGGGTGTCATTGTGTAAATAGCTTGTGAATGGAGTATGAGGAATGAGCAACTCCAGCACGTGTTTACTGCTACGCACAGGTGGCGTCGCGAAAGTGTAACAATGTATGGTATTGCGCGTTATGTAAAGAAACATTTCCGCTCGTGTAAAATAAGGTGTGGGGTGTCGTAGTGTAAATAGCTTGCGCATTTCTAAAATTTTAAAAGCAATATTTTTCATCATAATCAAATTTCATTTGCACCTATATGCTCTTGAATCCATTTCAATAATAACGCACGTATATTGCAACCGTACAATTATATTAAATTGACGAAAGTGCATTGATGAGACTCAATTTGACCTAATGCTCTTATACAGCTCTTCAGGTACGCGGATTAACGATACAAAAATGCATACGCTCTCTCGATGGCACTCAATATCACCTTTTATGATATTAAATATAGCAAAATTGTTGTGCTCATAATATACGTGGTCATGGAAACGACATGGTTTTTAAATCTTCGTTCTGTGTCATTATTCCCTGTTTGTTATCTGTTCGAATACGTGACATGTACCGTACAGTATAAAAAAGGTCTTTTGTATTATATATTTAGTTAAGATGCTACATTACTACAAGCAAAAAAAGGAGTGAACTATCCCTGGTGCACTACATCGGAAGCTTGTGTACTGCACTATGAGAAAATCCGACATGAATGTGTGCCTCTATCTTTAAAATCACTTCAGCAAAATTTAACCTTTTTTTGTAATTATAATTAGACTGTATTTATAGGCAGCGATGGAAATACCCACATGACTTTCCACCCGGGGTTGACAGTCCCGGGGTTGATCAACCCTGGGTGAACCAACCCTGGGTGGACTACAATAGAGCGCCCTCACGGAATAAACCGCATAATACTGTTTAAAAAACACCTTGGAAACTATATTTATTCTAAATTATATGTTAAAACACTCAGGGAGGTACATTCGGGGAGGTAAAATCAAGGATGGATCATTCATAAAACAACCCCGGGACTGTCCACCCCCGGGACTGTCCACCCCCGGGACTGTCCACCCCCGGGACTGTCCACCCCCGGGACTGTCCACCCCGGGACTGTCCACCCCCGGGACTGTCCACCCAGGGACTGTACCTAACCCTTAACCTAAACCTAACCCTAAGTAGCCCTAACCCTAACCCTAACCCTAACCCTAACCCTAACCCTAACCCTAACCCTAACCCTATCCACCAAGGGTTGGTGGTCCACCCAGGGTTCGTCTACCCCGGGACTGTCTACCCCGGGTGGAAAGTCATGTGGGTATTTCCATTGCTGCGTATTTATAGTGCCCCTCCAAGTAGAATTGAAAGTCCACCCGGAACAAATCTGTCCCCATCTTTAATATGGACTGTTACTTATCGATCATTGTAATATATATAATTATATATATATAAACAAGTTTCTGCTTCACAAACCAGGTTTCACTGTTTCAATAATGATTCTTTTACAATGTTTATTACAGTGAAGACGGATGTCTTTCTTTCTAGACACCCTCAATGTGTATCACTATGTAGCTATTATGTAAACTACACAATGATTTGCAACCTTGCAGGCCAGTCAGCGGTCAGTGTTGAAAGCATGCACTAAATAAAATAAACCCGCTAATGGAAATTAACCTCAACCTATTTCATTAACCATATTAACCGCATCATATGTCTATCATATGCAGTTTATATCCGTATGTGAGCGTTCATCATGATATATTATTAGTCTATATAAACCACACTCGCCTTACACCTCGTGCTATTTTACGGCTAGCTTTTTTGAAATCCCTTCAACTGAAAAAGTGGGACGTGGGACCGAGAATCAACTTACAATAATCCACCAGTAGAGGCTGTAGAGCGGTCGGATTTCTTGATGAGATCGCAAAGGCAAAGCTTATGTATTATATCACTGATCACCATTCAGACTGGATTAAAACAAATACACTCATGTACCAAAGATTGCTTCTATTTTTGAACTGTTATAGGACGTATAAAAGTAGCTATACCAAACCGGTTTCCGCATTACAAGTGACTTTTCTTTCCCAAAGATATGTGCACTTTTGCATCACTTAAAATAATCCACCAGTATAAGAGACTGTAGAGCGGTCGGATTTCGAGATCGCAAAGGCAAAGCTTATTTATCACTGATCACCATTCAGACTGGATACATGAACTCGTGTACCAAAGACACCATTGCTTCTATGTTTGTACTGTATATAGGACGTATACAAGATCTACCAAATACCGCCATCACATTTTAAGATCAGGGTGGGCCATTTATATTAAAAGCTAATGTTAGGCAATACTTGGTATAAACTGGGGCATTCCTGATTCTTCTCAAACAAATAAAATGTTAGACGGTGAAAGAATAATTAAAGGATTATGAAATCAATATCCCATACTTCCCCTAGCATGAAAAAAGAAAGAAAAAGAAGACCAGAGTGAAAATAATCAAAGTCTCTTTGGATATGTGTGGATTTTCTTTGCTTAAAAGTTACGGTTCATTGATGCCAATCTCTTCGAGTGGCCTAACTCGAATTTAGGACAATATGTATTTAAATTCTCCAAACAGACATCTAAATTACACCACCTGAATCCCTCAGTCGGAAGAGCCTCTTGTATCATAAAAAAAATCATTTTCAGTGCTAGAAAATTGCTGATTTCAATGTGTGGTTTTGTATGACTAAGTCTGTTTATCATTATACAACCCCCGATCTCTTCAAAATCCAACATGGACTGGTAGATATTCCACTTGCTGATCACCTTGTGCACCAAACCAAACTGACCCGGGGCCACAATAAGAAATTTCGCCAGATCCGTTACAAGACCAACCGCTATGGAAACACATTCTTCCCTTCCACAATTCCCATCTGGAACAACCTGCCTGCCTCGGTTGTCAATGCTGCAATCTCATGTGCAGAGGTTTTTAAAAGCCAGGTCGTCAAGTGCCTCAACTAAATATTACAATCACAAATGCGCGCATCCATCCATTGTGCTTGTCTACACTGCAAAAACTACAGAACACATCAGACGCTCCACAGAACACATTCCGACGTGTTCTACACACGTTCAGGATTTGTTGAAAGCTTCCAAATGTAACAGATATAGAACATGTTTCATGTGTTCAGATGTGTTCTGTACCCGGGGTTCTGTAGATGTGTTAATGTGTTAACGTTCTGTATAGGTGTTCTACGCATCACCATGTGTTCTGCGTGTGTTCAAGGGCCATTTCTAGAACACATCAAGAACAGATCTGTAACGGCCAGGAACATGTTCTAAATCTGTTACCTTTTTGAACACGTCCAGACGCGTTTTGACATGTTCTTGACGTGTTCTCTACGCGTCGATGTGTTCTGTAGTTTTTGCAGTGTATAGCTAAGTTGGTGATGTTACCTCTAAGAGGAGTTCCTATACCGACAACGACGTATACAGATATACAGATACACTCTATATAAGACTGATTACGGCAGTATTATTTTAATGAATGTTGACACCATAGAATGGATATTTGTGAATAATTGTAAATCATACAAACCCGGGGAGATATCTATCATTAATTATGTGCACATCATTTGTATTGTGGGCGACTTTTACATTATAAAAGGGTATACGGAACCCTTAACCGTGCCGAGAGCTCCATGACCTATATACCGTGTCCATGCAGCCAGATTAGAATTTGAATGACTTTGTACAAACCATATATTTACATAATTGTCTGTTGATATTTTGATTTATACTATTTCGTTCTAATCGTTCTATCACTCTGAGACGATTATCGTCTCAGACATCACTAAATTTCTCTAAGTAGTCTTATCAATGACAAGTGCTATTTTCCTCATTCATCTTGCCTAGAGTGTTTGTGTTGCTTTTAGGTTAATTCGTACATCATTTACGATGTTTATTGATAAATTCGCGTACAAAAATGTAAACAAATTAAGCCAGACTAAAACAAGCTATGTTTATGGGTGGCGAGACAGTTATTCATTATTCACAGACATGATTATGATACATTACATGGGCATCGACCGGACATTACATGGGCATCGACCGGACAAGACAACTTCAAAATAAGGAGGCAATTGTGGATAATACACCTACAATGTAGCGCCAATATTGCTATTATCGAACCCTGAGTTTATGCACATAAGTTAAAGGTAGATGTTCCGATTTTCAACTTGAAGTTTTCTATTCTACATGAAAGGTCATCCTTAAAAGAGTTGTATTCCAAAGTTTGAGTTGCATAACTCTAATGGTTCATATTTTAGACGCACAAGATGCCGTGAAATGTGCCCATTGAGTTGTACACAAACTATATTGGTGGTTACCACCTTTCGCGGTAATTCGATGTTATTTCACCGATTTCTCCGTAATCATACTGATTTGGACCGTCAAATTTCAGTATGTTAATCAGAAAAATATGATCTTTCATATGATATGAAAATCTCCATATGTTTGAGAAAAATCTGTGTTATGAAAATGTGATCGGGTCATCTACCTTTAACATGCACAATGAGACGAACCTTAATTCGCGTTTACAAACAAAATTGATATTTAAATTTGACCGCTAGGTGAAAAACAAGAATAATCGGGGCTTCTAACCAATTGTAATGGGATCATTCAAGTGAATGTGTTTTAGCCTCCAAATAAACTTGTACCCTTGTATGCTACCGAAATCCCTATAGTCTACGGGCAAACGGACCTCTCAGGTCGTGCGGGGTCCACAAATTTGAGGAAATGTTGGTGATTTTGCAGCAATTTTCGGAATTGTCAACACAATTCTAAATATTTCAGAAATGTTAAAAGAAATTCAAAATGTTGGAAAAAAATATGCAAACATTTTTTTATAAGGTCGGTCGTTCCCGTACATGCCGTAGAAAAGAGGGTTTTCGTCGCCTTATGTCCCATAAATTGATACCCATGGTGCCACTTGATTCAAACACTTTCCACGCGGCAGGCGTCTGCAGACGACATTCCAAAATTTCACAAAATGTTTCAAAAATGTAAACGTTGTTGTAATCACCATGTCAAATGCATTGAAATTACAATCATGCCAAGTATCGATTCATTAATTCTTTGGACAGACCTTGAAAGTTGGGAAAGGTTTCTTATACATTTTGTATATACGATTTTCAGCAAAAGAGTAACAATCACGGAGAGGGTGTCCAGTAATCAATTTTATTTGGTCAAACCACCGGTCTGCCTTTCTTTTTCTTCCCTTCAATCATGCCTTGCATGATCATCTTTTCTAGGTTGTTACCCTTGCGACGTGAGATATGGCCGAAGTAGCTCAGTATTTGGGTGTTGATAGCATGAAGAAGTCGTTTAGACACCCCGATTTGATTAACTCTTGATCAACTCTTGATCATTGCTAGTACCACACCTTTGCAATAATTTGATAATAATGTGGTTATGATAATTATTCTTTGCCTTATTCTTTGCACAGGACGACCGAGAGCTCCGCGTGTCTTAAGCTCAGCTGCAGGTTTAAGACGCTATGAATACACCCTCAAATGGGACTATGGGGAAATATATCCAGGAGATCCAGCTTTCATTGAGGTGGACGAGTTTGTCGTTCTTTATCGAGGGTGGTGGGAAGAAGTAAGTATATGAAATACACTCTTATTCTTGATTAGTCAACTTTTCCGTGTCATTTCTTTTTGACACATGTTTGTGTTACACTGATCAATTTATTGGTCTTTATGCGTCTGAAATGAGTTGGAAAAATGTGTCACCTTTTTTGACACTGAAGTGTGTCAAATGGAACAAATATCCGGGTCAAAATGATAATTGAATAGTATTCCGATTCAGATTTAACAAATAAAATGATCATTTTGAACCGGATATTTGTTACATTTGACACACTTCAGAGTCAAAAAAAGGTGACACATTTTTTTTCCGTGTTATTTTGACTAATAAGTTTTAGTTTCCCCGCGGACTAATTTTCTGTGTCAGATTTGACCATTTCCGTGTCAAATTTGACTAATCTAGAATAATTCAAACAAATCTTATTGAGATTTGGTTGGGGGTTTGTGTGGTGTGGGGGAGTTGAGGTGGAGTTGTGTGTGGTGGGGGTTGAGGTGGGGTTGTGTGGGGGTTGAAAGTTTGTACTGTGGATGATAGTTTATCCAGGAGTCCAAACTTGATTGAGGTGGATGAGTTATCATACTTTATCGAGGATGGTAGGAAGAAGCAAATTTATGAACTAGTAACTCAAACAAATTTTATTACGATTTATTACGATTTGTGTAGTAATTTTTCGCAATTTTGTTTAATTTAAAAACATTGTTTTGAATGAACTTTATAATTCTTAATCCCTCATCACACTCCATTTTATAAATAGTAGTATGTAAATATGAATATTTGTCACGAGTATTTCTTCATATGAATTATAAGGGTATGATTATTATAATTTCAAATAGGACATTTTTTGACACGCACTGTATCATGTCATCTCTAAATACATTCATTCTTAAATAACGATACCAGTATTCCTTAATACCATACTACAGGGTGTCTCAAAAAAAATACAACGCACCATTAGGCGATCATAACTTCCTAATTGAGTATCTGAATTTTACAATTCAAACAGTAAAATGACTAGCCAAATTAGTTGTTCACAATTAGAAGAAAACTGCGTTTAATTTTGTTAAGTAATTATGGAGATATCTGTCATTACGTAAGAGTAGTCACGGAACACTCCCATCCAAGTTTGCATATTTTGACAGATTTTCACTTGAGCGGCTGGTTTCTTACTCATTAATGTTCAATTAGCCAGCCCTGTTTAATACTATGATAAAAAAGTTCAATTTGTGATCTAAGAATACTGAATAATCGATCATAATACTCATTACACCCAGAAAACAAAAAACAATACAACTCATTGTAAGGAGAGAGATATGACCATACTCTTTTAATGTAAACAAAACATTTATTTTGTTTTCAATTGCGATACTAATAATTTGACCATCATGCGCAAAATTGGCGATAACTTTATAATACACATGATTTCAGCCTTCAAGTTGAAAATGTGAAGACAAGAAGCTTGATAAGTTGTATGCGCAATGTTGTTAGATCTTGAACTTGGTTTAATTACGACAATGTTCATATTTTACTAAATTACTATAATGTTGTTTCCAATTGTTATAAAAAGATTGAACTTATCCTACAAATTTTAAATTTTACTGTTCTTAAGTATAAAATGTGATGAAAATAATCTAGACAACTTTTATTTTATATTTTGTGTTACACTTTGGTCTCATCTGGCATATTATTTGGTGTAAAATAAAATCAAGAACCACAAAACACGTTAATCCATGTCATTTTGTAGAGAAGTATTGATTTCATGTATTTGCTGTCTGAATCACTCAATATGAGCAAACTTGGATGGAAGTGTTCCCAGACTAATGTTACGTATTTGCTAATTTCTCTGGAATTACTGAACCGAATCACATCCGGTTTTCTTTAAAGTATAGCAAACTATTTTGCCTTTATTTTGTTGTTTGAGTTGTTCTATTGTGTCACTTATTCAGAAAGTTACAATCCTCTAAAGGTGCGTTGTAATTTTTTCTGAGACACCCTGTATGATGTATCTTAACACTCTTTAAATTGTATCCTACGCGGCTATTAGTTTTACCATACAAAACAAGATTGTTCAGAAACCTTTCCCAACTTTCAAGGTATATCACAAGAACTACTGAACCAATAGGAGGCATGTTTGTACTTATTTCAATGCGTATCTCATGGTGATTCCGAATATGGTAAATGAAATTCAATAATGTTGACATTTTTGAAACATTTTGTGAAATGTTGGAATGTCGTCTACAGACGCCTGCCGCGTGAAAAGTGAACAGTCAGTTAGTGGACAGTTTAATGTGTCATGGTCGCAGCACTTCTTAAAAATGATTGAACCTATACCTGACTACGGATATAGAACCCGTCCTCCCTATTCTTAACACCGCGTCTTATTGTATTAACTCTAATTCATTTCTTCCCTAGACTGAAAACGACAAGTTACGCGTTAGATATTCCAACCTAATGCACCTAGAGAAATCTTTCAGACCAAGTACACGAAGCCGTTTACCGCTGCAGATGGATTTGGTTGATCTGAAAGAAAATATTAACTACGAGGTTCAAATCTATGGACGTAATAGATATGGTGCTGGCAATATAGCAGAGTTTAACTTCACTACATCAAAGAGTAAGTCTTTTCCCTATCCACACATATACGCCTAACCCAAAACGTTCCCGGTCAGGTGCTTTTATGTCATTGTTTGCAAAATCTAGCCTAACTTTTATCCTAATCCTAACCCTAATCCTAATCCTAACCCTAATCCTAAAAAATGGGGTTTACATAAAAGTTGGAAAGACAATAATTAAATACCGTACTTTATTATATAGAGAATATTAAAACTATATAAATGTTCATACAGGGTGTCCCAAAAGTCTATGCACGACTTTGAAGCTTTGTATTTCACAAAATATAAGTCGTATTGAAAATATGAATACATATTTAGAAAGAGGAGATGTGGGAAATAATTTTGATACCAAACATTGGAGTAACATCTGGTTGTAATGCCACCCTAGAAGTAAAATATATATTACTGCAAAAATGTAATTTTATACTTTGGAGGAATAAAGTTCATAAATCCATACCTATTGAGATTAACAAAAGACGGGTAGAGTTAGTTACACGGAAAGTGATCCGTCAATTAATGTTTATAATTTTACATTACAGTGATCCCATCATAATAACAAACTATATATGTCCGCTGCTTTAATGTTTTGTTTGATCTGAATCTTGTATGGAAACTTCTTCAAGTCCTTACGCAAAATTCTGTGAACAATTGATCTTTTAATCTTGTTTTCTGCGGAAAGTCGGCGAATAGATCCCTTTGGACCTTTGGCTACTGCATGTCTTATGACATCAATGTGACTTGTTGATCTACCAGTCTTTCTACCACATCGATACAAACCATGCACAGTTCCTGTGTTAAAGATGTATCCACTAACTTCAAAATGGATATTCTTCCTGGTGCGCGTTTCACTTTGAAATGTTTCTGAACTTTTGTTGAGTAAGTTGAACTGAATTTGTTTCAGCGTAGAACCATACAATTTGTATTCGCTTATCATATGCTGTTTACCATCTTGAATGAAGACTTTTACTGTGCAATGTTGTCTACTACGCCTATTTATGTTATGATGAGTGACCGAGTTTGGTAATAACATTAATGTTGCAAGGTAAGCATGTGAACTTTGACTAATACGCAACGTTGCTTTCATACTGTTAATTTATGCGCACCTGATTTTAGCAACAATGTGTGGTATTTGGTATGGGTGGGTCTGGCACATGGCCAAAAACTTCCAACCAGTGTTATAATGTTTTAGGTTCACCAATAGGGTTGTGTTTGGTATCAAAATAATTTCCCAAGTCTCGTCTATCAAAATATGGTTAAATTTATACCATATGATTTATATTTTATGAGATATGACTCTTCAAAAACGTGCATAGACTTTTGGGACACCCTGTATATATTATTGTTTCCTGTATGACAAATGCAAATAAATAGTTGGTGCGCCGGAATCAACAAAAAGAAGAAGAAAAAAAATCTAACCATATCCCTTATAATTACTAAGTAGGGTTAGAGAAAATAACTGGGGACTATAAGGGGATATTAGTATAGGTGATAATAGACAAGAGGTTTCTAGACCAAATGACCCTTTCCTAACTATTATCAGACATGTGTCTACAATAATTTTGTATCATAGATTATAGAGTAGCAACTTTGCGCGCTGACAAAAATGGATATCTATCACTATACTGAATTTAACCAAATGTGTTGATACGCGACGAATGACATGTGATATTTCATACTCAACTGGCAAAAGTATCGGCCCGCTGGGTGACTGTGCTTGTAGATCTTACGGCAATGGAATGAACAAGATTATGATTTTGGTCCATTTAGTTACACTAGTTTCCCGGACTAGTTTATGACCAAGTCCGACCAAAAACCCAAGCCTAGTTAACTATTGTACCCAGCATGACAAATTATGTATAGTAGTTTCATTTCAAGTTACATAATCCTGAAAGCGGCAAGTCACTTATCTTAGAAAAAGGACAAGTTAAGTTGCAACTCAAAAATGTTAAACAACGATATTTACAAATCGCTATATTAGACAAGAGGTTTCTAGCTAGACCAAATGACCATTTCCTAACTGTTATCGGACATGTGTCTACAAGAATTTTGTATCATAGATTATAGAGTAGCAACTTTGCGCGCTGACAAAAATGGATATCTATCACTATACTGAATTTAACCAAATGTGTTGATCCGCGACGAATGACATGTGATATTTCATAATCAACTGGCAAAATTATCGGCCCGCTGGGTGGCTGTGCTTGTAGATCTTACGGCAATAAAATGAACAAGATTGTAACGTGATACGTACACGAATGAGTTTTGTCCATTTAGTCACTCTAGTTTATGACCAAGTCCGACCAAAAAACCCAAGCCTAGTTAACTATTGTACCCAGCATGACAAATTATGTATAGTAGTTTCATTTCAAGTTACATAATCCTGAAAGCGGAAAGGCACTTATCTTAGAAAAAGGACAAGTTAAGTTGCAACTCAAAAATGATGTTTACAGATTCACGCACGTTACATCTTATATTGGGTAATAATTATAATTGGTAATAATTGGTTGTACACATTATGGCAAGTACACAGTAAAAACTATTTTAAACAAGCAGTTGTTTAAACAATGTTTAACAGTTTGAACAATAGTTGTTAGAGTGACAGGCTTAAACAACTGTTTGGGGTTGTTTAAAATAGTTTTTACTGTGTATGCCGAGTGTTGATATTGATAGGCCTACAACAAAAATGGGGAAGGCTTCCCAAAATAATTATTACAAGTCCCACACCACCAAGTAAATTCCCTATTGTTTTGTGTGATTAAAAGGTCAAGTTCATGTTAATATTTCTCAACTTTAAAGCCAGTTCATTCAAATTATTGCTTTTATTGAAGTTCAGGATGTCCTATGCTTAAAAATAATCACTTTTGTGGCGGGGTTGACCAGCCCTTTTTTCACTACGGGCCAATGAAATCTAGCTTAGGTATGACATGCTGTCTAGAGTCTAAGATACGAGATTTTAGCCGGTGGTAACCAGGTGCAATCAGGTAAAATAAAACCAGTCAAGAAAAAAATTAGGGATTTGGGGCCTAATGTGGAGAAAACAATCTACATTTAGAACATTTAGGTACATGTTCCCACTCCCTTAACACTTTTGGACCCGTGATTTGACATATCGCCGGTACTAAATCATCTAAGGATGTGTCTGTTTCCCACTATATGGTCCAATTAAAAGACTGCAAAGGACATAAATATTCCACAAGGGCATAAACTAACCTTCAAAACCCTGAAAATGGGCCACATAGTCAGCGGTTGACAACATATTAAATGATTTATTACCGGCAAAATGTCAAAATCACCGGTCCAAAAGTGGTAAGGGATGGGAACATAATGATTTACAGCACATTGTTCCCTTTCTACGAAGTTTGAATCAGACTTACCGAGAGGTGAATCCTAATTCAAAATTCCAAATAGTATTTAGTGCAATCAATTACATTAGAGATTCAAATGTGGCCGTTGTACATCGATTGAACGATATTTGATTCATAATCTGATTATGAAATGATATACAACGGTCACACTTTGATCTTCTGATGTATCTAGGTGATGAAAATAATAATAGAATAGGTCGCAATGGACTGTCGTCACGCACCGTTGACTACGTCACAAAAGAAGTAAACAAAGGTCTCTTACACGCCGTGACGCGATCGCTTGTAGAGTGTCAAACACAAGTTGTTAAAACGACTTATGACGTGGTCAACGGCAAACTGTACAAAACAATAACAAAAGGCACAAAGCACCCGGATGACCGGGCCACCTATACACACTTCGCGTGTATCTCTCACCATGCACTTAGACAGTACATGGTGAGAGATACCCTTAACACTTTCCACGTGGCTATAATTTTACCATACTCTGTAAAAGCCAATATTTTCGCGTACAGATATTTTCGCACATTTTGATATCATAGACATTTCGCGATTTTCTTTTCTTCACGGGCGACCTTCTGGATGTACTGTATGAATGTTGAAAACATTATTTTTGCAGAAAGCGAAAAGCGCGACAATAAAACCACCGCGAAAATTTCAGCTTTCACAGTATACAAAATAGATTTTTCAGAAAACTTTCCCAACTTTCAAGGTAGGCATATATCTCAAGAATTACTTAACCAATACTAGGCATGTTTGTACTTGTTATAATACATTTCTCATGATGATTCCACATATTCTGGTGATGAAATTCAATAATTTTGACATTTCTTCAAAATTTAGTGAAATTATGGAATGCCGTCTGCCGCCGACTGCCACGTGGAAAGTATTAATATCACATCATTGTGGCAAAAGATACGTATTTTCAAACTAATAAAATAAAAGTCCACATTTGGCATTGTGCAGCACTAATCATGAAGAGAGATGCCATGTCAGGTGTATACAGTCTTCTTGCATTTTTAGAAAAAATTGGAGCATGATGCCATAGGTGACAGCTACCTGTCTATGTTACCCGCGTCAAAAATATATCGGTCGCTTGTTGAGAAAACGTTCAAGCCCTTTAAGCAATGTTCTTTTTGTATTTTTTGTTTGTATTTATTTATTTGGGCATTACGACACTGGATAACCCAAGAAAGCCTCGTTGAAGCTTATTTCCATTGGGGTCCGTTAGATGTGTGAACAGCTACAGACCGGGATGATCCCCTACTCTTTACGAAAGAGTCTGTAACCTTTAACGTGCTCGGGTATTGTTCTTCCGATGCACGGGACCACCATTTTTATGTGACTTCCGAACCACTGATTTTTGCTGCCATTAGGAAATAGTCACAATCACTTCGCTTCATTTACCAGGCTATCCGACACGGCGCACACAATGTATCAGCACTTAGATTGTAATATCCCCTAAACAGCTTCCCAGTCTCGCTTGGGTCGACGCTTGGGTTCAATGTAATCCAACGATGTCCATCTTATCATAATTTCCATTTTACTTCCACAGAAGACATGGTAGAATTGTACACAACACCCATACCAATCTACGGTCAAGGTAAGATGTACGCAAAATAGTGGGTTTTTTTAATTTTACTTTAATTTTGAGATCATGCCATCTTAATAATTTATATAATAATTCAAGTTCGTGACAAGGAGACATTACTGGAATAGAGGTCTCCCAGGGAGCCGCGTTGATTAGAGTTGACGTCGAGTCAGTGAGTTTTACGTTATTTGCTGAAACCAACCGCCTCAAAAACCCAACCGACCGACCGACCTTGTGAGGTCAGTTCGTCCATAGAACATGGGTGTGCTTTACGTAGTCTTAAGGTACTATTGCACGTTGGACGGTCAAATTTGTCTTAGAAGGGAATGTCGGAAATGGCAAATATATCGAGGGCTTAGAGGTAGAACTGACTATGTCCATTTTGACTCTGTCCAGATAATTGTACAAGTAACATGGATATGAACTTTCTTTCTGTGGAAAAAAGTGTCTATATCTATATACCCTCACTTTTGATTATGTCCGTGAAGGTGTTTTTAGTTTTGTTGCAAAACAGGCCATGTCCAGCAGGTGTATGTCCAAAAAGTCAAAATGGACATAGTCAGTTCTACCTCTAAGCCCTCGATATACATTAAAAATACAATCATTGTTAAAACGCGTGATACATAATTATATTGATAAGCTATACCAAATATTTACTAGCGGATACGTGATACCAGCAATAGCATTCATTATACTAATGCAAGTTGGACGGTCACATTCCGTCTTTGTGGGTAATGCCGTAAAAGGTAAATTAACATTAGATATGCTATGAATAATTACCCTGAAAGTCAAGACAATCAATATGATATATAAGAAGACAAACCATAAGTACAATTGTTGAAGTTATGAGTCGTGAACTTGTGAGGTCAGTTCGCCCACAGAACACGGGTTGCGTAGCTTTATGGTACTATTGCACGTTGGACGGTCAAATTCGTCTTAGGAGGGAATGTTGGACATGGCAAATATACATTAGGTTTGCTATACAAATACAATCATAGTTAAACGTGTATTGATAAGCTATACCACATATTTACTAGCTGATACCAGCAATTGCAGTCATTATACTGATGCAAGTTGGACGATCAAATTCCGTATTTAGGGGTAATGCCGTAAGTGGTAAATTAACATTAGGTAAGCTATGTATAGTTACACTGAAATTCAAGGCAATATGATATATAAGAAGACAAATCATTTCAAGGTCTATCTCAAGAATTACTGAACCAATAGTAGACATGTTTGTACTTATTTCAATGCGTATATCATGGTGATTCTGAATATGGTATTGAACTTTATTAATGTTGACATTTTTGAAACATTTAGTGAAATTTTGAACCATTAATTGAAGTTATGAGTCGATTACATAGCCAACTCTGTCTTGAAAGGGACAATCGAAGGGGAAAATTGACATTAAGATAACTGTAAAATTTGATGGGCTGCTTTTAAAGAATATTTAGAGAGTGTTTGTTATAAATAAATCTACAATGATTTTCCGATATATATATATACCCTAATTACTCTTAGGTAACGAATCGTACAACTGGGATCTTTATCGTGTTTTGCTTTCCGAACTAGACATAGGTAATATACAGCGTGACCGAGAAAATTGGGTCCAAAATGGGAGAGCTTATAATGTGTGCAAATTTCCTACAAATGCCGTAAATACGTAGTCAACTTTTTGAGATATACGAGATAAAGTGAAAGCACGTTGTAAATCATTGTTACTCAAAATCCGTCATCATTTGCATCAAGGTAGACCTTTACTGGAAATGGAGTTAGCCAACAAGTGTTGTCATAGCGAGATCTCAATCGGTTTAAATACGACCACAAGTATTGCTAAACATACATTTAACACTAGCAAGCTTATCAAAACCATTATTATTATTTTCAAATGGTATACCGGTATTCAGTATTTAGAATCCTTAAAACAGAAATCACTACCTGCCTGAAGCGGAATGGGAATAATGCATCGCAGGGGTGGTTTCATAAAAGTTCAAATGAGGAAAACTGTTTATGACATAACTTCAACAACGTGTATCTCACAAAATTGGGCATTGGGACTTATTCACTTTAGCAATAAAACAAAATCCAAAACTAAATCACAGTATTGTACAATTGTAAGCTCTCCAATTTGTGCACCCAATTTTTTAAAATAAAAATACACGAAGAAAATGACCCTTAAACCTGTATACATACACTAAAAAGGTGAAGGTGTGAAATTAAAACACTGAGCTCCAAAGTATCAGTGAACGTTAGTACCTTTTACGATGACGCTAAAGTCAAAGAAGATATCGTGTGCAGTCCAGTATGCTTAACAACAGAGCTTTTCCCCAAATCAAACCGTGCTAAACGTGTGTTAAAGTAATTAACAGCTGCAGGTCGCCTGACTTTCACCCTATAAATACATGGTAGGCCTTCAGATGGGCATACTAAAAGAAAGAAGTTGAATCTTAACTAAAACGTGCATATAATGTGTTATTTAAAATATAAACGGTCTTTAAGAAAAACAAGAGAGGACTGAATTGAAGTCTTATCAATTTTACTACTAGCAGCAGGATTTTCTATAAAGACTCTCGTTTAACAACATTAAATGCCTTTCATTGCGCTGTAATGTCAATGGACCCAATAGTGGTAATGGACACTGATGACAGAAATCAGTAGTCATGTGATTAAAGTGACGCATGCTGGCTGGATTGCACAAGAAAACTTCTTTGCGCTTAAGTTACACTTGACATCACCCATCAAACAAAACATGCTCGTGAAATATGAATCCGAAACCTATCTTGCCTAATAAACAATGGCTTGTGATGTTTCTAGTGGTCATTCTCCTTGTTCAGAATCGAAATATGTTGCTTAAGGTGGGATATATATCTATCTGTTCGTCTTATTGAAATAATTGTTTATCCTTTAAAGGTCAACCAAAAACTTGGTTATTCACGTGAGTTTTTTCAATTGATAAGTTTAGAAAAATATAATGCAAAAAGAATGACTCTTAAATGTTGTCCAAGGAAAAGAAAGGTACATAAAATCGATCATAACTACCCGTGTTTCTTTGTAAATGTGGGATGAACTGTATACGGTTGACGCTTTACTACGTCACAGGTGTAACTCTCAACTCGGTATCGATCCGGGTCTCGGTCAATAGGTCTGAACAAACAAAAGTCATAAGTAGAAGCTTATGCTATCGATCTATTGAGTTTATGTGTGCAAGTCTGGGTTACACATGCAGGGTAGTAACCTGCCATCGTTAAAAATGATACAAATTATTCAAGCTTAGAAACTATTATTGTATTTCATGGGCAATATTAAAGGGTGGTTATTTTGTACTTGTGTCTTTTACAATATCCTCCATCGGATGAAACATTTTGGTTGACCTTTAAACATTGGTTATAAAGGACACATACGCACTATTGACAAATCTAGTCTGTATCGAGGAAATTGTCTGTTTTGAAAAATGGATTTAAACTATAATAAGAGGGACAATCGATAGACCATCTTATAGCCACATGTTTTTTCCTATACCCGTTGAGTAGTAGAAAGTACCTCTATGTACAACGATATCCCTTCTAGAGCACATCATAGAGCGTGTTCCTGCTGGGGCACTGCAAAAAGTAAACGCTAATAAACGCTAAGTTTCAATCGGTCAGTTTTTAATCCCCCTGTTTCTACTCGCGAAAAGTTACCGCTAAGTTTATCGATCCTAGTCGATGGGCCACGATATTTGACCTTTTGTAATACCAAACAATGCCACCCCACCTGAAAAAGATTGCTTCACAATAATATGTATAACCTAGCGTGACACGGTTCACGGCGCAAACCGCTAATAATCGCCTTTCTGTTTCTATTGGGTTTATTGCCGATTATTACCGGTTCCAAACCTGGGTTGTGAAAAAATACCGATTATTGCCGGGTTCTGCCTGTATCTACTGGGCAAACTTAGCGTTTATTAGCGGTTTCTTCCCCAGCAGAAACACGCTCATAGAGGCTAAATAAGGGATCACGTCAAAACTCGACCGCCCGTTGACCGCCGGTTACGGCCGGTTCCGTCCGGCTCTCACAAAATGTGTCGTCTGTTATAATATACACACATAATGAGGTCAAATAGTTACACTCTGGTGAACACGACCGGTTGATACTGCCTCGTCACACGCGTGAGCAATAAAGTCTTGAAGTTATAGGTTCTCAAGTCTCAGTTGACAACCAGTACAATACAGCTTGATTTTCGCTGGGGTTGGCTTTTTTCAATCTGTTTATAGCTCAATTAACTTTTTAAAATCAATACCGAACGTATATGAATGGTTTTTTTATAGAGCGATTATAGAGAGAGCTATTATGACCGCAAAGTAACAGATTGATAGTGTAAATTGGTCTGGTTACAGCATTAAGTCAACCGGTGGTTGTTCAGTGTTGCATGCGTGAATATTCATATACCAGTAAACCATTTGACCTGAAAGAACCGGGCGGAACCGACCGTAACGGGCGGTCGAGTTTTGATGTCTTCCCTAACAAGTTTAGTAACACACGCACACACTTTCTTTCTATGTTTATATTATTTCAGCAATAGGACAAGATTTCAAGTTGTGGAGAAGCAAAAGTGACAAAAGCGGCACAGTCAGCGGGCACCATCACGCATCACCAGTCGTAGTAGTTTCTTTGGCACTCGCACTTGTATTTCGCCTTGCTTTACTCTGAGGTAAATGTACTATTTCATAGGCCCACAATCCGCAAAAAGAAAGTCCGCATTTATATATGTAGTGAATTTATGACATACACTAACATTGTTTATAAACCTTTTAAGACGACAAATCCACGCAAATGTGTGTTCCTTTTTTTAACAGTTATGTGTTTCAAATTTTGAACACTCAATTTTATTTAACCTTCGCTCTCCCGGTCATGGGATCACTGGCGATGACCAAAGCTTTTGGAAGTTTAAAGTATCTACAGTATGATACCCCGATCCGATTTCTGCTGCCAAAGACTATCAAGTGCAACTATTCCAGTTTGCCAACAGTATTCATGAACTTTTGAAAATGTGATGAATTTATTGATGAAAATTCACCTTATTGAGTTGTTGATATGTGCACGTGCTTGTATGTACTTTAGTTGAATAAGTTCCAAATTGGCGAGAAATATTCATTTTTTTATCCTTCCGCAAGTAAAAGAAATCCAAGCGTACGAACGCGCACAATTATGGCCACACGCACATAAGATACACAGTGCGTTTTTTGTCGTCATACACGCCCGCGTCCTTCTATATTCATTCGCTGCTGTAAGGAGGCTTCGCCAATTTGGAATTGATCAAACTATAATATGAGATGAGCAGCTATTCGATTTAGACCATATTTTGCACCAGGTGTAAATCTGTTTATATATGTCGTATTTCAAACTGCATTGTTTTTAAGAAAACGTCGTCAATTTTAGGTAATTTACAGACTTCGAAAACATACAGGTATAAACCTGCAGCTTAAATTTCTTTCTGGGTTTATATCAATTCTTATATGACGATCAGATTCAATGTCATATCATCAAATGAATGTGGACTTTCTTTTTCCGGTGCTTAGTTGTCTAACCTTAGCCACTGAAAAGCGAACTTTAAAGATAAACATAGGAGTCCTTATTCTATCGATCTTTGTGTTTCTTCCACTTGTTAATATTCCTTTATATTCCCGCATACCATTTATCCAGCAAATATACTGCCTTTGTCTGTTATTCAATATGAGTACAATACATTGTAAAAAAACAGTTTAGCTGGGCGTACCGGACAGGGTAAATCTACGTTAATATTATCGTGAATTAATTTACAGAAAATTAAACAGTTGATATTATGATTAAATAAAAGAGTTTATCTCAACCATTAATATTAATGACACAATTCACTGCTCAGTGCTTACTAACAGTATACATGACACAATCTGCACATGCGTACACACTACTTGCGAGTTTTTCCCTGTTGACGGGTTGTATGAGTACGTCTTCATAAACTCGAGAATCCATTCGTTTACCTATTCACTCATCTCGTAATAAACATGGTTAAGTGTGCCACCTATGCGCTCACACTTACTTCAGGATAAGTATGACAAACTTGACACTTTTTATCAATTGAAGTATGTTATAGATATATTGAGCAAGCACCGAGAAAATACGTCAACGAATCAGATAATAAACTTGTCTTAAATGCGTGCTTTTACTGCAATAGTCATCATTTTTTTAAGAGAATCATATAAACAATGTTTTATCTACCACCAATCTATCAGCTACAGATAACTCAACTCTGAAAAAGTATATCCTATACAATTGCATGCTATATTGTTATTTCATCTGTATTATTGTATTAATTAGACTTTTGTTAAGCATGATGTTTTACATAAATCTTATACTACTGCACACCCTATTTATGTAAACTCTTAAGTATCATACAATAAAACTAACAACAGCAATGTGTTATTATCCCATTGTCTTTCAGAAATGAGAAACTCGAGATCTGGTGCCACAATTATCCAGGCGTGTTTACAACTGGGATTGGTTTGTTTTGTTACGTACATGATTTCTACATAGATTTTTATATTTATACAAGTTATATTGAAGGGTATATAATTGTTGGTCTGTTTCAATTGAAAATGCGATAGATTGTGGAATGTGATACGTTTCCGAATTAATTTGCAATGAACTGCACTCAAATACACGGAAACAGTGGCATTCTGGATTTGCACTTTAAACACGAAGATGCCCGGTATGAAAGGAGCCATAGTGCCCCTGGATCCATAGTCCGGCCTCCATAGACATACACGGCATGAAGCGTGAAACTAGTGTTGCGTGTGGAGAGAGTGCCCTATACCAACCTAATGTACAGGGTGGACTATAATGGCTCCAGTGGTCTATGTCTCCTGCTACACAGGCATCATGGTTACTGCTGCTAGTAACTGTACGGGTATTGTATGCCGCATACCCATATCGTCGCTATTCTTGTATGTTTTTCGGGCCCTTCAGCATGTATTAAAGTAAAACTGCCCAACGGTTATGCAGAGGAAGAGTTGCTTTATACATGTTCCGGGGCAAGAGAACTTACAAGGTTTTGATAGATGTGATTGTGTCACTTAAAAATGTTTAAAGCAGACCGCCTAAAGGTCATACATAGGAAGTATTACTTTATACATGCTGAAGGGCTGGATGGAGATACAAGGTTTTGAAAGAATAGCGACGATATGGGTATTGTATGCCAAATACCCATATGGGTACTGTTTAAATACCAGTAAAGTACCACCGGAGTAGATGTACAGTATCAGTAACTCTGGGTATCAGAAAATGGCTGCATGGGTGTAGACGTAATGGTCATGAGGCTAGAAATTACAGAAACCCGATGTCGTTGGTAAAAAGCTTAAAAAGAATACCAATGTTACCCTATGCGTTTTTTAAAAAAAAACACGTAACTTTGAAAGCAAAAAAGATCAACAATTTCCCAAAAGCTAAGAAAAAAATACCTTTCCGATACTACAATTTTTATTATGTTTACAGAAGTTGTAGCTAATGTGTGTGTCTAAACAAACATATCCGAGGCTTGATGGTATCTATATGAGAATTGGTAGCTAAAAAGACTCAATGGTAAATAAATCAAATGGTAATATACTATGGTAACATTGTAGCCATACTTTGTATTTTATTTTGGAATTTGAAGGGGGAAAAATCACTTTTTCATTGAACTTCAGGGGTAATTATAAGTTTTAAAATAGAGTTGTGCATATATATTAAGTTATAGGTTTTCAATGATCAAATACATCTTTCAATTTATGGTATTCAATACCATACATCTTTTTGTATAATTTCAATTACAGCACACTATATAGTGCTGGTTATGACGTAGGGACTAGTTTTGAAATTCAAATATATTTCATATAATATTTTTAATTTGAAATGTAGGATAGTTATTAAGGCTCATGATATAAGGATAGTGTACACTAGTTATGGTCCAGTTTACACGATGTGTATACAATGCATGTATTTTCTGCAAGGGTCTTATCTACTATAGGCTGGTCCAATGCATAAAATGCGTCATGTATACCGACTTGACGCATGGAAAAGTGTGCATGACATTTTCCACAACATTTAGAACACTGGGCATGTTTTGACATTTCATGGTCAGTCACATTGTAAACAATGACCTTCATCCAATCAGACTAATACTCTCCACGGGGCTATTAGTTTAACCATATCAATTTACAAAACAGATTTTCCAGAAACCTTTTCAAATGCTCAAAGTCTATCACAATAATTATTGACCCAATACTAGGCATGTTTGTACTTATTTCAATGCATTTCTCATGGTGATTCCAAATATGGTAATGAAATTCAATAATGTTGACATTTTTGAAACATTTTGTAATATTCGGAATGTCTTCTGCAGACGCCTGCCGCGTGGATAGTGCTAAATGAATCAGTCCAGTATGTGACTACTGGGTCTACACGTGTGTGGGTAAAATTCACATGTAAATAGGGCTATTTGCATGGGTTTAAATCTTCAAGTCTGGAAAGGAAAATGCACGTGGAAAATACATGCATAAAATACACCGAGTAAACTGGGCTTTAGCATTCTATGGAGCCATCCAGGCGGGCATCCAGGTATAGTTAATATTACCGTAAATGTTGTAAGATCACAGAAAATTTGAAAAATTGAAGAGAGAGATAACAATATGCAAATTAGAATTTTGCTAAATGAGTGAATTAGAGACAAGGGGATACCCTGCTTCATGTCCCACCCTAGGTTGCAGGATGAAAATCGGAATCGTTTATTTGCTTGCTTTTGCTTTTGTTTAAACAAAACGTTTGAGTGCTTGAGGAGCTCTGTGAGGCATTACTGTGTGACTTTACCAGGCCGGTCTTTCTTATTCCATATTCCCTAAATTTCCCTACTGTGTATCAATGCCTAATAGCAGTAATAGTAATACATACAAGGTATGTTTTAAAAAAAATAGTCATACTTTGTATTTTATTTTGGAATTTATAACAGCACCATTTTTCTTTCAGGAAAAGTATATGTGACGTGATCAAGCAAAATGAGTTTATTGAATTTTGATATTTGTCTATCATTCAAAAGCAGGAGCAAAATGCTACAGGATGGTCCAAACCCCACTAAAATCGAACTTCTAGTGTGTGTTTTTCTCAGTTGGTAAACTGTTTGTAATTTAAAAGTTACAAACAGTTTACCAACTGAGAAAACAAAGTAAAACATAAGAATTTGTCACTTGTACGACTCATTCCGCTTGATCGCGTCACTTATTTGAAACAAAGACTAACTAAGATTATTTTGATTTTTTTACCATTAGTTACATAATAGATTAGCCAACTTTTATCAAATGTTAAATCTAAATATATTCTGATAAATTATTGAATGAACAAGTTCCACGAAGCTACAAGATACGCACTAGCGCGGGGACTTGTGCGTATTTTCAAGCTTACGGAAAAGTGTGTACGCATAATGAAGCATACACAGCACATGCTTCTTGGACTTGTTCGTTGTTGCAATTGTTCGTCCACTTAATTAGACTATAATAGTCTATCATCTTTTTTAAATGATTTATAGTGTATAGTGTTAAAACAAATATGCAACTGGACCTTGTTAAATATTGTGCTGCCAAGGCATTAAGTTTGTATTAAAATGCTCAAGCAAGTTTTGTAACAATTATTACTTTTTATACACAATTATTATGTTTTACAATGACAATTTAATAACATTTTGCAATCAATAGGTTAGATGTAATCTTTATAATCTTATTAGAAACAAAGTTCTGACAGCTTGAAAACTTCTCAACATGGCATGTACCACCAAAACACTGGTCACATACTTTTGAAAATTTGTGGTCCATGCCTGTTATCTTAGGGAGCACATCAAAACTCGACCATGCGGCAACCACCGGTTCCGCCCGGTTGGACCGCATATTATTGTTTAGAACAATAGAAACCGGCTGCAACCGCACGGAACCCCATGGAACCGGCGGTTGCCGGGCGGTCGAGTTTTGATGTGCTCCCTTAATGCCTGTACCATATACACTATTTGACAGATAACCTGTAAAGTTGTGAAATAGGTGGATTTTCAAGACAGTGAGCGTAAAAGAAATATCAGCAATTTTTATAATCAGCGATCTTTATGATCTTATTAAAAACAAAGTTCTGACAACTTGAGAACTTCGCAACAGGCATGTACCACCAAAACAGAGGTCACATACTTTGGACATTCATGTTATAATGCTTGTACCATAATACACTAGTTGACAGATTACCTGTAAAGTTGTGAAATAGGTGGATTTTCAAGACAGTTAGAGTAAAACAAATATCAGCAATAATAGAATAACTCTCAATACTTATTGTCTCATTTTTAAGATGAACACTTAATTATTATGTTCTCTTTCAATTTTATATACCGTACATCGGGCCACATTCTCATACAAAACGAGGTTGTTAAGCTTAACACATGTTAAACTTTGACTTTAAATCGTTTAACTAAACGCAATTCTCAAAACATGCTCTAACTCACTGATAAATATGGGTATGGGGTAGTTTATACGCGTTTAACTAAACTTGTGCACCAATTGTACGCCTTGAATGATTACTCAACCGTGCCTGGTGCAAGCGGACATGTGCATTTGAGGAATTTGCTCGATATTCATTGTAACACATTTGGGCCAAAATAAATTGAATGCCTGTATACAGTGAACGCAGAAATGCGCCACCACAAGTTGGATGAGATTTGCGGAGTTTAAAATCAGGTTTTGTTAAACACATCGTTTAAAAGACAAACTAGCGTATAATTTAGACACAAGTTTAGTTAGTCATGGTTTTAAGCTAAAACCGTGTTCAGTATGAGAATACGACCCATCATGTTTAATGCAGGTATCAATTTGAAACTTGAACCTATCATCTCAATCATTCACCTTCCTTGATTGGTCAGAAAGATGGATACATCATTTATTGCACCAATCATAGCAAATGTTAGAATAATTGAATTTGTGGTACAAATTGGAGTGACATATTTTAGAAGCAGTATTTCAATTGGTTATTCAAATGAGTATATCATGAAATTAACCAATCATAAACATTGTTAAATAGACAGGTAGTGCCCAGGGGGTTAAGATTCATATTTTCCTGTAAACATGGTAAAAGTATCAGTTAAAGATTCACCTATAGATGAGGTGACCGTTGTTTACATTTAGAACGCCCTCTGTTGATTTGAGACAAAACACACCGGGCAAGAGTTCCTATAGTTTACATAGGCCAGATCAGTTTTTCTAACTAGATTGTGGTGTCACAGCAAATTGTTATCAAAACTGTCTTTAAACTTGCTTAGGAATGCTATAAGCTATCGCATTTCACACAAACAATTAAAAATAAATGAGTTTTACAATTCATATTAGAAAGAAATTTCATGTTATCTTCATTAACTTTACTGTATATTCTGCCTGACGGGAATCAACAGAGGGTGTCCCATTTGTAAATACTTGACGTCACCGGTCACACCATCTATAGTGTTGTTACTATAGTATGCAATAATTTGAATTAAGGGTGAATATTCATCACATATTCGTATCTGTCTATCATATAAATTGGTTTTATTCACTATGTACTATCCTTGAGTGTAGGTTCAAGATTCATGACACCGGCATAAAAAGTAACATTATACTGTCAATAAACTCTAAGCATATTGGTAACTCAGTGTAGATTTTTATAATGATTGTTCTTGTAATATTTGAATGGAAGATTGCAAGATGGAATGTTATGTGAAATATCAACCTGGCATCAGGGCGCCCTCTATATCCAAAGGTTGTCAGAGATACGGTGAGATGTCAATGCTAAGAACCATGCATATCAAATATTGCTGTACAATGAAGAGCTCACTTATGTAGGTAGCTATAATTCAAACCATCACTAGACTTTAGCGAGATGTAAAATTAATTTATATCTGATGTCATGACTACATAACTTATTATAAAACATTATCACACTCCCACATTACAGATCATTTCTCTTTCTCGAGGTGTTGATGTCACAGTGTCACCACGGTCATTGGAGCCTACCATAGTCGCTGTCATAGTGATCCTTTGGACTTGAATTTGACCAAACTCGAAGGTGCATGGAAGCTGAATTTCACTGCACTTTTGCTTGCCTATTTAGAATAACACCCAAAGCATTATGACGGTGACTATGAATCATCCAGCAATAAACTACCGTATTAAACCCTATTAAGCGCCCATGACCTTATAAGCGCCCACCCCTGTTTTTCTTAATGACTACCAACAAACAATTCCTTATAAGCGCCCACATTTTCAAATGGTCAGCATCCTCAAATGACCACTTGTACATATATTTCATTTAGTACATGAAATGATCAGCCTCCTCAAATGACCATCAAATGGTCAGCATCTTCAAATGACCATCAAATGGTCAGCATCTTCAAATGACCACTTGTACATTTTATTTAGTACGATAAATGAGTTTGAAAAAGGTAACATAATAAGTGCCCACCCAAAATGACTTTGCTAACCGCCCTGGGCGCTTAATAGGGATAATATGGTAATCACTGGGACAAACGATGGGCCGAATAACTAAAGCTGAGTAAAAGCTTTTACTTATAGCCTTTTTCTTATAAACATCAGCAATTACTGCATTTAGATAGTAAAAGCTTAAATTAGGTAGCAAAGGCAATTCATTTGTTAAACAAGTGGTTGAGTGGATACCATTCATTTATGTATGTATTTATGTATAAATAAAGATGACTTTTTACCAGGAATGTGAAGCATTTACTTCAGATTTTGAAAAATCCAACTTGAGGATCTTGAACTTTTGCTAAGACAATATTATAATACTACATGTTGCATGTGTGTAAGGGAAAGGACAGGGTATATATCACTATAATCAAAACAAAGAATTCTCGATCAAATCGTATACGATCCCTCAGTGTCCCATGCGACTGGGGCGTATCGTGCATGACCGCGTCAATCGCGATGGCAAGGCGCAGTAAAACAAATAGGTAATTGACCAATCGCGGCCCAATCAACAAGACCCCACGCTGCGTGATTGGACAATTATGTAAGTTCATGTTTATTCATGTCGCATACGATCATGTTGTGGTGTGGTTGTTAAGGGCTCATCACACTGCGTTCAAAATTTGGATGAACACTGGCGTGACTGAAATAAACGTTTTGATCAAGAATTCTTTGTTTTGATTATATCAGATATTGATGAATCATGATACCAACAATTGTGTCAGTTCAAGAATTGGAATCCCTGGCATTTGCATATATTATCTGTCAGAAAAATGTTATTGCCAGCAGCAACTGTGCTAACGTAAGTAAATGTAAAATCAATTACTAGTAAATGCTTGATCTGCTATTATTATACTCCAACCATTTGCTAATCCGTTCAAGCATAAGGTATGTAGTCAAGTAGAAGGTTATTTATATATTTTTCAGCAATTACTTTAGCTAGACATTTTACTATAGTTTGATCAGTTCCAAATTGGCAAAGCCTCCTAACAGCAGGACGTGGACGTGCATGAAGGCCACAAGTGCACTTTGAATCATATGCGTGACGCATGCATGCGGCCAGAACCGCGTGCGTGTGGCATAATCGCGGGCGTACGCTTGGATTACTTTTTCGCACAGAGAGATAAAAACCAAATATTTCTTGCAAATTTGGAACTGATTACACTATAGTCAACCTTTTCTTTTTGCTTGACCTTTTACTACTTAAGTAATTGCTTTATTTAAATTTATTTGTAACATGATCAAGCGGAATGAGTCACATGTAGGTAGTTTTCCATGTTAATATTTGTCCATCCTTCAAAAGCAGGTGAAAATGCTATAGTATGGTCCAAACCCCACAAAAATTGAACTTCTAGTGTTTAATTTACAAACAATTTAACAAATTAGAAAACAGGTAATGTATACATATGCCAGGGATTACACAGGCTATCATATTTGTGGATAAGCAGTTTGCATTCAGCTTTTACATTAAATTAGAAAACAAAAGTAACACATAACAATTTGTCACATCTTTTTAACTATAACTCAAAAACAATATTTCTGACAGCCGACTCAATCCGCTTGATCACTTCACATTTATCCGGCCCAGTGGCGTAACAGCCGGGGGGCAGGGGGGGGGGGGGGGGCACAGTGCCCCCCCCCCCCCTGAAGGTGTTCAGCAGGAAATTCAAACCTACCCACCAGGAAAAATGGGGGGAAGGGAAAAGAGGAAAAGAAGGAGAGAAAGGAAAAAGGGAGGAAAAAGAAAAAGGAAAAGGAGAAAAAAAGGGGAAAGACAGAAAAGAAGAAAGGGAAAGAAAGAAAGAAAGAAAATTTCGCAGTACAAAAAGCAGAACAGTCACGAGGTGACTGACTGGAAAAAATTTGGGGCAACCTTTTACGAAAAATTCCGGGACGGAATTATTCTAACCAGGATTTTTATTGGCTGTGCCCCCCTTGACAACCAACCTCTGTTACGCCCCTGATCCGGCCCAATGCATTATTCCTACAATATCACCATGGAATAGATCCCTAATAGTTATATGCTTTAATTGTACTTGATGCACACTGTACATGGGCGTGACGTCAGATGTAATTTATAATTACCCTGTTTATATTGTAAATATCATAGTTGTAAAAACATTTATCTCTACAATAATTCATAATTTGATCACAGTACTTTATGAGGTAAAACCCTCGTCTGACATGTTCTTGCCTTGGGCAACTTGTATACGCATGCTCACGATTTTTGCTTTTTTTTCTGAATGGACACCATTCAAAATATTTACTTGTAACCCACCTTTTCACCAAAATGATTACTGTATTATCCCTATTTTAAGCGCCCATGGCCTTATAAGCGCCCACCCCTCTTTTTCCCAATGACTACCAAAAATTAACACCTAATGAGCGCCCATCTTTTTATTCACTGTAGCTCAATATAATTTTTTTTAAAAACCCATTTTTTTCCTCAGTGTGCATGCAGGGTGTGGAAAGTGCACATTACATACCATTTGGTCCTCATGCACATTACTCCATCAAAATTGTACTCAAAAAAAGAAGAAGATAAATGACTTAAAAAGGTAACCTTAATAATGCGCCCACCCAAAATGATTTTGCTAAAAAAAATAGGGATAGTACGGTACCCTTTTTTTCTACATTGTAGCATTTTGTCAGAACAAGTATTTTGTAATTTGAAACAAAACATATCATATCATATCTTGACACCCTAAACTATAAGCAATGCAAGCATTGCCAAATTGGGTTTTTTACAAGCACGATCCAAGGGGGGGTGTACTCAGATATTTTTTGGGTGGGGATGTGCCGCCAGAAAAGTGAAAATTGACCCAAACATTTACCAATTTCCGAGGGAGAATGGACCCATATATTTAACAGAGACCCATAATTTTCCTACAGATTTGACAGATTTGGCTAAAATGTCTCTGAAAAACAGCAAATTTAAGGATTTCAGACCCATACATTTACCAAAAATTGGCTATGAAAATTGGGGTCATTCATTTACAAGACGGGTGAAAAATGGGACCCTATTTGGCGGCACATCCTCATGACCTCATATCCACAAAGTACCCCTCCACGGTCTTGATCCATCTGGCCAAGGGACTTGTATTTTTAATTAACACCCGCCCCCTGACTTGCACCTCAATAATCAATTTGAATTGGAGTACTTTTTTAAATCTTCTTTATGTTTCATGGCATATAATCAAATTTAATTATAGGCAATTAAAATCAAAATTAAATTAAAGGCATATTATGTCAGACGACGATGGTCATGCGAATCCTAAATTTTGAATTCGTATTGGAATAACATGTAATCGCGAATGTTAATCTTTTCATTTTGAAAAATTCATCATAATTAGAAGATTTTTTTCCAATCCAAAACCGTTGGAGTTGGCTATATAACCAACTCCATTGTAAATGCTATTTTTAAAATTACTTTCATCGTTAACCGGGCGATGACTGTTAAAAAAAATTCAAAATGGCGCACTCCCATTGCCATATTGGAACGATGAAATTGTGTGGCCATCGTCGTCTGTATTATGTGATTTTTTTCATGGAACGCCCTCTATCTTCGATTTCATCCTCTGAATGCACTTTGGTGTCAAATTACATTTATAAACATGAAACTAAAATATCTTTTTTTTTTCTCTTTACTGTTTTTATTTCGCTCAAAAAAACATAAAAACAAATCACATACAGTTACAATACGGTAATAGAAAGATAATAACATACAGTATACACTCCTGGGTTATATGAATAAGCACATCAATAAGTATAAAATAAAGCTTAAAAATAAAGCTTATATACAATCCCTTATCTAAAATTAAAGCATTCGCAAAGCACTCGTATTGTTGTCAAAAGCCCTCGAGCGAATGCTTATATTAACCACTATACAACCACTATAGGTCTGCCTTCATATGCTTTCGTGTATCAGAAAAACCGCTAAATAACCCTCGAGTGCTTTTAAATAACCCTCGAGTGCTTTTATTGCATTCGCAAAGCCCTCGAATAGCCCTCCTCAGAGCCGAAAAATGTAAATGAGCTTAGCTCTCGAATGCTTTTGACCACTATTGAATGCGAATGCTGATTAGTGGTTGAAACATTAATACCATTCGAGGGCTTTAATAGCATTCACAAACCCCCTCGCTATATAGCCCTCAACCACTATTGCATAGCACTCGACCACTATTGTATAGCCCTTGACCACGATTGTATAGCATGCACTTGCTGAAATGTTCGTTGCGCTGTATATTGAGGTTACGCAATGTTGCATGGTTTAGGTACCATTTGGTTACATGCTTTCAAGATTATATTGAACCCTATAATTAACACTCTTGAGTACTACGAATTACTATGATGCGGTGTGCTTGTGTCACCCTGCAAATACAGAGGTTCGGGTTCGAGCCCCGGCGGCGTGGGGGCCCTTTTTCCTCTTGCTTTTTTGACGCGATAAAATAAATATTCATTTTTCATAATTTCTCTAATTTTTGTCTCATTTAACCCTAACACTCTTGAGTACTACAAATAACTGCGATGCGGTGTGCTTGTGTCACCCGGCGTGGCAGTTTTTTAATGAAACAATGGCCCGGACAATTTACTTGGTGAAGTATACTGAGCCAAGTATGGTTGACCCCCCCTGGTCGAGTGATAGATTGTCTGCCTCTGAACACAAGAGGTCCAAGGTTCGAGCCCCGGGGGCATGGAGGCCCTTTTTCCCCCTGCTTTTTGGCAGCGAAAACAAAATAATTGGAAAATGTGCCTCGGGGGTTAGGGTTATATGCAACTCTTTCTTTCTAATGGACATACCAGAGTTCCATACAGTGGCGCGCTACAGAGGGTCAAGGGGGTTTGCCCCCCCCCCCCCTCAAAAAAATTAGTTAAAATTATAAAAAAAGTAAATATTGATAAAAGGCAATTTTTGTCCGCGTTGTGCGCACATTTTTTGCAAAATTAGTTAGTATTGGATCAAATTTGACAATATTAGCGTAAAATGTAAACAAAAAATGTGCGCGCATACATTTTTTTGTCCCCCAAAAATTGTGATTTATGCTGTAAAATTGGAAATTTTCACAATACATTAATTTTCACGCACTGCCAGGCAATCTCAAAATTTGTATACCCTTAATAGGCTTGAAAAATAATAATTTACATGAACTTTTGGTTATGTGATACGAACCCCGGCCGTAAATGACCAATGAGCATTTTAGGCGTACAATGTGGCACACATACATTGTAGCTGATCAAATATAAATCAGAGACAGTGCTCATCTGGTACAACATGCATGCACCCCCCCCCCCCCCCCCCCCCCCCCCTCACCCCATTTGCATCCGCAGCATACAGGCCTGCTGTTGCCTTTATAGTAATCAAATATGCATTATACATGTATGAGAGCCTTATTTTACATTACTGGATAAGCCTAATATGATGTGTGTGCAACATTTAAAGGTTTGCAAACAAATGGTATTTATAAGCTTATACTACATGTAACTATACATAAGCTAATGGACTTGACTAAAGTACAAGTTACTAAGCTTACTATATTTTACACATTTCAGCTATCTGAATGTAAGTGCAGTATATCCACATACCTGCTCTGCAGACAATAGTGATTCACAATTCACATATATATAATAAATACCTCTGAAAGAAACCAAAATATCCATCATAATTATGATCCACAACCTACTGCCATGAACACAGCTACTACAACAATAACAAATTTGAAATGGCAGTTGGTGATTATGTAACATGTATGCAAATTAGTGAACCACTATTGTTATCTATAATAGAACCACTATCCATCTACTCCAACAATAACAAATTTGAAATGGCATTTGATCATGTGACATGTATGCAAATTAGTGGACCACTATTGATATCTATAATAGAATCCATCTATCAACCACCATCTATATCAATAGCACTCAATGCAACCACTTTGAGCAACCACTATCAGCTCTCGAATGCTATTTCAGCTAAAGTAAACCACTATTAGATACCCATTTTAGCACTCGGCGAACCGCTAAAAGTGCTCGAGTGCTGAGATACCTGTAAAAACCACTATAATAGCCCTCGACCACTCTATGAATGCTTTGTGAGGGCTGTTATAGCATTCGAGTTGGGCAAGGGATTGTGCTTTTTTACTCCTCACAAAACTTTTCTAATTTTGTCCATTTATCAATGAATTTATACATTGTGTTGTTGCTGGTAGAGATCTGTTTCTCAAGTTTATAATGAAACTTAATTAAATACTTAAATGCAAGAATTGAAGGTATTCGATTTTGATATCTGCTATCATAGATAACCTTTTTGATAAGTATTAGGCATAAGTTAATTAATGCACTACAGTCTCCTCCTTTGCCAATGCCAACCAGTATTTTCTTGTAATCAAGAACAATATTAAAATTCATGTTGAAATCAAACCATATTTTAAATTCGTCCCAGATGTTAATGGCATGAGCACAATCCCAAAAAATATGCTTTAAAGTCTCAGGGAAGTTACTGCATAAAGTACAATTCACATTGTCAACAATTTTCATCTTAAATAATCTACTATTAGTCATTAAGCAATTCAAATTAATCTTGTATTGGAAAATTCTTGTCCTAACATCATGACATGCCTTAAACGGCATAAGGTAAATACTACTCCATTCATTGTCAAACACATTAAGCTCATTTTTGTATTTCACCTGGGATGTAGGAGGTTCCTGAATTTTCTGGACTAGAATACGATAGATGATTTTGGATGTCATATTGTCAATGTGAGACTCATTATTCTCGTGCGTCAATATGAAACCTTTTTTTTTACAAAGGTCCCGTTTAAAGCCACTTTTAAAATCTTGCTTCCAAGAAGCTGGAATAGCATCAACAATGCTTCTCCAATTCATGTAATATTTATTAGCAACCCCACGTTTAGTCCAAACATCAAAGGGAATAATTTTACCATTTGTATTATATAAATCAGAGATCATATTCATACCACACCTGGAAAAATGCTTATAGTAAAAAGGCTTATGATTGATACAAATATATTGGTTATTCCATACACATTGTTGAAGATGACCATTCTTGTCAGGCATAATAAAATCAAAATACGACTTCAGCATATCCTTATAAAATATTGGAATATTATTCCATTTATGAATTTGAGTTGGATGAATATTACAATGGAATATTAACTCACCACCAAATGGAGCGAGATACTCATTCAGAATTGATTTCCATGCAGCTGAAGTGTTAAGGTATTTATTTACCCACTTAATCTTTTGAGCCTTGAATATTGATTTCACATCGATCATTTTTAAACCACCTTCATCAATATCACCGATAAGTGTACGCCTCTTTATAAGACCTTTACCACCTTTCCACAGAAATTCATATATGATTTTATCTATTTGCTGTATTATATAATCTGGAATATGACAAACGGAGGCCAAATATATAAACTTGGAGAGAGCAAAAGTCTTGATCAAAATAATTTTACCAGCAATTGTTAACCTTCTACCTTTCCATATATTAAGAATGGTTTTTACCTGCTTTAATTTTGGGCCAAAATTCATGTCCTCAGCTGCCTTTTCATCATATGAGAAAAATACACCCAAAGCCTTTATCGGTTTTGTTGGCCAATCAATGTTTAGCGGCTTGTCTATACTCATTCTCTTTGAACCAATCCATAGGCCCTTTGATTTACTGGCATTCAATTTTAAGCCAGAAACCTTGGTAAAAGAATCAAGAAGCTTCAAGAGTGTATTGGCAGAGTCAACCCCATCCATAACACATGTTGTGTCGTCAGCATATTGGATTAATTTCAATTCAATGTTGTTAATTAAAATACCAGAGATTAATGGGTTACCACGAATTGAGTTTGATAGGAGTTCTATCGCTAAAATAAATAAAAAAGAACTCAGCGGATCGCCCTGCCTCACCCCTCTATGTACAGAAAAATATTTAGAGGTTAGGCCATTATTCAAAATACAGCTACTTATATTACTATACAATGCTTTCACATGATTAACAAAATCAGGACCAAAATTGAAGTGTTTAAGGGCTGCAAAAATGAAATTCCACTCAAGCGAGTCGAATGCCTTCTCAAAATCTAAAAAGAGCAATAAACCGGGGATATTCTTATATTTAGTGTAATCAATAATATCTTGAATAGTTCGAACAGATTCTGCAATGTTTCTGCCCTTGACAAAACCACTTTGGTCAATATGAATTAATTTATGAATAACACTCTCAACTCTCATTGCGAGAGCTTTTGACACCATTTTATAGTCAACATTCAGCAATGAAATAGGTCTCCAGTTCTTTAAATTACATCTATCCTTACCCTCTTTCTCAATCAATGTAATAACAGCTTGTCTTTGAGAGGATGACATTTGACCTCTTCTTAAACCTCTGTTGAGTACTTTAACCAAGAAAACACCAATTTTATTCCAGAATTGTAAATACCATTCACAAGAAAGTCCATCGTTACCTGGGCTTTTATTCTTAGGCATTTTGTTAAGAACATTAAATAATTCCACCTGAGTGACATTACCTTCACATTTTAACATGTCATCATTATCAAGTGTGGGTGTTACATTACCCTGCAGAAAAATATTATTGGAACATGCATCTTTGTCAACTTTGGATTCATAAATGTTCTTATAGTACTCACATTGTGCATTTAGAATTTCATTAGGGTTATTAACCTCAATGCCATTATCCAAAATTAATTTCTTGCATTGTTTCTTCTTGCAGTTTCTCTTCTCCAAACTCAAAAAATATTTATTACTCTTCTCCCCTTTTTCAGACCATTTGATTCTAGAACGAACAATAATACCATCAATAATTTTCGAGTCCAACTCTTCCAACTCATTCCTTACAACCTGAATATCGGCCAATGTAATTTCTGATGGATTGTCAGCCAATGATATCTCAAGTGACTTAAGTTTCGTGGTAAGCTCATGGATTTTATTCTTCTGTTGTAAGGATTTCATCTTTGAGTGTTTTATAGTCATCTCCCTAACCTTAAACTTAATCCATTCCCATTTCACTTGAATGTCAGGTAAAGATGGATCATTAAGCCAATCAGTCAAGTTTTTATTCATATTTTTTATGTAATCATCATCATCAAGATACGAATTATTGAACTTCCAATGACCGGGACCACGGATAGGGTCTTTATGTAATTGAACATTCATAACAATAGCGGAGTGATCAGTTCTAATACCTGGTATAATATCAGTGTGTGTCATATACTCATTTAGATTATTACTAGTGAGAAAGAAATCAAGTCTACATTGAATAAGAGGGTTTGGTTGACGCCATGTAAATCTGCTACAGTTAGGATGCTGAAATCTCCATATATCAATTAAATCCAAATTATCCATAATATCAGAAATTTTGTCGACAACTGCATCCTTGATTTTTATAATCCCACCTTTCTTATCAATCTTAGCATTCAGAATACAATTAAAGTCACCACCAATAATAACGCTCTTTCTCATCAAAATTGTTGTCGTTAAAGTAGTTATTAAGATCAATATAGAACTTTATCTGCATGTTTTCAATATTGGGGGCATAAATATTAACCACAACAAACTTCATGTCATCTTTGACAACATTAATACATAAAATTCTACCATCATCGTCATTATAAATATCAGTGACATCAATGTTATTGCCCTTACGAAAAACGATAGCAACCCCTTTACTGTTATTGGTACCATGTGAAAATAAAATGTTCCCTCCCCATTCTTGCTGCCATTGAGTTTCAACCTTGACAGTGCTGTGAGTCTCCTGAAGCAGAATTAAATCAGCATTGGTATTTTTGCACCAATTGAAAATACTCGCCCGTTTTTTGAGATTCCCAATCCCCCTAACATTCAATGAAATAATCTTTAAATTAGTGTTAACGGGTGTAGTCATTTATGATCAAATATACCATGTACAATCAAATCAATGATAGACATATTATTATTATTGCGACCGGTAATCACAACACCTGTGTATCTATTGTGGAATTCAAAAGCATGCATAGCCTCGAAGGGATTAAAAGACTCGCCATGAATGACAAAAAAGGCGCTATGGAGTGTAGGTTGATCAAAACAAAACTATTTAAATGGGTCCGGGCGCGCAGAAATCCACATTAACATAATAGATGCAGTATGTGCGGTAAATAATCGTGATGGCGAGCATAATGGGGTGGGCAACAGATAGTCAAATGACACGCGCCAAAATTTAAATATCAATAAGCAAGGAGAAGAGATCAGGTGTAGAAATTCACGGAGCAAAAACATGACAGTATACCGTCAATAAGATATGCGTACTCATACATGTATATAGCCAGATTGTGTACATTGTTACAAAAAAGTATACAGCAGAATTACAGATAATAACACAGACAAAATGAGCAATTTTTATACTACAATACACGTACATATCAACAAAAACAAAATTTTGAGGAACTTTTTTTTGTTCCTCCAAGTCCGTAAGATGGAAATACAGTCTTGCAAAACATAAAAGTGCGCACCTCTGAGTAGTCGGGAGGAGTGCTATTCTCCGCATATTTATTATACGGGAATTTCAAAATGCGGCCGGGAGTCCGCTAAAGTATACTATATATTTCTCATTTACTATAAAATGAATAATTGGATTACAAATCAACTCAATCAACAGTTCACTAAAAGTTTAAACAGACAAATTATCACCTCATCGCAAACCGTGAAAATCATTTCATGCCTATGGCAATTGGAATTAGATTGTTTCCGCATCGAAACGTATGAAGAATCAATGTAAACATCAGGGTGAACATTGTAAATTAAATAACCAATCGCTTACCGATAGTCTGTATATATACATCCATAAGGATCGCTTTCCGACAGTCTATTATAAAGGAAGCCATGTTTCCAGTGAAAATGAAGATGAAAAACGGTTGAATAAAGGTTGAAGAAAATCAATGTAAACATTAATTTCAAGCAAATCGCTTACCGATAGTCTGTATAATACATCCCTGGATCGCTTACCGATAGTCTGTATAATACATCCCTGGATCGCTTACCGGCAGTCTATTTAACAAGGGAATCCATTTTTCCAGCGAAAATGAAGATGAAAAAAAAACAGGTATTGTAAGCTCTCTCCGGAGCTCACTCCAATCGCTTTACCGATATAGCCAGTCCGTATAATATAGGTTGAAGAAGAACAATGTAAACATTAAATTCAAAACCAATCGCTTACCGATAGTCTGTATAATAATATCCATGGATCGTTTACCGACAGTCTACATGTTTCCAGCGAAAATGAAGGAGGATAACAGCCTGATGCGATGAGTAAAAGTTGCATATGAAAACACCACGGTCCGTAAAAATTAAGCTTTTTGGTCAATATCACACACGAGCAGACGCTTGAGTCGTCCTGCGCCGTCTTTCACCAGCAAACACGCTGGGACGTTCCAAGGTATCAAGGCAAATTGACCATCTTTACGCAGCCTATTTCTTTCCTGTACTAGTCTCTTGCGGTCTGCTCTAACTGCTATTGTAACGTCGTCTGATATAAATATCTTGCTACCTTTGTACTCGTTGTTTTTAAGCTTTTGGGGGGCAAGCTTCAGCAGTTGCTCCCGATCAGTGTATCTCAGCAACTTTACATGTATTGGCCGTGGTGTTTTTCTCTCTCCAGCCTGCGCCAGTGCTAATTTCCCCATTGGGCTACGATGTGCTCTTTCGATTTCAATTTCTCCATCCACTTTCATGTGATGAGTAAAGAAATCCGTCATGAATTCCTTACAGTCTATAGAGCCCTCACTGCTCTCTGGGATGCCCCAGATCACGATGTTGTTACGCCTTGATCTATTTCCCATGTCATCTACCTGTTGTTTTAGCTTGTTAAATTCATCACGTTTGACGAGGGAACTCTGCTCTGATTTTAATTCTTCTAGAGTCGTGTTCACGTTTTCTGCTGAAACTAAAATATCTTGCAAGTTACAGAGCAATACGTTTCCTAATTACTTCAAAATCAAACAGTTCATTTTCTTAGTGGTTTTCTATTTCATAGATTCCATGGTTTGATACTGTGTTAACGCCGTATTGTTTCTGGCTACGATCACGACTCAGCACAAGGGATATGGAATGCTCTATGATGGAAATTGAACCAAATATGTTGACAAATTCCAAAATTGGAAGCAGATTTCCTTTCATGATTTAGCAGATGGAAAATACAGTCACGATAGATTTATCATAAATCAAACTTCATTATAAGAGAGAGAAAAATAAGTGCAAACATTTGAAAAAGATCATATAATATCTGTTTAAACTTCAAAGGTAAGCTGAGATGTATATGGCTATATGCAAAATTTCCATTTACTGAGTCCAGGAAAATCTTTCCTGATAAATCAAACTTCATTATAAGAGAGAGAAAAATAAGTGCAAACATTTGAAAAAGATCATATAATATCGCTTTAAACTTCAAAGGTAGCTGAGATGTATATGGCTATATGCAAAATTTCAATTTAAACCTTTTGAGTAACCCTCACATATTATAAAAATAAGATGTGATCATTCAAATGGTGGACAGAAATAGTTGTCCAATGGTGAATAAATGGCTTTGTTTTTGAGGCTACATGCAAAATCCTAGCTGTTTGATAGAAGTATAATTAGGAGGTGCTATTATAATATTGGTACATAATTATGTTCAAGAAAATAACCTTTTTAAAATAATTATGCAGATGAAATCTGATGTGTGTAGATCATTTTGAGGTAGACGTCCTTATTATGTGGCGTATTCTTAAGTTGTAGACACAGAATTAGTATACATACAATTTTGAAATGTTTTTAAGAAAATACGAAAAATATGTAATAAATAAAATTAATTGATCAAATATGCTATCATGTTGTGACTCGATTTATTCAATGTGAAGATTTGTAAGTTGGTGTAGCTAGGTTTTTCATGGGGAGGTGAAAAATGAAAGTGAACTGACAAGGACTTTACCAGAAAGTGTTGCGAATTGCCGCCGAGTCAGAAACTTGAGAGCGGGGAGGGGGGGGGGGGGGGGGGGGGGGGTGACGTGGTGTTCCCAAAACTGGCGCAAATAATGAGCCTTCGATAACCAACAACGCCAATTTCGACCGACACAACAAGTTGTTGAGAAATTTCTCCTCTTTAATGTGAGATATTGCATGCTAGAAATGGTTGATTATTGAGGAAGTTACAATCCCAAATGTAAGGTCAAGTCTGATTTTCATTTTCACATTTTTCTTTTTGAAACGGGGAGATTATAAATATGACAGGTAAAGCATATATGTGTGGTGTATTGATCAACTGTAAAAATAATGCGGCCGGCCGAGAATCCAACAACTTGGGCATTGACCGGTGAATTAGCCCTACCACTCTAGGTAAATTAATAATTGAACGAACACAACTAAGCAGCGGCGTATCGCGTACATTGTGTGAAGTGCGCACAACCATTTGCGTGATAATTTCGGGCGCGATCATCTTTGTACTGCGTTCGAGTTGTTCGTTCAATTATTAATTTACCTTCGTCAATAATGTGCCCGTATGGATCCGCGTGTAGAAAAGCAAAATGTGATATTAGTTGACATTACATTTGGGATTATAACTTCCTCAATAATCAACCATTCGTATCGTGCAATATCTCAAATTAAAGAGGAGACATTTCTCAACAACTTTATAACTTAATATATTTATGTAGGAGTTATACTTTACAAGTTTTCAGCCCATTTATTACCTGGTTGGTTACTTATTGTGTTGACTGTATTCAAATAAGGGGGAAATAAGAAAAAACAAATGCTTGACTTACTGACCCAAAGGGCTAATAATCTGTAGAACAGGGTCATTGCCTTACACATTTTTAAAAAGAAAATATGAACATTTTTAAAACAAGTTTGAGACAGTTGTTAAAGGTCAACCAAAACGGTAATTCGATGGGAGATATTGTAAACAAAATACAAAAAGAATTACCCTTTAATATTGCCCTGAGGAACACAGAGTTTCTAAGCATGTATAATGTGTAACATATATATTGAAGAGGGCATGATACTGCCCTGTATACGTCACAGGTGTAACTCAGACTCGCACACAGAACCTCAATAGGTCCATAGCAAGTTATTTACTTATGTTTGAACAGACCTATCGGCCCAAGACCCGGACCGATACCAAATTGAGAGTTACACCTTTGTTTGTTTGTTTAATTTGTTTGTTTACGCGGTCAGTCCATACTGACACACGCTTGGGTCCTGAAGGGATTGCTCAAGCAAAATGTTCAGGCCAGGCTTAAAAAGCCTATATAAGCATGCTGGCTGAGTGAAATGAAAGTTAGAAAAGATGGAAGAAAAGAATGAAGTAAAAAGAACCACTTCTTTGTAAAGTTAATAAAGTTAACAATTTTGCTGTCAGCTTTGGACAAGAGAAAAGAATAGTCTTGATCCAATCTCATTTGCCAAACGGGCTTGACATATAGTAAAGTGTCATCCATAAACACAGTTCATACCCACACTAAAAAAACACTGGCCATTATGATTGATTTTATGTATATATTTAAGAGTAATTCTTTTTTCATTATATTTATCTATGCATAATTTATTGAATAATACATACTTGCATTGCAATTTTGGTTGAACTTTAATTGAAACAAATTTTGGTTTTATTTTTTTAATTGCCAACATTTTCTA
This sequence comes from Ophiura sarsii, assembly GCA_035610835.1. NCBI lineage: Eukaryota > Metazoa > Echinodermata > Ophiuroidea > Amphilepidida > Ophiuridae > Ophiura > Ophiura sarsii. The sequence continues at coordinate 26,228,240 of CM069449.1, forward strand.
CTGATCCTACCTGAGAGGTTGAATAATCTGCAAAACACAAGTGTTTGTCATCTTAGGTATAAAAGAAAAAGTGTGCCACAAACTTTCTCAAAGCTAATGATATTATCAATTTTATTAAGTATATGTTTTGTAACTCTGATGCATATTAACATTAGTTTCATTCAATTACAGTCAGCATCATATTGCAATAGACATAATTCCAACGATGCGTGTGTACACCGGGGTGCGTGCGTATACAAGCGTACGGAAGTTCGTACTTGACGCTTTCAAAACAATGACCGCTTTCAAAAAATAGCATTATGACAGTGACTTACATCAATAAACACACAATATTCATCAACTTTATCTTGGATTCCGTGACCATTTGTTTGAACCATTGTTTATTGGTGAATTTGTTAACTAGAACCATTTTAAAAGAATTTTTTTTTTTTTTTATAGCGCAAATTCGAAAATGGCCACCATACAGGGCCCCAAAATTCAAATGGCTTCAATTAAGCCAAACACAAGGATTCCAAAAAAAGTATAGTTTGCCCTACTTCCGATGTTTGGTTAACGAGTTATCTGGTAAAACGTAAACAAGTCGTTGATCTTTGCATGGGTCAATATTTAAACATTTCTTTTAAAATGTTTCTAGTTTACAAATTCACCAAAAAAACAAAGGTTCAAACAAATGGTCACGGAATCCAAGATTATGACCCTACTAAACTATTCATAATAGTACAATAATATGGAATAAATAACATTTTCTATAAGTGTTCAATAACTTTATATACAAACATAGTGAACCTTGAACATCTCTTATATTCTAAAAATATAATTTATGAATATTTGTTATAATACTTTGTGCAATTGGACATATTGCAGAATATGTACGCTTATAATACAACTAAATTGTACAAATGTTTTACTTCATTTTAGTAACACAAACGACCTTGAAGGCCGTGGGTGGCCCTATTTCTTCACATGATGTTTACTATTCCACATATATATTCAGTCATATTCCAAAATTTGAGACAATTTGCAAACAAGTCATAAGTTATATGACTTGCTTTAAAGGTATATTATGTGATCTTTCCCGGGAACGCCCTCAACATCAAAAAAAATTGAAAGCAGATTTTCTTGCAGATTTATATTTCTGATCATAAATCGTACATACATTCCAAGTTACAGGGCGATACGATTCTTAATTACTTCAAAATCATGGTTTTAGAGTGAAAATAAACTGTCGGGTTAACACAACAGTTTATATTTTCACTCTAAATTCACTCTAACACCATGATTTTGAGGTGATTAGGAATCGTATCGCTCTGTAACTTGGAATGTATGTACGATTTATGATCAGAAATGTAAATCTGCAAGAAAATCTACTTTCTAAAAAAAATCATGAATAGAGGGCGCTCTCTGGAAAAGATCACATAATATGCCTTTAACTCTGGTTGATGCTCTTGACTCCAATAAATGAGTGACTGTACAAATTCAATGGGATAAGTGATAGTAAATCATCTCATTTTAACAATCGAGTCACAAGTTATGACTCGCTCTAACAAGTCATAAGTTATGACTTGCTATAACTATGGTTGATGCTCTTGACTCCAATAATTGAGTCACTGTACAAATTCAATGGGATAAGTGATAGTAAATCATCTCATTTTAACAATCGAGTCACAAGTTATGACTCGCCCTAACAAGTCATAAGTTATGACTTGCTATAACTATGGTTGATGCTCTTGACTCCAATAAGTTTACATTATAGATGAGGTGACATTTGTTGACATTTAGGGCGCCCTCTGTTGGTTTGAGACAAAACACACCGGGCAAGAGTTCCTATAGTTTACACAGAACTAAATGAGTTTTACAATTCATTAGAAAGAAATTTCATGTTGTCTTCATTAAAGGTAGATGACCCGATCACATTTTCGTAACACAGAATTATTTCAAACATACGGAGATTTTCATATCATATGAAAGCTCGTATTTTTCTCATCATCATACTGAAATTTGACGGCCTAAATCGGTATAATTACGGAGAAATCGATGAAATAACGTCGAATTACCGCGAAAGGTGGTAACCACCAATATCGTTTGTGTACAACTCAATGGGTACATTTCACGGCATCTTTTGCGTCTAAAATAAGAACCATTAGAGTTATGCAACTCAAACTTTGGAATACGACTTTTTTAAGGATGACCTTTCATGTAGAATAGTAAACTTCAAGTTTAAAATCGGAACATCTACCTTTAACTTTACTGTATATTCTGCCTGGAGGGAAACAACAGAGGGTGTCCCATTTGTAAATACATGACATCATAGGTCACCTCATCTATAGAATAACATTTATTTTTCATATGATATAACACATAAAATATTAAATTATGAGCAGAGTGACCGCATCATTCGCTGATCGCAGTAAATAAGCATGCACACCCTCCCGAGGACACATGTAGAAAGATTGAACATCATTCAAGTGCATAAATGCTGCACCTGTGACATAACGTAACAACAAGCATTTATATAGCGCTCTTACACATATGTGACGCGATCAAGAGGAATGAGTCGGATGTCGACCCTGGTCGAAAATGAGTTTTTAATATAGTTTTAAAGAAGACACCTAGAGCTTTCAGAAACTGAAAACCCCATGTCGATACGACGTTTTGTTCCAAAGTTATGTCAAATTGTATACATGAATTTCCATCAAAACTTATGTAAGCCACCATTTTGAATTGGCCATATCTCAATTTGGGATTCACCGACATCCGACTCATTCCTCTTGATCGCGTCACACATTATCCAACTGTACTACAGCGCATAACAAAATAAAACCATACCAATAGGCTATATTAAAAAAATCTTTGGTCTCAAAGCTCTCAGTTTTTTTTATAAATATAAAATATTGAAATCCTTGTAAATTGACCTTTTGTATTTAAAATGATGTGATCAATGAAAATCTGAAAAATCGGTAAAACTTTGGGATTTCTTTTTTTAAATAAAAAAATAAAAAAATAAATAAAAAATTGTTTTAAAAATATTGTTTTTTTCTAACGTGCACCAATTAACTAACAAACGTGCAGGGGAGCTTTGAGACAAAAGCTCTTTTTAATACAGCCTTATAAAAACAGTGTTAAACATCACTTGCACTATGACAGTGGAATAAGTGGGGTTTTAACATCTTCTGAAATTGAGCGATGAGGCATGCCTGATATGTAAAGTTACGTCACTGTCCAGAGGGAGATAAATTGGTTTAGAGGGAGCACTTTTGAATACCAAAAAAATCTAAACTATGATAGCCACATTTTACAAGCAAATGAATGTAATATAATATGTATGACAAAATATGTTAACTATTGGATCTTATCGAAAGCCTATTAGTAATAGATTTATTTAAAAGAGTACGTAAAACCGGAAATGTTTGCGTGCATTTAAATATCGCGAGGAGTACTTACTCGCGAAATTTCATGCCACAAATATTTCTAATCTACCTTATAGCAGTGCCCTGCAAAGTTACATTCGTGAAATGTTCATGCCGGGAATTAGGCCAGTTAATTGCTGATTCATGAAATTTTAAACTCGCAAACATTTCTGGTTTTACAGCACACGATCTTAATTTGAATACATTTTTCTCACAATGCTGTCATGACCAATTAATCTTCACCATGTAAAATAAGAAAATATAAAGAAAACAACTTTGCCAAGATTATTGAAAGCACACTTTTATCAGCTGCACCAAATATAGCTATTTAATACTTATTGTTATGATAGTTATCATTGATGACTCATTTATCATACAATATAGAGATACGCACATTGGGGAGTTAAAGTGACACAAAGTAGTGTTGAAGATTAAATTACTTCAGAATTCAAGATGAACGTTAAAAATTTGATTAAAACAATACCATCGCTATTTAGGCCAAACAAAGAAGATAGTCTATCTCAGAAGCCTGCCCGCATTGGTCTATTTCTAGATTTTTTTTTGATTTTTTGTTTTGTTTTGATTTTTAGAAAAAAAGTTTTAAAAAAAGTTCTCTGAAGCTTGGATTAGTAAAAAATCAATAAAAAAATCGCATACCTCATAGCCTATTTTCTAAAAAAAAATTGCACAGCACTTAGCTTATTTGCAAAATGTTTCTGAGACAGACTATCTACTTGGTTTGGTCTTATTGAACCTTTTCTTAAAAAAAGCCCTCTTTGTAAATATGGTTTGTGTTATGTATCACACGTACAGGGGGACACGTACTGTCTGATGTAAAATCCTGATCGCGACTCGATCAGGCTTTTTGAATCAACGTTTTGTTGTACAAAGAGGGCTGATTTTTCTTAATCCTTATAGGTGTAAGTTCATACATGTAATACAATTGTAAAAATATACCAATCCCAGTTTTTATCATAATTGAGGGCACAGCCTCCAACACATCTCTTAGTGTCCCGTTCAACGATATGTCTAGATAGAAAGAAAAAACACTTTACTGTACGCGGGCCCGTACTGCATAATGCATTTCTCAAGGTAATTCCAAATATGGTAATGACAAATTTAATTGTTGTGATATTGTTGAAACATTTGTAAAAGTTTGGAAACGTCGTCTGCAGTCGCATAGAAAGTGTTAGTGTAATCTTTTCTTTGGAATGTGGATATTTTGGTCTAAGTAGAAGACAAATGAACTTACGATTTGGTAATTTCGATGTAGATCACATCGAAATTATCAGCACTTTAGACAATCAATCACAACTATAACCAGTCTCATGTAAGGGGCACTGAGAGATACTTATGGGAGTGCGCCCTCAATTTGTGTGGAAATCAGGGTGTTTTTTTTGCACCTACGTATAAATATACTAACTACCATCTAAAACCGTTTAAATCTTAATTCGCCGTCTATCATGTAGAATTTTACGATTTGGTAATTTCGATGTAGATCACATCGAAATTATCAGCATCACTCACCACATAACTTGCTTCAACCAAATTTCAATCTAGCGTCATTATTCAACCATTTTCCCATAAATCATTACTTCAGGGTTCCTATGTACCTTATCTATTGAAACCATTTCTTGTTTCAATATTTTATTTTTCTGGGCAATCTCTCAATTCCCCTTTATGCAGATTGAGACATGCAATATTTGACAGATCACAGATACAAGTGGTCCATTTATCATAGCGATTGTTATTGCATCTTTGTGAAGATGATCTATTTTCCTAAGATTTGTTATGAATACTCTGATTACATATTAAGCAGGGTATTCAAATATCCACCCTTATACATTGTTCCAATAAATATATGACATAACTGTTGTAGTAGTAGTACTGTTAATAAATAAAGATATAATTAGAAGGTCTTAGTAGAAGGGGGAATGAACTTTCTGATCATAACTTGACCATTTTGGTCCAAATGGCATAAAAATGTTTCTCACTTGCATCACTATCAAACAGGCCTGGAAATAGCACCCGCCCACCTCCACATAGCGGGTAAATTTTACGTTGGGCGGGTGAAGATGCAATAGTATCTGACGACTGGTAGGTAGATATTGTTAAACTCATAACCCTAACTCTAGATCACCACACGACAACAGATTTCTTTTGCGACGCCCAAAATTCACCAGAAAGGTCACCCGATGTGATTGTAGGATTTCCATCCTAGATAGGAACCTTTTGGAGTAAGCAATAAATCCTGGTTTCAAGAAAACTTGAACACATGATTCTGTGCTTTGATGAAAAACTCCTGCCCGACAGTACAGCGTGCCAAACCGCTCGGCCTCCTCTAACCTCTACCTGACTATAGGCCAGGCTGTTAAGTACTGTAAATCAACTTAATTTTGCTAGCAATTTAATTTCGCTTGGAGATCCAATTCGCCAAATTAAATTGACGCCAATTATATTATTTATAATGGTTATTTATAGGAAGATGATACAAATTAGTCAAATTAAATTGCCGCAAAAAGTTCACTAAAAGCAAATTCGCTAAATTAAGTTGCCGTGTGATTAAGTTGTTTTACAGTATATTGGGAATGTTTTTATATAACATTAAAGAATTAAGAATATAAGAAAGTTTCAATAATAAGCAAAATGCTCTAATCATTTAGGAGCTACGAACCTAGCACCGATATTTGCTATTATATAGACCACAAACAAATGAACATGTAGTAATATACGAATACACTAAGAAAATAAGTACAGCATAGTGCTACATGAACCCGCACCTCTGGTCCATTGAGCACCTCATTACCTATTGATACTTACATAATACTGACCAAATTTGGATCCATTTTCAATCTTAATATCAATAAAAAATATTCTAGTACTAGTAGCATACATTTAGGTTACTATTAGTTTTTGGACCCTGTAAATACTGTTGAAATTTATATAGCAAATTTGCATGCTTAAATACCATCTCAAACAGTTAACCTATCATGTAAAATTTCACGATTTGGAAATTTCGATGTAGATCACATCGAAATTATCAGCATCACTCGCCACATAACATGCTTCAAACCAAATTTTAATCTAGCGCCATTATTCAACCGTTTTCCCATAAATCATTACACTTCAGGGTTCCTATGTACCTTATCTATTGAAACCATTTCTTTTTTCCAAATTTCATTTTTCTCGGCAATCTCTCAATGCCCCTTTAAGCAGATTGATCAGACATGCAATATTTGACGGTCACAGAAACAAGTGGTCCATTTTTGATGATAGATCGTCATAGAGATTGTTATTGCATATATGTGAAGATGATCGATTGTCCTAAGATTTGTTATGAATACTCTGATTACATATTAAACCATCCACCTTTATCAGTCAGCTGTGGAATGGGGCCCCGCTTCAATTGAGGGCGCTCTATTTAGTGACGCACTGCCGTCATTTTTTACACAGCGATTCATCAAGTGACGGAAGTCAGTCGCCCGCCGGAATTCACACAAAAGCCACTTTTCAATAGAGGGCGGGCTTGGGAACGGGCCTGCGTTTCCAAGGGAACAGCCTCATGTCACAGTAATTTTCAAAATTCGTGAAAAGCCGATTTTGCCGATTTTTAACAACGAAATAACTCTCGTATCACAGAGATAAACCGTTATAAAGGCATCACTGCTGAATACTATGGCTTATATTTCATGTAAAAATTATCACACTTACCCTAAAATTCTATAAAATGGTGTAATCTCGTCTAGAAAATGGTGGTCTCATCGCAGCAAACCGGTCAAAAAAGACATAATTCTAGCTTGTGTCGTGGGATGTTAGGGTCAAAGGTTAAATCAAATCATCGAACTGGATGTCGCAAAGAGTTCTGGTACCTTATACTGCCCTCAACTCAATGGATAGTTACTTTTTATGCAGATAATTGGGGGTAAAAGGCGAAAATTCAATCATTGCACAAATTGACGGGTGTGCGTTACCTTGGTTACGTACACCCGTCGTTTTAGAGCGCCCTCAATTAAAACGGGGCCCCGTTCTACAACTGACTGCTTATACATTGTTCCAATAAATATATGACATAACTGTCGTAGTAGTACTGTTAATAAACAAAGATATAATTCAGCATTATGCGACTAGTTTTGGAATGCAGTGCGTCGCAAGACTGCGTTAACCTTTGGATGAGCGCAAGCACTCAGATCATGAAGCTCTGATAGACATTATTTGTTTCGATTATATATAGCTGCTCTTAAAATCCCACTTACACAGTATTTGCTGTAACATCACACACTATAGTCTATAATGCTTAAATACTGAACACATACAGAAGGATGTATCAAAATGATATTGTTCATTTACGAGCTAAGCTGCACCAAAGCATGTCTACCTAACCCAAAAAGTTCCTGATCTGGTGCTTTTATGTTAGTTAATTCAAAACAAAAATTGATACCGACAATTGTTATATTGGCATTATATGCCATTGAAAATTAGTGTACGGAGGGCAGGATTTAAAAAATAAAAACACTTTTGAATTGTACATAATTATACTATAAATTACTAAATTTGATCTCAAAGAGTCAAATAAGTCACAAAATATCATGATGCCATTTGCGATCATCAGATTTGCTGTGTACTGTATTAATCCTTTTTGATGAGGAGCACCAAAGATCGTTTTGTTATTTTTACTTTTTGTTTGTTTTTGTTGACCTGCCTTCGTAGTGAAATCCGTCCGATATCTTAGACAGCTCCATATTCTCTCCATCGGATGCTGGATCATCATCGTCCAATAGAGCTTGTAAACTGTCAGACAAAATAAAATAACATGAATATCAATCATCAGCTTTCACACTGTAACTCAACGGGGTTTTAGCTTATATATGCACTATAACCCTAACATTCAAGTTTTTATAGCATTTCACAACCAAACATATATGCACATTCTGAATACTGATCAAATTAAACCGATGTTTTCCAAAAAGAATCAATCAATCAATCAATCAATCAATCAATCAATCAATCAATCAATCAATCAATCAATCAATCAATCAATCATCAATCAATCAATCAATCAATCAATCAATCAATCAATCAATCAATCAATCAATCGATCAATCAATCAATCAATCAATCAGCGTAAGTTGATTAAAGAATAAAACATAGTTCGTAGCTGTTTTGCTATAGACGATGGTCTTATAATGTATAGGTTGTACCATATTTGGAGTCATGTATGGTCGCCGCAGCGTCCATACACGACGACACAAATATGGTACAGCCTATACATTATAAGACCATCGTCTATAGCAAAACAGCTAAGAACTATGTTTTATTCTCATTCTTATTTAGTTTATTGGTTATTTTGATTTTTTATCATAAAATAACGCAGTTTGTTAGATTTATTTTAAACAAACAACAACAAATTTCCCCCTTTATAAAATCGGCGAATCCAGCGAGCTGTTTTCCAACATCCTGCTTCAAATTAATCGCGTTCTTTAGCAAACACGCATCTGTCATCGCTGCGTTATACCCACAACGCATACGGCGGCGACTTTGTATAGGGCACGCTAACGCGATGACGCGTTGATCATACGCGCTGAAGGTATTATTTTTCGAATGAATTAAACCCCGCCCCAAACTATGCACCATTTTCTTATAATGTATGGGCGTGTCGGCGGAAAATCGGCCAAAAACCAATCAAATTGCCTGCTGACATCTCAAACCACACCCACTATATAAGAATTTACAATCAACCATACGTGAGTAGGCTTAATTACCAATGTCATATGCCAAAGCAGGCATTGTGTGGCGCACAGCGGATAGAGCACTAGATTCATAATCAAAAGGTTGTGGGTTCAAAACCCGCTGTGGTCCACATGTTGTGTTCTTGAGTAAGGCACTTTACCTTAAAAATTGTGAGCACTTTAAAATGCAATACATTGTACTTCTCTCCACCCAGGTGTAAAATGGGTAGCTGTTCGGGGATAATCACTATCTAAGTGTCTGATAGGAGTACGCGCCATTATCAGAATTTGTAAGATAGGCAGCAATAACCTAAGGCTATATTAAAAAAATCTTGTCTCAAAGCCCTTCAGTTTTTCAAAACCTAATGCGGAATGCGATTTTTTTTTTTGATTTTTGATTTTTTTTTTAATAAATATAAAATATTGAAATCCTTTAAAAGTGAACTTTTGTATTTAAAATGATGTGACCAATGAAAATCTGAAAAATCGGTGACATTTTGGGTTTTTTCTTTCTTTTTTTGAAAAAAAAAAATATATATATATATTTTTTCATAATTTTTGTTTTCTAACACGCATCATTTAACTAACGCGCGCGCGGGAGCTTTGAGACAAATGATTTTTTTAATATAGCCTAAGTGAAGCAAACTGATTCTGATGTATCCTATATTGAGCAGCGGAATAATTGTAAAGCGCTTTGAGCATACTTAATTTGAAAAAGCGCTATATAAAAACTAACATTTATAAAACTAACATTTATTTGATGAAATTGTTGTGGCGGCGAAAAGGTCCATTTATATGTGACATTCTAAATTTGTTAATTGAATCTGTACGATCAATCCGACCACATTTAAATTTAAAATTGCAGGTTACAAGTGCTGTGAAGCATGATATGACCCTTTCTTGGTCACTGACTGGATGTCTTAAAAGCTTAGAAGTCTTTTTCTTGCAGCGAAACCAATTAATTTTAAAGTGTGCCATGATTGTTGTGATTGGTTGGTTGTGGATTCCGCCGGTAGAAAATGCAATACATTGTAATTGGGTATCAATCATGTTTAGACAACAAAACAAAAAATTGACTTGCCCTTTCAGGGCCAGAGTCTGGGTCGGACGGTTTTTTTTTTAATTTTTTTTTTATTTTATTTTTTAAAATTTTACAGGGAGATACTACACAAAAACACGTTTTAAAGAAGAAGAAAAAATTGATTTTTTTGTTGTTGATTTTTTTTGGATTTTTTTATGATTTTTAAACAAGCAGATACTACTCAAAAATACGTTTTCATCTTTCTTTATTGTTGTGTTCTTCTTTTAAATTTCAAAAAAAAAAATATATTAAAAAAAAAAAAAAAGAAAGAAAAAAAACCCTAGATTTCAGAAAATCGGGTCGGTCGGAAAGGGCAAGTCAACTTTTTTTGTTGGCTTTATGGCCATGAATTTTGAAAACACCAGCTCGATGAGTATGGAAATATACAGAAAGGTTGTAATTTACCAGCAGGCATTCATGAAAATGTGGTGGATGCAAATTGGTCAATTTTTATGTGACAATATAAATATTTCAGTATATTCATATCCACCTACGTATAATAGATTTAAAATTGCGCCAAATAACAGTCACCTGATAGTGTTTCTTCACTTGAGTCTAATAAATTGTTTCCACTTGCGTATATGCAGCTACGAGATACGCGATTGGTGTGACGTGAATTTGTACATGATGAACACTTCAGTCTTATGCATAAACAGTGTTCTATGTGCAAGTACACATGACCCGTTGTTGGCCACTGATGGGATGTCTTAAAGGAATACCGTTCTATACATTATATGGTTGGAAAAAAATTATCTAATGTTTATTGACCATTTAAATTGAACACAGAACTACAAATCCAATAAAACAAATTAGAAACTGCACATCCCCAACCTGTGATTATTTGAAATTCGCGCCCGGTTGTCCATGTCGATGACGTCATCGTCACTAAAACCGCCTCATCAGCAACAGGTCGCTGGACAGTATCACGCACGAATTCAATGCATAAATCGATAATATCAATCTATGATACAGAGATGCTGAAATCTCGTAAGTCTTGCGGCATGCATAGCTTTGACGTCCATACATGTGATTGTTTTTCTTTCTAAAGCCGATTTTGTCTTTACGCCGTACTTTTAAAAACGTTAACCTTCAGAAGTGGTCTGTATAATAATAATGCTACATATCTAAGCGCTAAAGTTCCATGGCACGGATTTCCTTTAAGGGACGCACCATATATCCAGGGGGCATGGAAGTTTAGGTCTGGCAGATTTTAATTGAGGGAAGGGGGGGGGGGGGGGGGGCATCATCTGGTCAAGTGTTTTTTTGTCACTTGGATAGTGGATCAAGTTTATTTGTCTTCAAACATTTTTCCATCCCCCCATGGATATCAAATGGTGTTCCTAAAAGCCTTAAAGTCTTTTTATTGCAGCGAAACGAATTAAATTGAAATAGCGCACTCTTACGTTCAAATATTAACTTATAAAGTTGTAAGGCAATCTCTTTCCTTCAATTTGAGATATTACACATGGAGATTGAATGAATATTTAACTTTAGTTATTTGCCCAAAACCAAAACAAAGTCCGTTTTTCATTTTAACGTTTTGTTCGACTAGCCTCGAAATAGCATAAGGCAGATTAATGATTAACTGGTACAACTCACGGATCGATAGTAAGATGATGATTGGGGATGCTTCAATTGATCAATGTAGCCCATACACATATCTGTCGCACAGTCCTGCGTGTTAAAACCCAATTGTGGAAATGTAAACTGCACTTTGTTCTATCCTTATCAATGTAGTTTTATCAATTATCAACCGATCTTCATGAACAATGTCTCAAATTAAAGAGAAGCAATTTCTATACAAATTTATCATTTAATATGTTTACGTAGGAGTTAAAGTTTTGTAGTTAAGAGTATATTTATTACCTGGTCAGTTACGTATTTTGAGGACTGTATACTGTATAACATTTCGTGCTTCAACTGATTTTTTGATACCCAATTTAAAAAAAGTAGTCAACAGGATTGGTACACAAGCTTTTATGCAGGCTTTAAGAAAACAGGGTGAGTAAAAAAACAGCAATAGTGAGTGGAAAGAAGCCATCTTGTTTTCAAAACCAAGTTGATGTTTGATTTTTTTTAATGTTATAAGGCCAAACAAAAAAATGGTTTGTTACAGTAGATTGAAGGATTTTCCATGTTGCCTTATGAGCCAAACTTTTTAGCACATATATTATGTCCACCTATAATGCCTTTGAACTCCCACTATCAAAAAATTGAAAATATGTGATGGGTACCCGGGGGAGGTACTCGGATTTGGTTTGGTTGGGGTGTGCCGCTGGAGATTCAAAACCCCTACCCATTTTCAGGGGTGATTTTGGGAAAAATGGTACCCATTTTTAGGGGTTTTGCTTCATTTTAGACCAAATTTTCGCAAATTATCGGGAAAATAGACCTAATTTTTGCAAATTTTAGCAAAAATAGACAAACAATTCGCGAAAATAGACCCATTTGTAAAAAGTGACCCCATTATTAGGTATTTCCAGCACAAAAATCATTCCCCATGTTTAGGGATTTTGTGCCAAAAAAGCTACCCATTAGAGCGGCACACCCCCGTATACCATCTTAGGCAAGTACCCCCCCCCCCCCCCCCCCACCCCCCCCCCCCCCCCCCCCCGGGGATGGGTATATATTTTTTTCTTACAAAGGTCAGTGTCCCGTCCCATTTCACCCCGACATCTAGGTGAATATTAATTACTAATAATAATAATATTTGTGAATATGTACTTACAATTATGTACTAACTGGTATAATCCAGACTTAGAATGATTATTTCAAAGAAATTAGCATTTCGTAGACAGCACCAAAATTTAGAAAAGAAATTAAAATAGGCATTTTAAATTTTAGATTCAATTCTTGATATCAAAAGATTAATTGCAGTAGATTCTGTTTTTCATGCGAGTGGAAAAATATGCTCTTTGAACATGTGCTTCATTAGTTCATCAAATTTGTTTGAACACATTGGATGGTTCCAAATTAAATGCTGACGCGTCGGAGGTGTTCAAAAACACTGCCTTAGAACACTAGTGTGCTAATTTAGAACCCTCATACTTTGAACACATTGGATAGAATACCCATCGTTTAAAGCTATAGACAGTGAGTTAGAGGCATGTATATGTTAAACACATTCTCTAGAATTGCGTTTAGTTAAAGGTATATTATGTGATCTTTCCAGGGAACACCCTCAACATCAAAAAAAAATTGAAAGCAGATTTTCTTGCAGATTTACATTACTGATCATAAATCGTACATACATTCCAAGTTACAGGGCGATACGATTCTTAATTACTTCAAAATCATGGTTTTAGAGTGAAAATAAACTGTCGGATTACCCGTTTTTATCCGACAACTTATTTTTCTCTAATCTAAATTCACTCTAAAACCATGATTTTGAGGTAATTAGGAATCATATCGCTCTGTAACTTGGAATGTATGTACTATTTATGATCAGAAATGTAAATCTGCAAGAAAATCTACTTTCTAAAAAAAATCATGAATAGAGGGCGCTCCCTGGAAAAGATCACATAATATGCCTTTAAACGATATGTTTAAAGTCAAAGTTAAATGAGTGTTTAAATTAAAACCGTGTTCCAAACATTGTTTTAAAAATGCGTATTTAAAAATATGTACAAGAATTATGTTTAAATAACAACCACTGCATTATGACCATTACAACATTGTCTTTATGTTCGTGTAAAGAGTGTGATTACATTGTAAGGGACTGTTTATTATTTCCGCCGGAGGGGGGGGGGGGGGGAGCAAATTGGTTGAGCTTAAAAAGAAGAATGGGCAATTGTGTGTGCAGGATTATTTTGTTGAGGGGGGGGGGGGGCCGGTTTCAATACACTGACTATATCTTCTCGGCGTGAAAACAATCATACGCTCAAATCTGTGGCCATGGTACATTTTTATTTTAAATTGGTTTCTAAAATTATATTCCTAACTTAATTATTTTATACTAACTTGGTATTGATTGAATACGAGAGCCTTTCCCCGGCCGCAAATTAGGCCAAACACTGTATACATGTTTTATCAGTCTCATCATGCTATATGCTTTATTCCATCAAGGTATCAAATGTTGTATACGGTAAATAATATCTCACCGGGCTCATATTAATGTTTGCTGTGCATCCATTTACCTTCTACTTACTACAAGAAGTTTACATAAAATGTATTACATGTATATTTACTGATCCGTTAGTTTTATGGGACATTGAAAAATTGTGTGTTTTAACCCTATAACTCCCACGGCTATGTTTATGCGTGTATCGGGGGAGGGGGAAAAAGTACAATTTGTTTAACCCGAAGAAATCACCAAGCACCCCCCGGGATTCGATCCAGGGACCATCCGCACCCCAGTCTGTGCCCCTATCAACTAAGCTAACTCCCCAGCGCATATGCGGGCACAGACTTCGTGCCCACATATGCCTGTGGTAGGTGCCGTAATCGAGCCAATGCAGCAGCACGCAGGTGGAGATTTTATTTTGGATGATTTTGTATGGTGTAGTGGGGTTAGGGTTATACGAGGGTCGTACACTGGAACTGAGCACATGTATTTAAGAAACAGGACGTACTACTCATTACAGTGACAGCGCAAACATATCATCATCGTCTCTAAGCCGCACAGTTCACAAGCATAATATCGTCAGCCTGCTTAGATAATTGCCTAACTCATTTTTCTAGTTTTTAGAAAACGACAAAAATATGATGATATGTACGTTGAATAGCACCATTGGAATAGTGCAGTTGAATTCCAACAGGAGCATTAACTGTTGGATAGAATTAGGTTGGAGATATACTTTTAAGTGAAATGGGGCTTGTTATAGGCCTACTACAAGTTAATATGACCCATTTTAAACATTTTACATCATTATTACAATCTGCCTAACTCACAAGGCTGACTTAGGCAGAATTCAAATTGTGCATTTATCAACACTTTTGATAGGTCAATGACTTGGGCATTGTAACAGCATGTGCATAACGTAATGCAGTCATGATTTATGCAAAAAGTTAACTTTCGCTGAAAAGTGAGATAGGCAATTATCAAAGCAGGCTGACGATATACGAACACTGACCCTGGCTGACAATTTACCAGCTGAGACTCACAAATAAAACAATTATACACCTGAGTATTATTTTTGACAGGGCACCTTTTTGACAGGGCGCCCCCTTATTTTTGACAGGGCGTCTGTCTTTGTGTGGGCGCCAAGGCCTCGCCACTTTTCTTTTTGGTCCCCCGCCGATAAGTTGTGGTTAAGTTTTAGTTCATTTATTTAAGTTTCCTCTTTTAGATGCAAAGGGAACAAAATCAATTACGAATGGTAAAACCATATGATTATTGAAAACATTTGCTCCTTCTTTAAAATTAATATTGGGTTCAGAAATGTCTGCAAATCGATGACTTTGAGGTATGTAAAAAAAATGGCCAGGTTCGGGATCTGCCCCCATTGACAAGAGTTTTAAAAAAAAAATAGGAGGAGTAAGGTCAGGAGCATATAGGGGGCACAAATGGGGGTGGTTACGGGACCAATTGTTTGGTAATTTCCCCCCACATTCCAATTCTAAATTAAACAATATCCAAACCAAGAAAAGTATTGTAATATGCTCAAATCCAAATACTTACAGAAATTTTATTATTCTATCCATTTGGCAACACTTTTTTGAGCCCCCTGAGTACCGAAAACCTTTTGGGACCCTCCCCTTCAGCAACTTCAAACTTATTTGGCCCCCTGCACCCCCCCCCCCCCCCCCCCCACACACACACCAACACCCCAAAGTATTTCTGAACACTCCCTTAGATACATTTTTATCTGGTTCTAACCCATTGGTTCTATTTCTTGATGTACCACATCATGCTTAGCGCCCCTTCAGTGGTCATGTGATGAAAGTGAAGCATCCTGGGGTGCATCAAGAAATCTTCTTGGTTAACCAGTCCTAACAGTAACAGGTGGTGCAGATTCCAGCACCTGCCATCAATTGTTTACCTAGTGTAAACTGTTGATGTTGCAAAAACTGGGGATCCCGGGGGGAGGGGTACTCGGATTTGGTTTGGTCGGGGGTGTGCCGCTGGAGATTCAAAACCCCTACCCATTTCTAAGGGTGATTTTGGAAAAATCGGTACCCATTTTTAGGGATTTTGCTTCATTTTAGACCAAATTTTCGCGAAAATAGACCCAATTTTGGCAAATGTTGGCGAAAATAGACAAACAGGACCCATGTCTAAGGATTTTTCAGTTGAAAAGCCTACCCATGGCTAAGGATGTCTCATGAAAAAACAACCCACTGGAGCGGCACGTCCCCGTATGCCGGACTGGGGATCTGACTAAGTTATGATGTATAACTTTAGACACTATTGATACCATTTGCAGATATGGAGGTTTGTTATCAGTGTTGCTGCATGACCGGACGATAGCTCGAGCATAGCCTGATTAGCTACAGCATTTTAATACGGGTGTATCAATTTTCATTTACAATGTAAGTAACTGTTTACAGTGTGCTTTTCATTCCATGATATTAATGTTGAATTATATTTTTGGAGAAATGTCCTAACCTTAACAAAATATTGAATTAAACTTGAAATGTTTTGAAATTGTTTGGATAATTTTTAACCTGAATGCTAGAACCATATTAATTTAAAGGTAGATGTTCTGATTGATGGCCCGATTTTCAACTGGATGTTTTCTATTTTACATGAAAGGTCATCCTTATAATTGTCACATTCCAAAGTTTGAGTTGCATAACTCCAATAATGGTTCAAATTTTAGAAACATAAGGTCACACGAATGTTGCTCATTGAGAAGTACACAAACGGTCAGGTGGTTAACCACCTTTGGCAGTAATTCACCACATTTTAGCCTATAATTTCTAAATAGAACATTGCTGGCCCAATTTACAGACATAATGAGAAAAATATGGGGATTCTTTTGATATCAAAATATCATGATGTGAAAAAAAAATCATAGCCAAAACAAAGTGATCGGAACATACACCTTTAATTCAAAAGGGATTGAATATAAGTAAGGCATGTTTTATGGAATTGGAATTATGACTTTTGAATTATTTTACGATTGTAATTCTTTTGGTAAATACAAATTGTTGTCTTAACCACAGTGACCAAATATATCTTTGAATATCACGATGGAGAATGTTTACTTGAGGAGTTGGCAAAATTAGCTGTAAAACTCCTTGTATTTTGTGTTAACCACTCTGTAAGGAAGTGAGCGAACCAAATTGAACTTAAATAATTATCAGTTGAGTAGTAAATTCAATTATGAATTCACATTTAAGAGTGCCTGCCTGGGCGGAACATGAAGAATGTCGGATTTTGCTCTTTTCAACTTGAATACTTAGTATTCTTACATCATAAACTTAATATCAGTGATTTCTAAATTATAAATCTTTGCCATAAGATGAGTAAGACAAGTTTAAAAAGCATGTGATTTAACAGCAATTGAATAAGTCATACCCATAACTAACTAAATAAAAATTTAACGTTCCAAATAGTTTAACTTATATTTGAAAACTTATATTTCACTCCGCATCGCATTGAGCACTCTGCAAGAAGATTGCTTCTTTACCACTAACTAACTAACTAACTAACTAACTAACTAACTAACTAACTAACTAACTAACTAACTAACTAACTAACTAACTAACTAACTAACTATAACTAACTAACTAACTAACTAACTAACTAACTAACTAACTAACTAACTAACTAACTAACTAACTAACTAACTAACTAACTAACTAACTAACTAACTAACTAACTAACTAACTAACTAACTAACTAACTAACTAACTAACTAACTAACTAACTAACTAACTAACTAAATAAAGTCAGACATTACATTCATCAAGTAGTAGTTTATTTTAAACGTGAGGCATTTCCCATCTATCTATCAATCTATGTATCTATGAGACCAACTTTCACTGTAGTTATTTTATAGGTGACGATGGGCAGCGGCGTAGCAAGGTACAAAGAATTCCATTTTGTGCCTTTTAGAAACAGAGCCAATTGAAACGATTTCATATGATTCCATGGCTCAAAATGGGGCTAAATTGCGATGGGGCATAACTTCCAAGTCAGGGGGTCAGAATTTTCAAACTTTGTCAACCTGAATCTTTCATCAACTGCACCCAGCAAACCATGAGAAATATTGGACAACCTTCATGTTCCTAGATTTTGTCATCATCCTTTTTGTTTTCTTCAGTCAGGCACTCTTAACAGTGTAAAATTAGATATTTATTTTTGCATAGAACGAGGGGGGGGGGGGGGCAAAGTTAACTTGTATGAATTATTATGTTGGTAAAAGTTCTGAAACCATTTTCATGATCTGTTTATCTGCAGTCCAACGCTTCCAAGACGCAGAGTGCCGTTTCCACATTAAAGGATCCCCGTTAATTTCTAATACCATTCTGTACAACGCCCAGTTACGACGGCCGTGACAGTAAAGTGGAGTGCAAAATGTATGTATGTGCCAGATGTATTAATGTGCCAGACTAATACAATCATAACGCAAGACTACACTGAACGAATGACGCCGATGGGACATTTGTCGCCAAAATGTGTACATGAACAAAACAACTGTCAACCCACAACGCTTACCTATAGCGATGAACAATTCGCGAAGCAGAAACCGATGTTACAAGATTGTGCACAGATCTATTTTTCACGTTTAAGCCAATTATAATATAACTGTGGAATATTACCAATGATGTGGTCAACTGACATGGGGTTTTTTCAACAAAGAATTTGTTTTGGGAAATAAATGATTGCTATAGAAAAACTTGGTATTTATATCTTAGCGTCATACTGTGTACACAAAATTGGGTGACAGCAATCGATCTGACTATTTCCTCACAATGGCTGCATCGTACATTCGCCCTGCCGAGGGCGAACTTTCCTGTCCCATATGTTTGGAACTATTCGTGGACCCAAACACACCTAAGATATTGCCTGCTTGTGGCCATGTGTGCTGCGTGGTGTGTCTCAAGAAAATGGCTGCGGGGATGTGTGATAAAAAATGCCCCGAATGCAGAAAGCTTGTCAGCATTCCAACAAAAGGTGTTACCTCCTTCCTGACCAATTTCGGATTAAGGACCTTGGCAGACAAACATCGAAAGATTGCTGATGAACAGACCCTGAGCAGTGGACAGGCGGCAAACCCCACGGTTTGCACATGCCCTGTTCATGATGGGCATTACTGTACCACCTGTAACATGTTAGCTTGCCAAGCTTGTTTGACTCTGAAACACAACGGCCCTGGACATAAAATTGATAGAGTGAAAGAAAAGTACAACCAACAAAAAGTTGAGATGCGGTCCTCCATTGAGGAAGCAGGTAGCGATATCGTCCAGGTAAAAGATAAAATGGAAACGCTCCGTACACAAGTGGACAATGAACACCAATCAAGGGTAAATTTGGAAAAAGAAATTGATGCCTGCTGTGAAGAATATATCAAGAGGGTAAATGAGCAAAAGCAGAGATTAAAGAGTCAAATACAGCACGACAAAGGGAGTAGAATCACTGACCTTCAGCAGAGAATGTCTGTTGGCGAAGAAGAAATCCAGTCAGCTGAAGGAAGTCACCGAGATGCTACCAATGCTCTTGAGAATAAACCGTACTACGAGTATGTTACGCACCACGCATCTCTCGTTGATAAAATGAAGAGACTTAGGTTGGAGGGACGTGTATCTCGGATCCGTACAACACCATACGCGGTAACTAGATTTGTGCCAGGCATGATAGCGCAGGATATAACATTAGGTCATTTTTTACCAATTACACGGAAACTTGAATCAATGCAGACTCTGGATGGGTTTGTGTTTGCACGCAACACTGCATGCTCTAAAGATGGATTGCTGCTTGGTGTGTGTGACTTTGATGGGAAGAGACTGATGATTTATCGCAAAGCATCAAATGGCCAATATGAAAAGCGCCGTGTACTGAATCTGATCCCTAATGGGCCGATAGATATGGCTATCTGCTCCGATGGTAGTTTCCTGGTGGCAAGATGTACATGTATTGAAGTGTACACTCCTGAGGGTAACTACTTGAAGAAAATTAACACCACTGCAGGCAAATCTGGTACAACATTGAATGTACGCTCTATGACAACCACATCTAATGGCAGAATCCAAGCAGGAGACATTGCAAGATCCGTCATAACAGAACATGATCCTACTGGTAACATTGTGAGGACAATCAAGACAAAAATCCGACCAGTCTTCATCACTCTCATCCAAGACACCCATATCGCAATGAGTGACTGGAAGAGTGGTAAAGTGAGCATGATGGATATTCAGTCTGGACAGGAAACACTCAGTATTGATATCCCAAAGGTGCGAGGAATCTGCTATGATGAGCAAACTGATTGTCTGTTGGCTGTTAGGAGTGAACCTAACAGTAGTACGCCTGGGCGTGTACTTCCCAACACCGGTGTAATAGAGCAGTATAATTGTTCAACAGGCAGGTTAGTAGCTTGCCTGGCAAAGGGATTGAATTATCCTCAAGGTATAGATTTCTCATCAGTTGGAATTCTAGCTGTTGCTGATATACAGACTGTCAAATTGTACAAAATGCAATGAATAACTATGTGATACTCTCCATGTGTTACCTATCCATGTGTTACCTTATAGCCTGTTCTTCAGTCCGAATGATAAAAAATATTCAATACCTATTTTATATAGCTTCTTTATAAAAGAGGCAATGTTTCCAAAAGGAGCTTTCCGTTATCTCTAGAGGGCACACTGCAAAATATGCTATTTCAAATTTCAGATTATAGAATATTTTTCTGATTCAATTAATGAACAGTGAAATCCTTTCGGACTAGTGAACCCTTTTGAAAATTTAAACTATAAAACCTTTTTATTAAATTCGGACAAGAGAACCTTGTTTAACCTTTTTAACAATTTTTAAAAAAAGAAATCGGATTATAGAACCTATTTCTTTATCGGACTATAGAACCGTTGGACTTTAGAACCTTTTTATTTTCGGAATAGAGAACCTTGATAATAAAAGAACCCCTTTTTCGGATTAAATAACCTTTATTAGTTTGAATCGGACTATTGAATGGTGAATTTACATACTATACTATTATACTATAGAGCCTTCATACTATAAGAGGCGTCGGAGTATAGAACCATCAGACTATCGAGCGGTTCCAGACTTTTTAACTAATCAAATCTTCAATCTAATCAAAC
The DNA here is from genome assembly GCA_035610835.1 of Ophiura sarsii. Classification (NCBI taxonomy): domain Eukaryota; kingdom Metazoa; phylum Echinodermata; class Ophiuroidea; order Amphilepidida; family Ophiuridae; genus Ophiura; species Ophiura sarsii. The sequence goes on from CM069449.1 coordinate 26,249,656, forward strand.
CATGGCAGGAAATAAGTTGCATCATCATACTTTCACAGAAAATGAGGCCATTTAACAATCTTGTTTATATTTAAATTTATTAGCCTATCAATTACATTGTATATAATAATTATACTTTGTTTAATTCCACCTGTATAACACTGTAGAATCTTGAATCTTAGTGTTACCATGGTAGCTTACTGTGAAACCAAAATTTCAAAAATTACAGCACATCAAAATATTGCTTTCAATGTGTTGCTACACATACACCATTTAACTAAATTCATATCATCAAACTATAATGGAAGCAATAAATCCCATCATTGAAAGCATTCACAGAAAATAACACCATCAACAACGATCATGTTTATATTTGAAATTGACAGATTAGCCTATCGATGATATTGTATTAATAATTGTGTTTTGTTTAATTCTACCTGTATAAAAATGTATATCACTTTTGAAACTTTAACCTTGGCGTTACCATGGTATAGCTTCTGCTTATAGTACAGTAAAAAGCCCATTTTCAAGAAGTTTGAATGCACTAAAGATGCGCCACAAAAAAACCCAAAGTACACATAATGTATATTCCAACATTGTCCCTGATGGCCCTGGATGGGAGCATTGGCATGTTAGAAAACAACTCATTGTCGTTGTCAAAATGCGTGAACATTTCTTTGCATGAAAAATTTGGCTTTTACGGTATCTGCTGGCTAATCTTTGTAAATATCAGAACAGCAGTGAATGAATACAGGAGGATGCAGGATGCGACTTTTGAAAAGTGACTTAATTTTCTATAAATGGTACTAATCATGGTTTATCTTTGTGGTAAGGTGTTATGTTTGATATCAAAATGTGCCAAAAAGATTCATCCAAATGTCTATCTAGCCTGTTTGGTAAACAAAATATCTAAAGGATCTAAACAAAGTGTATGATCTTACTTTTGTTGAGCGCTTCACAATCATGCACCAGTAATTTAAATATTTTAAATGTATGAAGAAGATTTAATTTGTGTCATCAGCTTTCTTATATGTTTGAACCCATATTTCCCCACAGTGAGGGGGTAGGGGGTCAAACTGTACAGGGCACTGACAGACAAATACACCCATCAAAATATGTAAGTTCCCCCTAGCATATACTAAAATATTTCCAAAAATATTTGATGGATTTAAATAATTGTCAGCTAGAAAGATGCACCCAATTGTTAGGCACATTTTAATACCAAATTTGTTGGCCTTGAGACAATGCAACGATAAGAAATTGTGCCATTTACCAATTTGTATACAGAAAAAAAAGTGGCACTAAATCTCACTGGCCATGGCTGGTTTTGTCCATAAAATTAACAAACAAGATTATGATCTGCTTATTGATTATGATCTGCTTATTGATGTATGGACAATCCAGCCATAGCAGGTGAGATTTAGTGCCACTTTTCTTTTTTTTTTTCCATAAAATTAACAAACAAGATTATGATCTGCTTATTGATTATGATCTGCTTTTATAAACTGTTATGTGTTTTAACGATTTTCATGGATGCTTGCTAAGACAACGAAAGTTCTTGTTGCACGCAAACTTTCTTTTTTAAGGGGGAGGTTTCATAAACCCCTGTATTATCAGTACGGCGCCCTCTATAATGATGGACGACGGTCGGAGATTACGATGGAACGCAGGCTGTCTTTGGGAGTTACAATGGCATTCGACATAAAAATGTGCATGCAATTAAACGAACATTAAAACTGCACAAAATCGTGCTAAAACTGAGCAACCGATCAGTATAATTATGGACGTCGTAAGAATAGATGAATATTATGTAAAGTAGTAATAAATGGATTGATCTTTGTCTTGATCTGAAAGTTAACGAAATGTTGTGGGTGTTGAATTCTGCATGTTTGGATGATGTATGAACCTAAGGTTATTTCTACCTTGGATCGATTTAGGTCCGTAACACGATTGATGAAATTGTTGTAACGGCGAAAGGGTCCATTTTTAAGTGACATTCTAAATTTGACAATTTAATCTGTACAACCAATTCGACCACATTTAAATTTAAAATTGCAGGTTTCATACACTCTTGGTAGTGTCGAATTAATCAGAAAGCAAGAAACTAAAATATGCGGAGTGCATTGAAAGTGTCTAACGGCACTCCGTGTGCGCGCCGAACAATTCACGCACCATGCGCTGTGTTTTGATTCGTTGTTCTCGCAGCAAGGGTTCGCCGATTTTCACTGCGGGTGTTAGCAAACTTGTTAACATGTTTTTATTTGTTAATAAATAGATCAAAAGTATGCTTAAAATTGTAAATTTTGATTTGTATAGTGTCGTGTATGAATTAGGTCAATACATGCGTATGTTTTGTTTCTCGGGGTCTTGGCATTATTCGCATCAACACCAGCGCGCGTGCATTGATTTTTCTCATTTCTCTCAAAACAAGACATACGCATTTATTGACCTATAAATATGACCCTTTCTTGGATGTCTTAAAAGCTTTGAACAAAAGGTGCCACGATTGTTGTGATTGGTCGGTTGTGGATTCCGCTGGTAGAAGATGCAATACATTGTGATTGGGTATCAATCATGTTTATGGCCATGAATTTTGAACACATCAGCTCAAAGAATGGAGAAAAATATATCTAGAAAGGTTGACAGGGAAAATGTGAAAATGAAAATCATGGTTTCAGTCAGCGCACCCGCTCTATCACAAACTCGGTGTGATAAGAACCCTCTTAGACCGGAAAGACAAGGTGGTAATGAAAGACGCGGCATAAATTATCTGGCTATTATATGGCTATCCAGAGTGGTCTTTCAACAAAGTAAAGAAACAAATGCCTCAACCCAAAGCCAAAGCGAAAGACAACAAAAAAAACCCTGAAAGACTTGGTTAAAGGGGCATTGAGAGATGTATCGATATACTAAATGAGCAAAAAACGTAAAGATAATCATCAACATAGTCCAAATCCAAAATATCATACAATTCCGACATCGCCTTCATGCCAAATAACGGCACTTCCGGGTTGAGATTTGCCGCGAAAGTCCACACGTAAAACGATAGCATAACTTCCGATTTCAGCACGTAGTTCCGATATGATCATATCGAAACTAAGAAAATCATGAAATTTTATATGATAAACGGCGAATGCTGGTAAACTGTTTCAGATGTTAGTATAGATGGTGTGACCGGTGACGTAGTGCCCGGCGGTTTGCGTGCGCACGTGCACCTACAGGGAACGGTGCTTTAATTCACACTTGATTGATCATTACTTACCATGCTTACGGTGTAATAGTGCAGTAGTCATGGTATGCATCCCTAAGCACAATGAGAGACCAGGTACTAAATCTGGTTGCCCGGCGGTTTGCGTGCGCACCATAAGGGCATGTGCTTTTAAAATTGGCGCTCAGTGACGTGTGTTTTGCTTTCATATAGTAATGTATGCAGTAGTCATGGACTAGTACCTCTAGCATGTCTTTAGACCAGGCGCTTATCAATTTGTAAACACTACTGATGTAAACAACGGTCACCTCATCTATAATGACGAAGTATTACTTTGATGCAAAAAAACTAATTTCCAGGATAATTGAGGGCGCACTCCCATACGTATCTTTCAATGCCCCTTTAAATCAGTAACTTCAGTCACCCTCCCATATACCCAAGGCGTCACTGAACCGGTTCAGAGGATACTGCGCAAACACAACATCAACTCTGCAGTTAAACTACACACTAGCCTTAAAAAATGCTTGTACACCAAAAACACAAACTCCTCAACGAGGGCAAGGCTGGAGTCGTGTACGAGATTCCTTGTGCTAACTGCCAGAAGACTTACATTGGCGAAATAGGCAGAAAATTTGGCACACGTTAGTAGGAACACAAATAGAAGCTGAAAAAATGAGCGCTCAAAATTACACTCGGTCCACAAGAAAAGAATCCCAAAACCACATTATCAAATGGGATGATTCACGGAGATGAGACAAGAAATACCAGATGGATTCGCGAATCTATTTGGATTCGGAGAAAAGGCGGCACAAACCAACAGAGAAGCACCTAATGAATGGCGACGAGGGGGCGTACCGGTTATCCAGAGGGCGTCATCATCAACTTTTGATGACGTCATCAACAAACAGTCTAGAAACACTGCTATCTCTGGATCAAACCCAATCCACTGAGGAAGACAACAGAACAGATCAGTCGTCGAAACCCATATGGAAAAATAAGTAAGTTTCCTATCTGGAATTTTCTAAAGAACATTTTGTCATCATAGGACACTTTTTCAGACACCCTGTACAGTTCTCTAGTAGTGGAAAATCCCAGACGCAATGCAGGCCGAGTGCGCAGGATATTCTGCTGGACTCTGCTACAGGGATTTAATTCTAATGTCACGCAATGTTTTTCAAGCAATATAATGTATGAAATTATTTAATTTTGTGGATTTTTTTTTTTAATTGTTACTTTTCATTTGTATTTACATTTTTTAGAGACGAAAAGGCTGTTTACCGTTTTCTACTCTATTTCAGGGAGTGGTTTCGGTCACGTGTTGTTGCGTATGCTGAGCTCTTTAGAGTGTATGAATACATTTTATTGGATCTACTGTAAAAGTGATTACATTTTCGCGCTTTGCTAATTTTTAGCCATTTCGCTTGTTTTTAAATTCGCGATTTGAAAGTATATTACATAGACTTATACACAAAATAAACATGTTTGTGTGTTTTTATTTTCGCAGTAGCTGTTTGGAGCGTGAAAATTAATGTAGCGCGAAAATGTCTACGCTTACAGTATAATGCAGAAAACTGATCCCTCGGAATATGAATCTCATTTGTGCTTGTAGTTGTATGTATACACAACATTCCAATATATTGAGCTCAAAAATTACTTTTAAAATAAACAAAGATATTTTAATAACTAAACATAAAGATCAAGAATTTATTAGAACATTACTGCTTGCTAATATACAGAGTTCAACGAAAACTAGTTCCCCTTTAGATTATGCCTGATATTTTTAAAATGACTAACTATCGAAACAATTGTTGGCACACATTAATGTGTGTGTTCACAGCTAACACTAAAACAGGGCTATAACTACACAGGTGTTGTAATGCTTGAATGAGCACACATTGAAAAGTTGCTAAATGATGTATTGAAGCAGTACAATACCTTGTGCGGTGTTCAAGCAAAGACCCTGGTTCAAGCTGCTTAATTAAACCCTCCTTCAATTCAATACATCATTTATAGTGAATTCATCGAAGAGCGATCTTTGGTGCTTGGATGGGCAGGGGTGATGAGCAAAAATAAGATGTACTGTCTTCTGGGGTATATTTGCTATTTGTCGAAGGATCCCATTTTATTCCAACCTCTGGTCGAACTTCATCTATAATGTGAGTTGAAACAATTAAGCTGCCTAATATGCAATATACACAACACATGCATATTATTCTCATCACACACATGCATGTAGCAGCTATGTCTAGTGTACCATTCAAAGAGAGACAAATATCGAACAATTTGCGTATTATTTGAAATCAAAAGGCATTGAAATCGTCACCTGTGATTTCGGCATATGAATAGAACCACAAAGCTGAAAACAATCGAAAGTGGTGAACTTAGAAGATTTACCACAACGCAGTTTGAGGCCACAATTATTTTTTATTTGCTATCTTGTAAATTTAGTACAGTAAAAAAATAAAAACGTCTTCAATTATTCCTCAAACTCATGGACATACAATCTACCGCAGCGCTGAAAGCGAATACAAACATCAAGTATTTAATTAAAGGCTGAAATGCAGAAATGGATGACAAAACATAACATTTCTTACTCAAATTCACTGAGGAAACCTCAACTTTATGATTATCATTAAGAAGTACAAGCCACAGAACTTCAAAACTGACGATTTGCAAAAGACAATCGACATGAAATAATCAAACTACCACAATATCACTGATTATTATCCGGATGAAATCATTTGCGCTAACATCAAGGGATACGTCGCCACAAATAACAAACATTATATTTGACAAACAGAATGGCAAAATGGTATTTCCGAATATGGAGAACTTGTATTGGATAAATTATCATATATCAATATCATATAGAAATTGATTAGATACTCATCAGCAGTAGGTAAGTACATTAAACATGGTACAACCTGGATTTTAATGACAAGTGTATGTGTTAACATAATTATTTTCTATTATGGCTATTTTTCATTCAAACTGATTCCATAGATTCCATCGATATTTTCGTCTCAGAAAATAGCCTCCTCTCCCAGTAAATGGAACGGCTGGGTGACGTCATTGGAAGATTGGTCTCAGCTGGCTCGACTATAGCAACTTTTGAATTAAGGTATTCCTCCATTAAATGTGTGCTCATTCAAGCATTACAACACCTGTGTAGTTATATAGCCCGTTCTAGTGTTGCTGTGAACACATACATTAATGCGTGCCAAAAAATCTTTCAATGGAGTAACTCATTTTAAAAACATCAGGCATAATCTAAAGGGGAACTTATATTTGTTGAACTGTGTACATGTACATTCTGTGTGGTTGGTGGGCATGAAACTGCCAGTTACTATGTATAAACAATTATTAATTTTTAACTTCTTGTTTTTCAACATACATATATATTCATTACAAAACTATTTTATATAAAACTGTGATATGAATTGTAGAAAGTACAGAAAATATATGGTGAAAACCATTTAGAAAAGTGCGCAAATATTATATTTTACTAAGATAATTTAAGACTAATCAAATTTGACAAACCCAAGTGTGACATAAATTGTGACCCATCACATCAAAACATACCTCTTGTAAGTTTTTCTAGTTTCTAGATATGAAGTCAAATGTCTTGAAAAATATAATGAAATTAAAAGGAAATGCTAAGCTTGTATTCATAATATTTTCTGATTCTAAAGGCTAAATTTCACTTAGAGCTTGGGTTTTCCATGTTTTGATGATGTTAAAATTAGAAATTGGATTAAAAAGACCCCATGTGGTACGTTTTGATGTGACAGGTCACAATTGTCAAACACTTGAAGGCATATTATGTGATCTTTTCCAGGGGGCACCCTCTATTCATGATTTTGTATTAGAAAGTAGATTTTCTTGCAGAATTACATTTTTGATCATAAATCATAAATATATTCCGAGTTACAGAGAGATACGATTCCTAATTACTTCAAAATCATGGTTTAAAAAGTGAAAACAAACAGCTGTCTTGCTAGCGGGACAGTTTATTATTAACTCTAAATTCACTCTAAAACCATGATTTTGAAGTAATTAGGAACGCTCTGTAACTCAGAATATATTTATGATTATGATCAGAAATGTAAATCTACAAGAAAAATCTACTTTCTAAAAAAAAATCATGAATAGAGGGAGCCAGCCCCCTGGAAAAGATCACACAAAATCTGGATAACCATTCAAAATTACGCTCAAGTCTAAAAAATTGCAAGATATTTCCAGCAGAATTAAATATTGTAAATTTTGACTTTTCTGCACATTGTATCCCTGAGGGCACAAGACTGATGCCAATATTGTATTATTCTCCAAAGAAAAAATCCTGCAAATTGATTATTTACAAAAGTGTTTTAGGTCTCCACCAATTATAGTATGTTCATTGTAAATTCATAAATCATATGAGTTCATATGAGACCTGTCACCACAAAATGAGCGTTAAGTCGCCAGTGTGCCAGTGTATAGGAGATATGGTCCAATGAACATGCCACAAATCAATAGAAAACAAAGGAATTTTTCAATTTCAATTCAAAAACATTGAGAAATTATGACATGTTGCATATCATTTTAAAGCTTGTTTTCGGAGCATTTTGAATTTGGACAAACCTCAAAATTAAATTTTCCTTCATGACTCTCATTTCGTGATGACAGGTCTCATATTTGTAATATTAATTCTGATTTAAGAAAGTGTTTATGGTCTCACCAACTATAGTGTGTTCATTGCAAATACATAAATCCTGCGAGTTCATATTTGTAATATTAATTCTTATTTATGAAAGCGTTGTTGGTCTCACCAACTATAGTGTGTGTTTGTTGCAAATGATCCTACATGTCTTAGTTGACAGAGATATATCTTTAAAATTGATTACTTACAAGTGTTTTAGGTCTAACCAATTAAAGGTAGATGTTCCGATTTTCAACTTGAAGTTTTCTATTCTACATGAAAGGTCATCCTTAAAAAAGTCGTGTTCCAAAGTTTGAGTTGCATAGCTCTAATGGTTCTTATTTTAGACGCACAAGATGCTGTGAACTGTGCCCATTGAGTAGTACACAAACTATATCGGTGGTTACCACCATTCGCGGTAATTCGACGTTATTTCATCGATTTCTCCGTAATTATACCGATTTAGGCCGTCAAATTTCAGTATGATGATGAGAAAAATACGAGCTTTCATATGATCTGAAAATCTCCGTATGTTTGAAATACTTCTGTGTTACGAAAATGTGATCGGGTCATCTACCTTTAAAGTGTGTTCATTGCAAATACATGAATTCTGCAAGGTCATATTCAGTCATATTATTTCTTAAGAAAGTGTTTTTGGTCTCACCAACTCGGCCGTAATTTGGCAAAACAGCGTAACTCGAAAATTACGTTTTTGAGATATGAGCACTTTAAAGTTTGAGTGTTTGCATTTTCTCTATTATTTACAGAGGAAATTGATTTAAAAATGGAAACCTGCATTATGTTTAATTTTTTTAATTTTTAAAAACTAAAGTAAAGTAAACTATTTTGACTAAAGATACAGCTGATTTTGTCCAGATACGCGGGTTTGCAAATCCGACATCTAATTATACGCAGAGTTAATCTTGCAAAACAGCGTAACTCAAGTTACGTGTAATTCTTTGGTTACTATTCTTTTGCCAAACCCGCGTATCTCGTAGCAAAATAGTTGTTTAGAAAAGACGCTTAACTTAGAGATACGCTGTTTTGCCAAGAAAATACTAGATTTTGAAACACATATTAAAATGCTAAAAGTTGCAAAATAAGGCTGAGATACATTACGCTATCTTTAAAACGGTGCGCCAAGGTCTTTTGAGACTCTCACAGATGAAAAGAGCGCCCTCGATATCCCCAGAAATGCATGTAACTCAAAAAGTCAATATTTCGAGTTACGCTGTTTTGCTAAATTACGGCCGAACTACAGTGTGTGTTTGTTTCGACAGATTTTCGGCCAAAAAACGGCTAATTTTAAATTATTTGAGAACAAAAATTCTGAAAAACAAACAGTGCATCGTTCTGGCCCGTAAAACAGAGAGTGGTTTTTTCCTCGCCTTACAGAGATATACCTTTAAAATGTATTATTTACAAATGTGTTTTAGGTCTAACCGATTATAGTGTGTACATTGCAATACGTACATCTTGCAAGTTCATATCAGTAATATTAATTCTTATGAAGTGTTTTCGTGTCACCTCAATTTATAGTGTGTTCATTGCAATACATAAATCCTGCGAGTTCATATTTAGTCATATTAATTCTTAAGAAAGTGTTTTTGGTCTTACCAATTATAGTGTGTTCATTACAAATAATGCTACATGTCTTAGTTGACAGAGATAAACCTTTAAACTTAATTGTTGGGAGTGGCTCTTTTAACTTTATTCTTTTCTTCCATCTTTTCTTACTATCATTTTTCATTCAGCCATCATAGGCTTTTTAAGCCTAGCCCGAGCATTTTGCTTTAGTCTGGTCCCTTCAGGACCCAAGCGTGTATCCGTACGGACCGACCGTGTAAACAAACAAATAAACAAATGGTATCCAAACTTTTGGGACACCCAGTCCATGCAGCCCTATTTGAAATACGATCAAGAGTCAATATTTATATATACTTATACCCTGACTGTCCGATAATTATTCATGAGAAAAACTTGTCTAAACCGTAAGAAATCTGTTGGCCTTTCCTTGATGATCTATGGCAACAGGCATCACAGGACATGGATGATGTGGCTCCCTGAGTTTCAAGGCCTGGGTAAGTGGCAATATACACACACCATCTGGCAGAGACATATCAGGTCACTTTTGGTTTAAATCATGTCCAATTACTTAGGCTCAAAAATCAAAATTTTGAAATGAAATATATGGCGTCCTATAAGAATTATAAAGCAGCTCAGACGATGGCGGTCACGATCTGCCTAAATTTGCAATTAATATTGGTTTAACATGTAATCGTGAATACCCATAAAAAAATTCTGAATATCACATTCCTAGTTTTAGAATGAAATTAAATAATCCCAAAACCAATGGAGTTGGATAACCAACTCCGCTCTAGTGTCTTTTTTTTCATTTTTGCAAGTTAAATAACAGTTCTTGAACACGGCGGGTAATTTCAAATTAGTCACCCGTTTAGCTCGAAATTTCATATTATACACCTCAATTTTGATGCGAAATGGTAAAAAAGGATAGTCATAGGCAATAATATATAATAATTGATGATATTCTGGCCTGATGTTATAGTTTTATGATTATTAGGGATATAACGACAATTTAAATAAGAAATATGTATTTCAGAATTCTTCGCCACCGAAATTGCTAACTGCCTTGTTGGCCGAGTGGTTTAAAGGTGTTGGCTTGAATAGGAGAATATTTTATGTGTGAATTCGAATCTCACTGGGGTCACTTTTTCTTTTGTCTTTATTTTTGTAACAAATGGCATTGTTTTATCAGTTTAACATTGGAAATTTAATTTATACTATACAAGTGTGTGTTTTTTCCTCTGAAATAGGATATTTTAATTATAATTTATTGCAATATAATTAAGAGAAATGTACGGCTTTTGCAGAAGCACGGTGACGTCGGATCCCGACAGGATTTTTGTCTTTCTTCCTGTTGCTAGTGTGTTCTTACGAAACCAGCACGTGACCAAGGGTCTTGCCACAATGATATTTTTGTGACCGCCATCGTCTGATTATCATACATGAATGTCCAACTAAATGCAGGCATCATTAGAATAGAAATCTAAACATTGCAAAAATTTACAATCAAAACATTTTTACAGATCAGCTAATGAATTTGAATAATTACAGCAACAAAAAAAAACCCCATTTATGCAATATACAATAATCAAATCATAAACTCTTTTTTTATATTTGGATTCGCCAAATAAAATTACCTTTCAACTTCAGAAAGAACTATTAGCTGATTTTGTAAACTATGACACATTGATCAAAATATATACACAAACTTTCATCAGCTTTAATTGCTTTCAAAATTTGTTCATCAAGTTGCATGTTTTTAGAATATTTTTTTTGGTAAATAACCCAAATACGAGTTTACACAATTGGGATGGGTCATAATAAAATATGGTCATGGTATGGGTTACTTCCTTTTTATACATTACACTAGTCTCCAGTTTAACTGGACACATCCCTACATATCTAACTACTAGGTAATAATAATCAACTATTGTTTATATCAGTTCCAAATTGGCGAGAATTTTGAGGCTTGTATCTATCTCTGTGCAAAAATAATCACTGCTGTCGTGAATAGGTTAGAGTGTGCGTTTGTGCATCGTTTGTGCATCATACACACTCCCCCGGCAATAGGTGCACGTCAGTTGGGATTATATTTGTGCCCGCTGATAGAAATTGGCGTCACAATTTTCGCCAATTTGGAACTGACTAAACTACAGTGACAAGTATTGATTATATTGTATGAATCGCTGTATTCCCACTCAATATATAAATACAATAATTGATAAAGAAATCCAATGTGTTTCATCTTGCTTCAAGTAAACGGCTATATCTCGCTAAACGTCCCGCACGGAATAAACTGTGTACTACGACAACACATTTTATATGGTATGAGCATGCGCACATCAGTTACGGGACGTCTAGCAAGACATTGCCAAGTAAACCCTTTAATCACATACCCTTCAGCCTTTATTTATTTTTATTTTGTGTACACTCTCGCTTGAAATCTCAAAATAATAACATTTACAAAAACAAATATTGATAATTTTGTAAAAAAATATATATTAGTATACTCACTGGTATACATTCATTTACATTGGAAGCCAGCTGAACTTTACTACCCTTACTTAATTTCAAATATTTAGAGATCTAATTCTAAACTCTTACATACGGCACAACTTTTTCTGTCATGAGCTTGTAACAAATGTGACCTATCAAATCAACAAATGTCAGCGTTTTAAAATATGTGATGCGATTTGTGAAAACCCGTCGGATGTCGCAAAATGTGAAATAGGGATTATGGGTAAAATGTAAAAAATTTAATTTTTTTTTTTTTTTTTTTTTTTTTTTTTAGATTTTAGATTTTGTTTAGAAAATTAATTTGTAATACTTTGTGTCATCACCTTTTATGAAATTTCACCTTCAAAAACTAACTTAAGTCACTTTTCTAATTAGCCTTATAATGTTATTCTATTGAACTATGTATCTTTTATGGCCTGTTTTCATGATTTCTTGTTTTGTAGCTTTTTATGACATCACAATCATCATTCAACTTTTTTTGTAGTGATCGTAGAAAAATGATCAAAACAGTTCTGTAATCATGAGCACAGATTCAGCTTTCTTATGATATAAATATCTCCAATATGAAAAAATCCCGACATGTGGCGGGTTTTCACAGATCGCATCACATATGTGACCTGGCACTACGAAATGAGAGTAAAGTCTCAAAAAAATCATTAGAAAGTAGATGTCCTCGGGTTTAAAATGACACCAAAGTTGTTATAATAGGCCATTCCAAAATGAAATTATGGTAACTTGAAGTTAATCACCGCTGAATTATTGAATCGGAGAAAAAGGCCTTCAAAGACAGTGAAGCTTATCGTCACTTGGCTCTCCAAAATATTCTGTCAAAACTTAACTAAAAGATTGTTTATGCCAAATACCTCTTATTAAACGGCCGGTCATTGGTTCATTTGGGAATTTACAGGTTTAAACTACTATTAATAGCTCCAGAAAGCCTTGACCTTTAACCAGTGGCGTAACAGAGGTTGGTTGTCAGGGGGGGCACAGCCAAAACAATCCTGGTTAGAATAAATAATTCCGTCCCGGAATTTTTCGTAAAAGGTTGCCCCAAATTTTTGCCCAGTCGGTCACCTCGTGAATTTCACGTAAGTGGGGGGGGGGGGGGGGGGGGGGGGGTGTAGGATCCAAAAATTTCGCACGGTTACAAAAATTTCGCACGGTCACAAAATTTCGCAGTACAAAAAGCACAACAGTCAACGAAAATTTCCTTCTTTCTTTCATTCTCTTTCTTCTTTTCTTTCTTTCCCCTTTTTTTCTCCTTTTCATATTTCTTTTTCCTCCCTTTTTCCTTTTTCTCTTTCTTTTCTTTCTCTTTTCCCCTTCTTTTCCTCTTTTCCCTTCCCCCTATTTTTCCTGGTGGGTAGGTTTGAATTTCCTGCTGAGCACCTTCAAGGGGGGCAATGTGCGAAAATTTCCTTCTTTCTTTCATTCTCTTTCTTCTTTTCTTTCTTTCCCCTTTTTTTCTCCTTTTCATATTTCTTTTTCCTCCCTTTTTCTTTTTCTCTTTCTTTTCTTTCTCTTTTCCCCTTCTTTTCCTCTTTTCCCTTCCCCCTATTTTTCCTGGTGGGTAGGTTTGAATTTCCTGCTGAGCACCTTCAAGGGGGGCAATGTGCCCCCCTGCCCCCCCCCCCCCCCCCCCCCCCCCCCCCCCCCCCCCACCCGGCTGTTACGCCACTGCCTTTAACACCATACCAAATTTGCCATAGGGGATACTATTTTAAACCCATGGAAATGACGATGTAAACAAGGTAATTTAGAGACATTTTTCCTCTCTTTGCATTCAATTCTTCAGATGTAAGAATAAAATGCCCTCTCTAAAATTACTTTAAAAACATGTTTAGACCCAAAATATTTTCTTAATACTTAGGAATGTGATACATAAATAGTTTATCTTTCCGAAAATGAAAATATCTTATTTTCGACCTCCCCTTGTCAAATCGACTATTTCAGGCCATAGCCATCAGCCCCAGCGACTTTACGCTCATTTTGTTGTGCCAGGTCAAATATAATTAAGTAACTATAAGTTAATGGGATATTTGCAATGTCTTTTGAACATCATGTGAGGTTATGGTCTTTGATCTTAAAAGTATAATTTTAAACATGCAAACATATATCGAATTATTAATATACATATACTAGTACATATCAACATTTGCTCTTGTCCAAAAACTTTTTGATGTGGTGGGTCACAGTTTTCCCCCATCTCTCCAACCCTGAAAGCCCATGCTTGTAAAAATGTATAATTAAGTTACTGATATTAAAAGTTAATGGAATATTTGCGATGTATTTTGAGCATCATGTGAGGGTATGGTCCTTGATCCTAAAAAGTATCTTACTATAACCCTGGAAACGGTGTGGGGGTGTGTTTGTTTGTTATCCTTAGTACTCCATTAGTTTTGATCAAAGTGTCGCCTAATTTGCATGAAAAATAGAGGAAAATAACCGGGAAGTATGATGAAGTATATTCCAGTGAAATTGGTTAACAATTGGCTCCAAAAACGGCAAAAAACCTCTTGAATTTTGCTCACAAATGCAATTAGAATTGCACGATATTGTGCGTTGCGCGTACTACTGTGTGATCATACCGTGGTAACGCGTCGCGTGCATGTTTGCGCAAGGCTCACTGCTGCGGCACACGCACTCCTACACATGGCGCATAAGCCACACAGGAAATGGTTATAGGCCTGTTAGGGGTATGTGGTGTCATGTCGGGCTTGGGTAAAACCACGGAAATGGTTAGATAGGCCTAGGTTTATAGGGATACATGTACTGTTTTGTAGGGGTGAACGCACGGCCACTCTGGGGACGAGATTCGCAGAGTTTAAAACCGGGTTTTTGTTAAACGCATTGTTTTCAAAGATAAACTCACTTTAAATTCAAACATGAGTTTAGTTAGGCACTGTTTTAAGCTAAACCCACGTTTAGTATGAGAAAAAGGCCCATATTTTGGTCATCGTTCTGGTTTTTCACCCTCAAGAATTTTACCCACTGAAATAACTATAAATTCAACACTAAAGACAATGAAAAGTACCAACAATCTTAACATAGAGTGTAACATTTGAGGGCAAAATGTTCTGACACTCATGTTCTGCACGTTTCAGCCTACGTCTGTGTGATATTTTAGCTTTGAAATTGCATTTCTGGCATTTTGTGATTAAATACTACACTTAGTACTACTCAATATGGCACACACATGCTTCTATACAGACTATATGCATTCAAACTATGGTCGAAGGAAGACAGAAAGCAAGCTAGGATGGTAGATTGGTTAGTTGGTTGATTGAAGGATTGGTTGAATATTCTAGCTGATCAGAGGTTCCCTGTATGAAAAAAGGTGAGAAAAGAGAAAAAAATAGATGTCTAATTATACCTAGTATTAGGATGATAATTTGTGTTAGAAAAAAAGTTGTTCTTCTATTTTTTTGGTTTATTAACACTAACAACCCTATATGGCTACAAAATACTACCTTCAAGCCCATGTGTGGACGGTTTTCTATGACATAATCATCCGAGACTATAATGAACTCACAGGGCCATGGTTTTTGGTCAGGAGAGTGTTCGGTTCGAGCCCCAGTCCGGGGGGTGGGGGGGATTTATTTGTTGATTTATCTTCCAAAATTATGATCCAGGTTAGGGGGCTAGCATTATGGTAGCAAAAACACACACATTGTGTTCCTAACAGCCCCGTAGGCTACAAAATACTACTATCTCTAAGCGTGTGTGCGGATGGTTTTTGATGACATAATCAACCGAGCCTATAGTGAGCACAGTATACTGCGCAAACTAGTAGCTGAGAGCCGTGGCTTGCCTATGGTGATTAGGGGTTTTGGGCGTCCCGAACGGCAATTTATTTGTTAATTTCTCTTCCGAAATTGTAATCCCGGTTAAAAATCCGGTTAGGGTTATGGTAGCAAAAAAAAGCACATAATCAACCGAGTCTACCAGCCTATAATATTGAGCGCAGATTACTGCGGGAACGAGTAGCTGAGAGCTGTGGCTTGTCTATGCGATTTATTTGTTGATTTCTCTTCCAAAATTGTGATCTGGGTTAGGAGGTTATATAAAGTGAGTGTTACGCATTCGTATTTGAATATTATTCACATTGGAAACAATATTTGTCCTAAATTTGTTTTAAAATTCAACCAATTTCCATAAAAAACATGTGTGGGGGATGTGCATCAATGAGAAAACAATATCACTCTTTTAACACATGTTAGATTTTATACCTATATGAGATGTCTTTTGAACCGCTTTTCTTGTGCAATTGGGAGTGGTTTTTTGTATGTAAATAAAAAAGATGGATTTTGATTGGACACTGTGGATTCACTGATCAGGTAGGTCATGGTGGATAGCTCACACGCAATTATGTCATTCTGCATTCAGTTTAAAATGCGGCTCATGCCTATTTGGCATAGCACCTCAGAAGGAACATATCGCACTAAAAAATGAGGTAAACAACTTGCCTGATTTGTTTATTTAATAAATGGGTAGATTTCTGTTCTCTTGTTGTATGTTGAATCTAGAATATATTTTGTTTTCATTGAGGAAAATGCATACACTCTTAGTAGAATCGAAGCAATCGGGAAACAGGAAACTGGAATACGCAGAGTGCATTTAAAGTGTCTAATTGCACTCAATGTGCGCACCGTATGGTTCGCGCACCATGCACATTGTTTTTATTCGTTTTTTAGGCAGCCCGGGTACGCCGATTTTTACTGCGGGTATTAGCAAACTTATTCACATGTTTTATTCGTTATTGAAGGGATTAAAAGTATGCACAGAATTGTGAATTTTGATTTGTATCTATTGTGTATGAATTAGGTCAACACATGCGTATGTTTTGTTTCTCAACAAATTAAGAATAAATCAATGCACTTGCACAAATGTGGATATGCTCACAATAGGGTTTGTGCCATTATTCACGCATGAACATCAGCGCGCGTGCATTGATTTGTCTAATTTCTCTCGAAATATTTACACATTTATGGATCTATAATCATTCAGAATGAGAAATATGAATATAAAAAGAATATGAAAGAGATCCGCCACACAAAATATGAACTGGCCCATTCGTTACCACAGCTTATTCTTGCAACAAAACATTGATCTTTTATTCTCTAAAGTACAGTCAACCATGCAGGGATTCTAACCAAAACAATAAACTCTTGACATGTTTTGCATAATGAATACACTCTACAATAAGGCAGCTTGTGTAATGCGCTAGAAAAAAGTTCTGTGACCCCATGCATGAAACCTGATATCCCACACGGACACTATAAACTGAGATAAATCAAATTACAGTTTTTACTTCTTTATTTCAATATCCATGTTCTGCCAACTTGGTTGATCATATATCAAAGACTTCCATTTGGACTTAATTGAATGTCTGAAAAACCTTTAACTGTAAACATGGACATTTTCGGTATCTTATGTTGGTCATAAAGAGGTAGAAAATGAGAAAATATTAATATCATGATGTAGTAATATTGCTAGTCTCCTTGCATGAACCTGAAAAGGCCGATGAAATGAAATAGTTAAGTTTCCCGTCACCCGCCGCTAGCTGCATCAAGTTTTCTTATTCCAAAACAAATTGGTATTTTTTTGAAGAATCAATTTGGATAAAGTGTACTTTAGGTCTCACGTATGCATCAATTACATGGTAAAATAAAGTGTCCTATAAGGCCCCCAAAAATTAATGGTTTGCTTGTCCATAGATGAAGAACAAAAAAATTGGGTCGGTAGGTCGGATTCTTTATTTTTTGAATCCTGTATCAAGTATGGATATGAACACTCACTAATATCAATACATATGCAAAAGAGAAATATCTCAATGTTAAAAAAAAAGTGGTGTTTCAAAACATATTTTTCTTCCATTTTTATGATATTTATTTTTTTCACCAACGAAAAAAAGTGATTTTTTTTCTTCAAGGTTTTAAACGTCACGGTCGGGACCGTAAAGACGGTCGGTCGGACGAGGACAAGCAAACACCTTTTTGGGGGGTGCCTAAGATGACAGGGAAAAAGAAAACTGTTCGACGTTCTACGGGCCCGACCAAATTTGTTTTTCCGAATTGTTTATTTATTTTTACAAATTGTTTAAACATTTGTTGGAAAACTTTGCACATTTTGAAGAATTCTGATTTTCTTTTAATTGTAATTTTATTTATTTTTACACATTTTGTAAACATTTTTTGGAAAACTTTGATCATTTTTGAAGAATTTAGATTTTCTTTTACTTGAATTTGTTTGGAATATTTTTTTTTTTTTAAATGTTGAAAATTCACTAGACGTTTAACAACATTTTTAAAGAAAAAACACACACAAAAAAACCGCCCGACCGGCCGACATTACTGAGTGGTCCGTTTGCCCATAGAGCATTGTGTGGGTTTTCCATCACCTATATAGCCAAGTGGTGCGTTATATTATATCAAAAACTTGAAACAAGTGTGGGATCTAAAGCACACTATTTCCTGATAGGTTTCATGCCAGCCAACAAAAAAAGATTGTAAGGTCAGCAGAATATGTTTGTGTTTTTGGTGAAATAAAAAAAACAAGATTTCTCATCAAGGAGACAAAAAGTATAGGTAAATATTTAACACAATAAACACATGATAATAACGTGCCATTTAGAATACAAAGAAAGAACAGGAGCATCACCTTTTCAACATAAAATACATTCACATGCCACTATAAATACATAATGGTAGGTTTACAAATAACAAACAAACAGTAAGTCAAGTGGAAAGTATCCTATAGTTTTATCGGTTCCAAATTGGCGAGAAATATTTGATTTTTATCTTAATCTTATCGTAATCCAAGCGTTCACACACTATTATGGCCACACACACACAGTTTTGGCTGCACGCACACGTCACACATATGATGCACAGTGCGTGTTTGCCTTCTTGCGCGCCCATGTCCTTGTATATTCATTCGCTGCTGTAAGGAGGCTTTGTCAATTTTGAAATTCATCAAACTATAGATCAAGGATGAAAAGGCATGTGCTTTGAAACATTCAGTTTTAAAACCTTCTTTACATCATACATTTCAATATACCTTCTTAAAAACTAAAATAGTTTACCCAGGTTATCTCCACTCCCTCCTTTCCTCTCCTCCCCCTCCTCTCCTCACCCCTCCCCCATAAAAAACCTGCCTATGCAATTTGTGACCCATCACATCAAAAGAGTTGTTAGCAAAATATGTTGACATGCTATATTCAAGACCTGATCTGTTATATTACAACAAATAATACCAGTAAAACTAGGCTTCTTTCAATTATATCTCAGAAAAAACTTTTTAACAGAGGACAATTTATTCAGCTAACCCTAACGCTCCTAAGACACTACAAAACCTGACAGTGCTACAATCGTGTACCGCGCGATCGCTCGGTCAATCTCGTACCGCGCTCACCAGGCGTTCAACTTGTGAAAAAAGTTTTTTAACCTGACCTTTATAGCTCACTTGTAAGGGGGCGTCTATTACAAACCATATACACTAAATCATCTGTAACAACAGAAATCAAAACAGTCAATGCATGTCCCCCATGTATGGAATGTAACCGGGCACTTCATCTTGTTGATCAAACAAGAGGTGACATGGTTTATATCAAGAAAAACTCTTGATGATTTCAATTTTCCCTCAGTCATTTTACATTTCCATATCTCACACTTATTTTTATTATTTATTTTTAGTCATCACCATTATGGAATTTACTCACCATTGCTACGTTTAAACCCTTTTGCCTTTACTTTTTAATCTCCCCTATGTCTATGTCATCCTTTTGTTATATTATCCACTTAATCAATCAGCTGTCAAGTTTGATAATCCTTCCCCCTATTCATCCATCTGTCACTTTGTCCCCCCATTGTGTTACATTATCTCTTGTCATTTCCTGCCCATTGTTCCTCTGTCTATATATTATGTGTTTTGTACGTTGTATTCTGTCATTCAACCTTCCATTCTGTTAGAATCGAAACATCAGGTCCTCTTAATATATTTATTACGGTTTTCAATTTGGTGAAATCTGCTAACTATTATTTATCTCTAAGTGAAAATATGTGTTCTTGAAAAGTGTTACGTGGACTGTAAAAGTGGACATTTTCGCGCATGTAATTTTTCATGCTTTAAACATTTTGAACAATTGTCCTTGTTTTTATTTGTGCAATTTTTAGCTTCAATACAAAGACCTACATACAAAATGAATATATTCAGGCATTTTTATTTTTGCGCTTCCTGATTTTAGCGCGAAAAAGCACGAAAATAAATGCAACGCAAAAATGTCCACTTCTATAGTATGTGATGTGGCCAGGGAATTGTGATCTTAATTCTTACCTGTCAGAATCTTCAGCTTGTATAAGCGTAGCGTCTGGTTCTCTTTTCAGGAATTTTCTAATATCCTTGTAAACTTGTCTAGAAATAAGCTGCCAAATCAACCAAATAGATAAAATCGTTGAAACTAATCGCTCTCCCATTTTATAAAGACTTAATAACCCATAAAGTTCCTGTCCAGGTGCTTCTATGTTAGTAAATTAAAAATCAATAATTTTTCCCGAAAATCTGAGATATCCATTAGGTAACCAACATTCTTTTTGTGAGATTTGATGCTTCATTTATAAAAATTGATTAGATACTTTAAGAACTATAACGTTTTAATCAGCCACACCTGAAAAAATATAGCAATTCTCATTTTCCTATGAATGATGTCCAAATTACGGAGAAGAAATTCACTCGGTTAAAGGTATATTCTATAATCTTAAAGTTATGTAGATAAATCGCCCGATACTGGGACATAAAAACGTTCCAGTATCGCTCAATACTAAAATATCGGACGATACACCAAAATATCGGACGAGAGAGTATCGTATCGAGAGTATTGCATTTGCCAGTATCGTGAGATTCTGGTATACCAGTATCAGGGACCTAAAAGTACATTTTCCCAAAATCTTTTCTACAGGCCCGACCAACCCGACCAAAACTTTCAAAAATCGTTAAAAATCTTTAAATAAATGTTGGGGTGGGGAAATGGGTTGGCCGGGCCCGTACATGGCGAGTCGGATATAATGAGCACTTTTTTACAAAGGGGTCACACAAAAATAAAGGCAGGCATATTCAAAACCAATGGTAGTGCTATAAAGATCTATAAATTAGCTTTCATTAAAAAAAACATTAAAAATTTAAAAATCTACCATTGTGTTATCATGTTACACTAATTTGAGTAAAACCCAAATGTTAAGCTAATCTACAGGATGGTGAATTACCAAGCCATTTTTCAATGTATTCTAATGAAGGTGCACATTCTTAATCAGCTGAGATGGCTTTTTCTGAATCATAACTTTAGTTTTAGTTCCATTCATTTTAAGATGTTGTATCCAACATTCTTTCTATGTACCTTTTCCTGTTTTTACAAGATTCATTGATTGAGACATCTCCGAATTAGCCAGTATGTGTTATTGCAATCCCGTGGATTGGTTTTAAAAATACCAGGTTCTATTAACATTGATGTAACATTATGACATATGTGACGTGTTCTACCAAAACCAGACGGAATTGGGCAGAGCTCCAAACTGAGAAATAGCCCAAAACATAATTGGTGGTGATTTTGGGGGGAATTTGAGTTTCTGGTAAATTATTAATCTTCAGAGTGCTTATAACAATAATGTGAAAGATTCAGATTAAAAAATCATCCTAAATGTATGTTTCAGTGATTTAAAAAAGCCTAGTTCTAGTAAAAAGCCTCGTTCTAGTAACTTTAAAGGGCGATATCTCAGTTTGGAGTTTTCATAAAGACCGTAAAAGACAAACTTGAAAATGATGTAACTCCGCTTTGAGAAGTCCGATTAAAAAAAGAGAGGTACCACTGTAAAGCTGAAGATCTCTACTTGAATAATCAACTACTAACTAAATTTTGATACCTTGCCCAATTGTGTCTGATTTCGGTAGAACATGTCACATATTATGACACAATATATCGATTTCAAACATTCTTGTTTTGAATGAAAGCCAAATATTAAGGGCTCAGAAACACAAGATCTTATCTCCATTTTGACCATTTTGAGAAAAAGACTATTGAAGATTTTTAAACACATTGGGAGATGGAGATGAGGCCTTGTGATACCGACTATAACTTTAAAAGGGGTTGTGTTATGGAGATAAGGCTGTGTGTTACTGGAAAGAGAATTTCTTTCTGAAAATTTTGATACCAAAATCTCATTTTTGAAAAAATGGAGATGAGACCTTGATTCCTTGATATGATGTCTTTCTAGCACTATCATTGGTTTTGAATAATTATGCAGGCCTGAAATTTGTGTGGCACTGTTGCTAAAATAAGTTCCCTTTCTTTTCTGACTCACCCTGTAGAACAGGGTGGGTTTTTTTTAATTTTGAAGAAATAATTAATTATTCATGTCCCTTACTTACCAGTGCACCTATAAGCTCTGATGCTACCAATACAAGGAACACCTTATTCCACCCTGCTGAGTCATTAGGGTTTATCAGACCTGTTATCAGCGGGCCTATAGCCGCTCCTATGGTCCCGGTACCGTCAATTATTGCGGTGACGGTTGCTAGGGCTTTAGAATTACCATGGAGAGAGGGATGTGTACCCTGAAAAGGACGGAGACATAAAACTACGATTAATTAATCAGGATTAGAACAGTGCACAATTTTATGGTCTGTTTAGACAAGGTCTTTCAAAATCTTATACAGGGTGAATCAAAAAACATTGTGCATGATTTGGAACGACCATTTGACCTTGATGGGTGCATTGAACCATGGAATTTTTGTTGTATGTATAAAGCGTTGTTATTCTAGTTTATTCTCCCCAAATCTTTTTCGCCATTCCAATGGGATTTACACAGTTAAGACATGAATATTACTGCAGCATGATGATATGGAGCACCGTTGCGGCCAGTGTCCAAATTAAGTGGTAATCCGGTCGTCCTGACGACCAGATTTGCTGCCGGACGACCAAGAATTTCGGCCATGGTAATCCGTGGGACGACCAGTTTTTTTAAAAGTCCTGTACTGTATTTGAAACAACTTCTTTACTTACAGTAATTCCTCTTCAAATGTGATTAAACTGCACGTAAATTCACAGTTTCCTACCACTTTATCCACAATTTTAAAAATAAAACTACACAACAAAGTATTGAAATTTGAAAAGCTTACGAAAAACGATCTCTAGTAAATTCATGTTGTAGTGTCGCACTCGTAAAGAGTCGTAGTATTTTCTCAATCAATTTCATCTGACCGGCAATTTCCAGAAATCTGCATATTAAGGACCATTAAGGTCAAATTACGGATTACCAAAAATTTTGGCGGATTACCAGTTTTCATGACATTGGTAATCCGTAGGATTACCAGATTTTTTTCCTTAATTTGGACACTGTGTAGGGATGTCACTTCGACTGACACGTGCCTCCAATTCTTGAAGGTTGACTGGTGATGCAGCATCACCAGTCACTGATGGAGGTATTCAGATTTGTCTTTTCATTTGACACTTTGGTATCAGAAGATTAACTGCTTATCCCAGAGTTAAAGAATTAATATTTCAGGAATATTTTGACAATTGATGTGATTGATTATAATGACTATTTTAGCAAAACCAATTTACTGTGTGTAAATCCCATTGGAATGGCAAAAAATGCAGTCAGCTTACAAAACTTATCACAGTTTGCTTATTTATCAGTCGATTACTTTCATCTTTTAGGAGGATAAACTCCCTGGGTCTATGGTCAATGCACACATCAAGGTCAAATGGCCATTTCAAATCGTGCACAATGTTTTTTGATTCACCCTGTATAAAAAAAGGTGATCCTCAGATCAATTTTCCATATTTAGCATTTGCTCATTCGTAATTAGCTACTTATTTGTTGTCCGCATACCTTTTGTATATGCTAAAGATGTTTATTTTTTTATGCCGAAAAATCAAGGTATTACACAATTTTTTCTTCTTTCACAACTCAGTGATGGTGGATGGTATTTTCAATGGGAATGTTAGTACTTCTCCCCTTTTTTCTAGAAACACCATATTGCCAAAGTTTGTGAATTTCGTCATAAAAAGTACATGTTCAAACAAGCTATCATAAAAAAGGTAAATTGTGAGATAGGCTTTTACGACGGGTATTCATAATATAAGTTAAAAGTTTAACGGGTTCGCCGTCGGACAAATTTTAATCTGTCAAGCTTTCGTCAGGATTAGCTCTGACTTCTTCAGGACCAAATTATTATGATATTAAACAAAACATAGAGATTGCCACTTCTCTTGTTATCACCATTTGGGCTGTCCCTTGCCCGATGATTTGAGAGTAGGTGCCCTTTCCTACTTGTGAAAGAATTGGTGGCTCTGTAAAGAGCCGTTCAAATGGATTGCCGCTTCCACTGAACAGAGATGGTGGCTCTGCACGTAGGTTGCCACTGGCCTATTATATATAAATTTGGTTCTAATAGAACCTCCAAATTAGAGAATTTAGAAGATTATCTCATTGGTTTTTCCCAAATAAGTGTTTCTAGACTTAATTACAGCATTTTGAAAATTTCCCTAAAATAGATATCAAAAACAAAAATCAAAAAGTAAACACTATACTGAGAAAACTCAAGAGGGAATTTAGGTAATAAGCATATTAATCAATTCTCAAAGTGTCATGGCTATAGCACTTTCCCTCTTATCTACAGAAATTCAAGAAGGTGAACATTTGGGAATTTTCGAAAAATAAAGAAAAACATAAGAAATTTCAAAAATGATCTGAAAGTCCTCAAATAGGTAGAGTTAAGACTTATCTTTACTGTGGTCTCAGTATAAAAAGTTTAGATATAATTGATTTGGTATAATAGCTTTTTTCTGCAGTGGTGTAGTAGCCGGGTTAGCTACCTTAAGCGAACAAAATCTACTTTGAGTAAAATAAATCTTTCTAGTGAGAAAAAAATCTATTTTTTGATCAAAATCTACATAATAGACACTGACACTTACCAAATCTGCAGAAACAGCTGTTGTAATGAGGGCGTATGGTCCATTCACAAAGAACCCACAGATCGCCATTAGCGCTGTAAATAATACAGAGAGGGTGGTACTATTGTAATTATTATAAACTGAGTCCACCTGAATCCTTAATACAATATACAATGTCACCTCTAACGTCACAGCAGGCAAGCACTAGCAGGCAAGATAACAAAATCTTACCTGCTGAAATGCGCATGCATTTCCTGCCAAACAAAAGCATGGCTGTCGGTATGCACACACCTTGCCTGCCAAACAGAAGCATGCCTGTCAGTATGCACATGCATTGCCTGCCAAACAAAAGCATGCCTGTCGGTATGCACACGCATTGCCTGCCTGCCAAACAAAAGCTTTCCTGCCGATATGCGCATGCATTGCCTGCCAAACAAAAGTATGCCTGTCGGTATGCACACGCATTGCCTGCCAAACAAAAGCTTTCCTGTCGATATGCGCATGCATTGCCTGCCAAACAAAAGCATTGCCTGTCGGTATGCACACGCATTGCCTGCCAAACAAAAGCTTTCCTGCCGATATGTGCATGCATTGCCTGCCAAACAAAAGCTTTCCTGTCGATATGCGCATGCATTGCCTGCCAAACAAAAGTATGCCTGTCGGAATGCACACGCATTGCCTGCCAAACAAAAGCTTTCCTGCCGATATGCACATGCATTGCCTGCTAAACAAAAGTATGCCTGTCGGTACACACACGCATTGCCTGCCAAACCAAAGCTTTCCTGCCGATATGCGCATGCATTGCCTGCCAAACAAAAGTATGCCTGTCGGTATGCACACGCATTGCCTGCCAAACAAAAGCTTTCCTGCCAATATGCGCATGCATTGCCTGCCAAACAATAGTATGCCTGTTGGTATGCACACGCATTGCCTGCCAAACAAAAGCTTTCCTGTCGATATGCGCATGCATGGCCTGCCAAACAAAAGTATGCCTGTCGGTATGCACACGCATTGCCTGCCAAACAAAAGCTTGCCTGCCGGTATGCACGCCTATGGCCTGCCAAACAAAAGCTTGCCTGCCGATATGCACGTGCATTGCAAGCCAAACAAATGCTTGCCTGCTTATGGCCTGCCAAACAAAAGCTTGCCTGCTGCTATGCACAAGCATTGCAAGCCAAACAAATGCTTGCCTGCTTATGGCCTGCCGAACAAAAGCTTGCCTGCTGCTATGCACGTGCATTGCAAGCCAAACAAATGCTTGCCTGCTTATGGCCTGCCAAACAAATGCTTGCCTGCTGCTATGCATGTGCATTGCAAGCCAAACAAATGATTGCCTGCTTATGGCCTGCCAAACAAAAGCTTACCTGCTGCTATGCACGTGCATTGCAAGCCAAACAAATGCTTGCCTGCTTATGGCCTGCCAAACAAAAGCTTGCCTGCTGCTATGCACAAGCATTGCAAGCCAAACAAATGCTTGCCTGCTTATGGCCTGCCAAACAAAAGCTTGCCTGCTGCTATGCACGTGCATTGCAAGCCAAACAAATGCTTGCCTGCTTATGGCCTGCCAAACAAAAGGTTGCCTGCTGCTATGCAAGTGCATTGCAAGCCAAACAAATGCTTGCCTGCTTATGGCCTGCCAAACAAAAGGTTGCCTGCTGCTAGCAGGCAACAGTCACTATACACACGCTTATATTGAACTGCGCCACGATTATGATGCGTTTGTTTTTTGATGGCCAGCCTGTGTGTAGCGCAGCGTCCCCCATCAACCAATCTTCCGATGTGCCGTAAGTCTTAGGATAGCTGCTGGAAGGCCTATTGTTCTGCGGCCTGCATATCTATGATTATAAATGTCTTCTTGTCATGATGGGACTTATGTTAAGGCTATACATGAGACAAATATTGAAAGTGAGAACGCAAGCTTCTAGGCGAGGGCTAGGCTTAATTAAAATGATCAATTTTGAATTTTATTTGTTTGCCTTATGAGTGACCTCTCTAATGAGTGGGCACTTCCTTTTTTGTGGTGTTAAGCACACTTACTTACCTATACTGACTTCTAAACCGAGGTATGCATAAGCATTATACAAATAAACCTGTGTGAAAGAACAAGAGTTTGTAACATCAAAATGGACACACTGGAAAGTATAACCTTTAACACTTTCCATGCGGCGGACGACTGCAGACGACATTCCAAAATTTCAACAACAAAATCAAAAATGTCAAAATTATTTAATTTCATTACTATATTTGGAATCCCCATGTGAAATGCATTGAAATAAGTACAAACATGCCTAGTATTTGGTTCAATAATACTTTAGATAGAACTTAAAGGTTGGGAAAGGTTTCTGCCATACACAACGGATCTTTCAGAAATCTTTCTCAATATTCAAAGTCTTGTCTCAAGAAGTACTGAACTTACTATTACTAGGTATGTCTGTCTGACTCCAAATATGGTGATGTGTTTCAATAATGTTGACATTTTTAAAACATTTTATGAAATTGTTGAACTGTCGTCTGCAGTCGCCTGCCGCGTGGAAAGTGCTAACATATAGGCATTCATTTGTACAGTAAAAACTGTTTTGTCATTTTTCAAAATTAGGGCAGGTCGAAAATGGACAAATACACTTTTTTTTCGCCTTAGCATAACGCATTTATGAAACTGACAAGTATCAACGTACATGGCAGCGTATTATACGCACAAGCTATTTCTAAACTAGCGTGCATCTTAGAATGCTGTAAAAGTGGTAATTTTTTGTGCAATTAATTTGTCACACTCTGACTTTTTCGAACAGTTTTGCATGTTTTTAAATTTGGGATTTGTACGTACCGTCATCACATATACGCAAAAGAAATATATTCGCGGGTTATTATTTTCGCGGTGCAAAGTTTTGAAAACTTTTGCAGTAAGTTATAGGCACCAAGTGTCTCTATAAATTGAGCTGGTTTCATGCATGTGGGTTTTTTACTTCTAAAAAGTAAATCTTGAAACATCAGTAATTCAAATCTGAAATTAAATCCAAAATATAATCTTTCCAACTTTATACTAGTTTTGTGGGAGCAGATCTCAAATGATGTTCCAAATGTCCCTCTTGCTGTTTTCCCTTACATATACTAGCATAAAAACACATATCAAATACCCAATTGTATATGGTGACCTCCCCAAAATAAGCCAGAAGGTTTAGAAAAAACTAACAAGGTTTGCTGGCTATATTCTCAAGCAAGACACTGGATTGGACACCTGTAACATC
This sequence comes from Ophiura sarsii, assembly GCA_035610835.1. NCBI lineage: Eukaryota > Metazoa > Echinodermata > Ophiuroidea > Amphilepidida > Ophiuridae > Ophiura > Ophiura sarsii. Next base: position 26,277,816 of record CM069449.1, read on the forward strand.
AAGCCAGCAATGAAAGACCGAAAAGTGTGGAGAGCCATCTTAGATAGGGGACAACACCTGAGTTAAGCTAAGCTACACACTATACTCTATTTGGCTTCCTTTGGACAGTGACGTAACTTAACAGACGTAGCTTTTACGCACGCGTATGTATCTTCCGTCTTTCAACGGTCTGTTTTGGGTTGTAACATACATCTTAACCTCTTATGTATCCCATTACTTCCAATATACTCTATTTGTCTTCCTCTGGACAGTGACGTAACTTTACAGGCGCCGCATTTACGAACGTGTATGTATCTTCCATTTTTCTAGGCCTCGAGTAGGCGCACACATTTATGTGCTGCAATTAGTAGAATGCGCAGTTAAGTCACTGTCTCGTGATGGATAATAGACTATACCTATGCTACTGAAACAACACAGGTTGTGTTTACTTACAAGAGGCGCTGCTATTATCAGCATAATGAATGATATAGTACCACTAGCCCCTGAGACATCGGCTAAGAAGCCGGCTGTTATACCACCTAGTATACCGCCTACATCAAACAGGGTGGAAAGATAGGCAGCCTGTGCATCTGTTATTTTTTCTGGAGAAAAGAACGAGAGAGAAGATTTTAGTGTCATATATAACACTTTCCACGCAGCAGGCAGCTGCAGACGACATTCCAAAATTTCACAAAAAGGTTTCAAAATGTCAAATTTATTGAGTTTCATTACCATATTTGGAATCACCATAAGAAATGCATTGACATAAGTACAAACATGCCTAGTATTGGTTCAGTAATCCTTGAGATAGACTTTGAAAATTATGAAAGGTTTCTAAAAAATATTTTTTGTGTATGGTAAAAATAATAGCCGCGTGGAAATTAACTGTTAAGGGAAATTTTTATTTTACTTCTTGTCCTTTCTGAACTACTTGTGTCTGAAAAAAGATTATGTAAGGCCAACGGGAAAGCATGTATGAGATTCTGGCTCAATTTTATGGTCCTGAACCATTTAAGATAAAAATAAATAAAAATGTTGACACCCTAGAAATGATATTTGCAAAAGAGAACAAATCAACCAAACCCAGGGGTGTGTAGGGAGGGGGTGGGTTGAAATATACGGTAAACTCCAAACTGGATATCCTATTAGCTTTATGCTGTTTACGGAATAAAGTGCAATGTATGTTTAACGCAGCTTTATTCCGTTTATGGTCCTGGACCGTAATATAGGTCTAAAATCTCACAAATCCAAGGGGGGAAACCCTGCTCTACAGGCCTGGCCTACCTAAATTGGGATTTTCTATTTAATTCTCAAAATTTGAAATATTATCAAATATTTTGAAAAAATGCTTGACAGATGGGAGAGTTTGAAAAGGGGTTACTTTTACACAGATGGCTTTGCAAATAGGGCAATTTTTCACCAGATGCATGTAAAAGGGACCCTTCAGTTGTCAGCACATCCCCCTTAACATTATAACGAATGAGTACAAAATAAACATTGTCCACGGATCGGTGCTGTCATTCAGAGTTAGATGAACTTCATGCAGGAACTAATATTAAGACAAAGTTTATAATTGGTTACTTTACGAAATATAATCAATTAATAACCAATCAAAATTGAACTATAACTATTATATCTCTTGGCACTATAATACCTCATCTCTGATTGGTTGTATGAATGACAAATCACTTTTTAAAACCAATCAAGATTGAACTATAACTATCTCTTGGCATTATAATACCTCATCTCTCATTGGTTGTATGTATGACAAATTACTGTTTGTAACCAATCAAAAGAGCTGATTGATTTTACTTACTATTTGTATTGTCTATGTAGAATGGCAACCAAAACAGGAATGTATAACTGACTAGCTTGGCAAAGAATAAGCATAACGAGAACTCTATCACACCCTAAAAGGAAAACAAAGATAAACACAATGTTATTGCACATTTTGATAAACGTTACCACAATGACGCAACACCCATACCGGACAGTGCAGTAGTTGGGAAGATGCCCTTTTCCCACCCGACAGAGGGCGGGGGGAATTGTGATAAATTAACCCTTTTGAACCTTATTAAAAATAGTCGCAAGTCAATTTGAGACCTCACTTTAAAATTTGGAACTATTTATGTAACATATTGTAAAATGTGATATAACCAACTTTTATGCCCATTTTTTGTGGATCCAATGTCGTACATGAGCCCTGCACTTACAAGCTTTATTTCAAATGGGATACAGGATAGAAGTTGGAGGAGCTGAAGACAGTCATGAAATATGGAAAATGATGACCTAGAAAGGAAAGTAATCATAGTTTGAAGAAGCCGCCTAACCTCAGTCAAGTAATTAAGTTGAAGGTAATCATTCACATGCCCCCCTGGGTCCCTGGCCATAAAAAAGAGAAGGGGAAAAGAGAAGGAGGGAGAGAAGAGAGAGAGAGAGAGAATAAACCTGGGAGTTTGGTGTTTGTTTTCTATTGCTACACATACAAAAGTGTACACCGCTCCCCACTTTGTATGTTCCCGCACAGTTCCCGGCACAGGTCTGAACATAACCGTGCAATTATTTGTGTATGTCCGTGCAACTTTGTCTCAGTTGGTGCCTGCAATTTGTGCACCGGGTCACATGGGGCAGAAATTGCAATTTTTAAGCCAAAAGCATGGAGGGGCACCCCTTGGACATGTTGGAACCTAGAGAGATATACATTGCATGCGCAGTGACATGTCCAAGGGGGGAGACACTGGCATCTCCCAAATTTGACTATCATTCGGCGGAATTGCACCCATTCGACAAGTTTGTGCCCCCCGGCCCATGGTAAGGCCAAACAAAGAAGATAGTCTGTCTCAGAAACATTTTGCAAATAAGCTAATTAAGTGCTGTGCGATTTTTTTTTTTGGATTTTTTTATTATTTTTTTAGAAAATAGGCTATGAAGTATGCGATTTTTTTAATTTTAAATTTGCTAATCCAAGATTCAGAGAACTTTTCTTAAACCTTTTAAAAAAATTTAAAAATTAAAAATCCTAACAAAATAAAAAAAAAACTTAAAAATAAATAAAATTAGGCCTCAGCGCATAGACCTACGCACCGTAGCTCATTTCACATACCAATGTGGGCAGGCTTCTGAGACAGACTATCTTCTTAGTTTGGCCTAATGGTCCACATTTATGTTTGGTCTATCTTATAGAAGATGTCACCTGTCTTCCCTCTATACTTACAGGTATTCTCAGAGCTCTAAATATTGATATAGCGGGCTGCTTTGATGGATCTGGCTCAGTATATTCAGCTGCACCATTCCTTAATAGATCACCAGATTTCTGTTGAAAAGACGTAAATAAATCAATTATAGGTACATTCAGTGATATTGAAATAATTTTTTTACCTTTTACCTTTTACCTAGGCTTCGTCAACCTCTGTAGGCTGAAGCCCTCTTTCAGCATCTTCCATCTGTGTCTGTCTTGTGCTTCTCTTGTCATGTCGTTCCTCTGTATTCAGCTAGCTCGTCTCTCCATCTTTGTTTCTGCCTGCCTCTTCTCCTTTTGTCTGTACGGGGTTGCCACTCGGTTGTTCTTTATTGTCTACCGATTATCATTTTGTCTCGCGATATGTCCTGCCCATCTCCATTTCATTTCCTTGATTTTTTTGATGATCTCTTTTACCTTGGTTTTATCACGAATGATAGTGTTCTTTTGTTTGTCTCGTATTGTTATATTTAACATCCTCCTTTCCATTGTCTAGATTTGATTTCATATTTTCCTTAACACAATCTCCATAAAAAATTGCAGGTATCAGACATTTCCTGCCAGGAGTTATAGATAGGGGGGGGCGCCCTAAATTTTAAAATTTTCCTTCTAAGATCAATCTCCTAAGAAATGTCTAATATCAGACATTTCCCACCAGGAGTTATACATGGGGAAAACCCTAAATTTGACCAAATTTGAACAATGTAAGATCATGGACTTATTAGAAAGGACTAGGCAGGCCTCCCTTTCCTATTATACCATATGGTTGTTCACCATCATTAACTTGTCCATTGTTATGTAGAGCAAATCAATATTGATGGCCATCCTCTGAAAAAGGTCACACACACATAAAGTCTATGCACACACAAAGTTTTTGCCAAAACTCATCACCCCAGTTCATTCTGCTAAATAATTCAGAAGGTCGCAAATGGTCGCAATACACATGACCTACACCAAACAAAAGCTGAGAGGCTTAGCTAACTAATACAGGGGTTCTTTTTGAGGGGTAACATACGGAACAGTAAGTAAATTAAAGTTTAAAAAAGTTAAAACAATACACAATGTTATGGTATAAAACATCACAATATACTTGGTTATAACTACCACAAATCTTGGAATAATGTGGATATATTGGTATCGATAGAAAGCTTGAAGTGTTGGCAAGTGAAATATCTGAAGTTCATGTATGAGTAACGAAATCACCCACTGATAGCAATTTTCGCGAATCTTCATCCCTACAATAAAATGGACAAGTCCACATCTCTTCTGGGCAGTGAGCAGTCATTACATAAACGAACAAAAGAGTTTTCACACCTCTGTGGTAACGACCATGGTTTACAATAGATCATTGAGGATTTCGATTTCTAAAGAGGTCAAGTAGTATTCTTTTGTTGATGGTGGATGTTTACAATAGGACTAACTGTTATATTTATGAGAAATTAATACTGCCTAGTCCTTTCTAATAAGTCCATGGTAAGATCAATTTAAAGGTATGTCAGACGATGGTGGTCACGAACGGCCGTTAATTTTGAATATCCGTTGGTTTCAATGTAACAATGGATTTTGATTATATGACCCCATAAAATTCATCACACGTTGGAACTAAATCATTTCATTCTAAAACCACTGTGGGTGGCTTACCATCCACAGTGTCAGTATCATTTTTTGAATTTAAACCGTTGTTAAGCGTTCGTCCCATTCACTTAATCACGTAACCTCGTTCGCATATTTTAATCTGAATATTCGTGAATACGCCCGTGTCTAGCGTCGTCTGGTATGTGATCTTTTCCATGGGGAGCCCTCTATTCATGATTTTTTTTTATTTAAAGTAGATTTTCTTGCAGATTTACATTTCTGATCATAAATCATACATATATTCTGAGTTACAGAGCGATGCGATTCCTATAATTACTTCAAAATCATGGTGTGTTTTTCTGGATCAGACACATTTCGATGGCAATTTTTGTATGGATATGGTATGGAAAAATGCAATTTCTGTATCTTTTTATTTTACACAACTGAATGTATTCTATCATACTGGTCAGTTTACAAAGACCTTAAGATAACAGGGAAAACCCCTGTTTTATGGGCCCGACGGACCCATTTATTTTTCAAATTTTCAACAACCAATTTGTTTATTAAATAACAATATAAAAATTGAAAAATTGTGACCGTCCACCACGAACCGGTCGTAAAGTCGGCATTTCCCAAATTTGTGAAATTTCGCGAAATTGGAATTTTCACATAATTCAAAAAAGTAAGCTTTCTTGTACACATTTGCTAAGTTTTGGTTTCAAATATCATTTAGAAATAACAGAAAAATGACATTTTCTGGACCAAGTCTAACAGAAAATCATAAGGGATTTCTTAAAAGTTGCTTGGGAAACAATAAAATACTTCCAGATTCGATCCGCTGTACGTACAAATTATCGCCAGCGAACTAAGCCATGTTTGGTATTTCCACGAAGCTAGGGGTCTCTAGATTCTATTTCTGGAATTTTCTTGTCGATAAATAATAAAATGAACCAATCACAGCTCTTTTTGTGGTAGTAGTTTGGTATAGTCAGCTGTTGCTTAGAATTGCAAAACGGCGTATGTGATTGGTGAAAACGGCCCATGTGATCAATTGAGCATGCACAGTGCACGCAAAAACATGAATTTTTTCCACGAAAGAAAGACCGAACAACTAATTGAAATATCATATTTTTGCCGTGTTTCCAATGGGTTTGAGACATTTTTATCATTTCTGTATCTCAAAATATGTAAGGAATGACAAGCAGAATTTGTATTTGTTATTTGCACATGTGAATGTTGCATTTGAAGCGGCAGTAGTGATGACTGTGTAGGCCTAAGTGTGGAAAGGTTGTGAATGGCGTGTTTTTATACCTTTAATTTTTAACTCATTTTCTCAGTTTCACATGTCTACTCAATGCGAACTATGATGAACCATAACTTTGCTTCCCGATGTCCTATGAAGTTGGTTGAGGTGTTATAATGAAGCTTAAAATGGGTACTTTTGAAATGTGCAAAAATTACTCTGGGACGACTTTACTACCACTTTGTGGTTGACGGTCACATTGTGGAATAAAACTAAAACACCTAACAAAAGACCGCCCCTACCCGAGATCATGGTGGCTTTTTTTCATTACCTAATATATTATGTGCATTGATTGGGAGTTATATGCATATGGCTATGATCATGAATAAATTTGTGGTATAATAAACCAAACACAACCTGATCATTTTCTGTGACAAATCAAAATGACTGACTTCCTCAACAACAATCAGCCACTTGTTTCCATTATATTAACACATTTACTTTATTTACTGTACACGTAACACAAAAAGTTCCAGACCAGGTTGCTTTGATGTTGGGTAATCCAAAATCACTAATCGGTACCAACAATCTAAGATGTAGGCCTTCCTTAGAGGAGCAAATGTCTTCTCCATAGTTTGATCCATAAATATCGAGTGGATATATTTGAAGTTAAGATGGTTTAATTAAATGACCTCAAATAACAAAACCAAAGTTGCACTAAAATTGGGATTCTATATCATTGCCATTACATTGCTTTAATAGTGTGTGATTGGTTGGTGGTTGGTACGTTTTTCTGTCATGAATGACAGCTCGTGACTTTGGTGATGACACGCCACTTCCGTCAGTCAGCAGCCAATCGATAAATGACTGAAGTAGGATGCCCAACCAGAGTTTTTATTCTGTCGAACCATCTTGACCTTGGCCGGCCTCATCCGCGTGCACCCTCGATCTTGCCCTGCATGATCACCTTCTCTAGACAGTTTCCTTGACGTCTGGCAATATGACCGAAATAAGAGAGAGTTTGGGAATTGATCAGCCCGAGTAGTCTTCACACCAGCCTCATGAAGCACACTTGCATTGGTTCTCTTCATGACCAAAATGATCCTTAGCATCTGGCGCCAACACCACATTTCAAATACATTAATTTTGTTACCGCTTTGCAGTTGTCAGTGTCCAGGATTCACAGCCGTAGGTTGAAATAGGGAAAACGAGTGCTTTGACCAGGCGTGTGTGTGATTACGCAGTGCAAATGTGCGTGTGTAAAGACTCCCTGCCAATGCCTGTTACCCATTCATCCGGATACCTGACTGGTTCAGATAGCAGCACACAGTGGACAATACAAATCAATAATATCTCCCATAGAAAACCAATTATAGTGCAACTTTGTTTGGCTATTGAAATCATCATAACTTTAAAAGTATCCATTCGATTTTTATAAAAGAGGTATCAAACAACGGAGAAGAAATTTGCTCATTTAATGTATATCTCGGATTTGTGGTACTGATTATTGATTTTGAATTGAATTAGCCAACATCAAAGCACCTCGGCCGTAATTTGGCAAAACAGCGTAACTCGAAAATGACGTTTTTAAGATATGAGCACTTTAGAGTTTGAGTGTTTGTATTTTCTCTTTTATTTACAGAGGAAATTGATTTAAAAATGGAAACGTGCATTATGTTTAATTTTTTTAATTTTTAAAAACTTAACTAAAGTAAACTATTTTTACTAAAGATACAGCTGATTTTGTCCAGATACGCGGGTTTGCCAATCCGACATCTAATTATACGCAGAGTTAATCTTGCAAAACAGCGTAACTCAAGTTACGTGTAATTCTTTGCTTACTATTTTTTCGCCAAACCCGCGTATCTCGTAGCAAAATAGTTGTTTGGAAAAGACGCGTAACTTAGAGATACGCTGTTTTGCCAAGAAAATACTAGATTTTGAAACACGTAACTCAAGTTACGCTGTTTTACCATATTAAAATGCTAAAAGTTGCAAAATAAGGCTGACATACGTTACGCTATCTTTAAAACGGTGCATCGAGGTCTTTTGAGACTCTCACAGATGAAAAGAGCGCCCTCGATTTCCCCAGAAATGCATGTAACTCAAAAAGTCAATATTTTGAGTTACGCTGTTTTGCTAAATTACGGCCGACCTGGACTGGAACTTTTTGTGTTAGGTGTATACTACTTACGGGATGGTCCGGTGGTAAACAGCCTATATCAGTTGGATCTGTTGACAAAAAAATCAAATCAAATTAATGAATGCAGACATATTTAACACTTTCTACGTGGCAGGTGTCTGCAGATGACATTCTAAAATTTCACAAAATGTTACAAAAAAGTCAAAATTAATTAATTTTATTACCATATTTGGAATCACCATGAGAAATGCATTGAAATAAGTACAAACATGTCTACCATTGGTTCAGTAATTCTTGAGGTATAATTTGAAAATTGGGAAAGGTTTCTGAAACATCTGTTTGGTATGGTAAAACTAATGGCTGCGTGGAAAGTGTTGAAACGGATGGATTCAGCACAGCCAATTCATGTTAAGGGAGCGTATCTAGACATCATTAGGCAAAAATAAAATGTTTGGTTGCCCTCCGCGACCGACCAAAAAACCATGAAAAAACAGAGTCACGTTTTTGGACTCCGAAAATGGCATAATTTTGGACATATTTTGTCCCAAAGATATTAGAAATAAATTCTATGAAATGTTTTGAAGTCCAATTTATCAAATGTAAGTCAAAAATATTGCGTTTATACATTCCATGTATAAATTGCACTTTTTTGTCGAAGCCCGTTATAGGGGGAATTTTTTTTTTAAAAACCTACCTACCGACCAAACCACAATTTTTTTCTTTCTGGAGGGCAACCAAACATTTATTTTTTTGCCTTGATAACAATAGCAGCAATGTCAGGTTTCTCCACTATACAGGGTGTGTCAAAAAGATGTACCATGTGAAACATGAAGAAGAAAAAATGTGGCCATGGAAAATATAAAAAATGTACACAAAATAGTAATATCATGTTCAGCAATCTTTCATGTGTCATAAGATAAAAATATTCTATCCATTTTGGAGCTTTCGTCAGGATATTATTAAATTTTGGATAGGAAAGTACTACACTGCACATACGTAGATAACACGTCCCGTTCGCATAAATTAATAATGTACCGGCACCACTTTATGATGACTTGCATCAAGTCCATCAGACACAAACAATGACGGTATGGTGTAAAGTGAGAAAATTAATTCAAATACAGTGTTCACTCCAGTTAGCCCATCGTTCATTTAGCAAATGGCAGTGCATTTAGCGTTTACAGAAATTGAATTCATTTTTTGTGTCCTCATCCTCTTCTGTGAATTCAACTCAAGTCGAGGCGGGAGGTTAACATTTTTGTTCCTCATTTGCCGTAAGTCAGAATCCTCAGCCATTATATGAAATTATTGTTTATTCTGTTTTTGTTAATAATTGTTTATGAAATCGGAAACAAATTGTTGCTGAAAATAAATAGCTATTTTGCCTCTCTTGTCACGGGGCATCTGCAAGACCTTTCTGTCCGGTGTCTTTTTCTTCAGAGCATCAGGTGGCAAAGTCTCGTAGCTAGACAGGCGGGAGAAATATGGGGAGTTGAACCCTAACCTTTTAGATGTATTTATTGAAATACAAATTATTCTCGATAGTTCAGTGGGTAGAGCGTCTGTCTAGAGTTCAGGTCCCGGGTTCAAATCCTGGTCGAGAAATGAAAAATGTATTTTTTTCGACCTCCATGAGGGAAAGATTAATTATTATCATTACTTCCTCCTTGTGAAATAAGTAACTTTGTTTTCATACTTACATGATATTAAAAATATAAATATAATGACGCCCATTGCAGCGATAATTATCCCTGGAACTATAAATGACCATCCCCATGCCTCGTCTACGAATGCGCCGGCTACTACAGAACCCAATATATTGCCTACGCTTGTGTGACTGTTCCATACACCCATGATTAAACCGCGTCTGAAAATAGTTAAGAAACACATTTTGTATAATTATTCTAGTCTACAAATACGCCGGCTATTACAGAACCCAATTGCCTACACTCCATCGATTGCTGTTCCATACACCCATTATCGACCTTTAGGTTAATAATAATAACTACACTTTATTTCTACACCAACAGCAATGTCATGGTTCAATGCACATATCAAGGTCAAATTGCTGTTCCAATCCGTGCACTATGTTTTTTAATCACCCTGTATGGTGCAAAATCACCTATATTTTTCCAAATACATTTAATACTTACTTTCCTTTTCCAAACCAATTGGCAATTATTGCCACAACAGCTGGCCATCCCGTTGCCTGGAACAAACCGCCGATAATCTACGGTAAATGGATACATAGATAAATTAGCTGTGATGCATATCTGTAATAAAATTGCTTAAAGGTAGATGGCCCGATTGCTGGCCCAATTTTCAACTTGATGTTTTCTATTTTACATGAAAGGTCATCCTTAAAATTGTCACATTCCAAAGTGTGAGTTGCATAACTCCAATGGTTCTAATTTTAGAAGCACAAGGTCACAATATATTTGCCAATTGAGAAGTACACAGACTGGTTGGTGGTTAACCACCCCACCAACCTTTGGCAGCAATTCCCCACATGTTAGCATATAATGTCTAAATGGAACATTTCTGGCCCCTAAGATTTTACAGACATAATGAGAAAAATATGGGGATTCTTCTGATATCGAAATATCTTGATGTGAAAAAAAATCCTAGCCCCAAAAAAGTGACATACACCTTTAATTTATGCTTATTACGACTGTATCTTCAGGAGGAGGGCTGTTATTTTCAGCTCCCAGGACTCAATTTAATATTTTGGGTGGGACTTGCAATTCCCAAATTTCTCCAAACATACTCATGAGTTGATTATCTTTTGTCGACATTGTGTCATGCTTGTTTCAAAATGGCGTCGGTAAACATGTATGTAAGTGACAATCTGATGTTATTTATTTTTATTTATTTTTTAGACAAAAAATAGCTATAGATGCTAAATGCAGATATTCTTTTTATTTGTTGTGTTTTTGGCCCAAAAGTGGGCAATCGCATAGGGTTATGCGGCAAAAGCGACTCCACATACTTAATGTGCGCTGGGTATGTGAGATAGAATTTGTTTTCTTTTATCTTGGCCTTATACATGATCAATTTGAACAAATACATTTCCATTGCTTTTTACAAATGGGCATATTCACCAATGGCAATCATTTCTAATCATGATAATCTATTTCTATAATCTATATAAAGTTATACTACATAACATGTGGTGACATACAGTAAATAGATTAAAATTATGTCAAATAAAATTCTATAAACCATGTTCAAAAAGTCTAAAGTACCTATAAATTGTATATGGTCTACTTGTTGAAGTTGTTGTAACATAATAGTGAAATGAAAAACAATGCTAATTTGGAGCACAGAGCGCTCAGTAAAGAAATAACACTTGTTTGGATACTGGCAGCCGGATTTCAAGCTAATACGAATATTGTACATACACTAGCGACCGGATTTCCGGCCGCCAACATGTGCGCATTGTTTACCAACTTTAGGGATTCCCCATCGCATATAAAAATGCCCTTTCACCCGGAAAGTGGTCTGCGGGCTACAGGCTGCACATAGCTTTGTATTAACATCGTGACATTGTGTTGAAGACAGATAACTTTGGAGTTATTTCATCAATTTTGGTCGGATTTTCGGATTTTTCAATGGCGCTGTCGGCAGCAGATGTTTTAGCAAGGGTCATGGACTCTGATACGGAGGATATATATGATTCTGACTATAGCAATAAGGATGAACAAGACACGGAAATGTGGCTTGTTATAGGCCTAATACAAATTAATATGACCCATTTTAAACATTGTTCATAATTATTAAAATCTGCCTTACTCACAATGCTGACTTAGGCAGAATTGAAATTGTGCATTTATCAACACTTTTGATTGGTCAATGCCTTGGGTATTATTACAGCATGTGCCTAATGCAATGAAGTCATTATTTATGCAAGAAGCTCAATTTTGCTGGAAAGTGAGTTAGGCAATTATCGAAGCAGGCTGACAATATGTTGATAATATTTACCTGAATTACAAGGAAGAATGAAAAACTGTGGATGTTCCAGAAATATGCAAAACCAACAGCCGCTGTGAACACCCCACTGAGAATCATGCCACCAGTCAGAAAGTATCTGAGATCCATACGTTCTGCTACGTGACCGCTGTAATACAATAATGGTGGTACACAGGTCATTAGTGCGAATCCAACAGCCGCTATGAGTGAGAATCATGCTACATTAATCCAATGGATGTTGTGAATACGGAAGAATACCTCTCACACCTATCTCACATTACACACATTTATTCACACAAAAAAGGTTTGTTTGCCCAAACATGATCGACCCATAAAATCTTTAAAAATCCTGCCTTTTGTCACTCTCTTTTTTTTAAAGATATTTTTTATGGTGAAAAATGTATATTTTAAATGATTTTTAAAAAGTTTAATCTGAATTGCCAATATAGATAAACAAACTGTCCTAGACTTTATTTATACCATATCCTCCCTTGTAAACACCAAGGAGGTGCAAGTTTAAGATTCTAGCAAAACAGGACATGAAACATGGTCTGAGGGTTTGTACTACGGGCTTCAAGCCTGTCACCCAGTCACCCTTGCATTACACATACATGCTTACCACAGCAGCCTAAGCGTTCATCCCATAAAATACTACTAAATATATCATTGCGTGCGGGCGGGTACTATATACAGCCCTGGTGTGAACTAAGGCTGTGGTCACCCTAATTTTATTAACACCTTCCATGGAGAAGGCGTCTGCAGACGACATTTCAATATTTTACAAAATGTTTCAAAAATGTCAACATTATAGCATTTCATTACCATATGGGCAATTCCACGCGTTGCGGAATGACATTTACACACAAAAATCCAGTTTCTTTTGGGTGTAAAACCCAGAGATTTGTAGTTACTCCCAATTTTACAACTTTATTTGATAATAGCGATTGATACTCAAAAAATAAACCTAGGGAAAAAATTAGACTGCGCTTCCAAGTATCCTAATTTGCATATGCAAATTTGCGTTGCGGAATGACGCAGACGATTGGTGTTTTTTTTACATGTTTATACAAAGTGAAAACTCTGTGAACTTTTTAGAGTGTATCATTATTGAAGTTACTTTTTAGAAGGTTTGAAGTGTTAGCTAACTGACAAAAGCATTTTCATAAAACTCAATCATCAGCTAGGATTTCTAGTAGGTCATCAAAAAATAAAAGTAGGTGTTGTGGAATGACGTTGCGGAATGACAGTGTGAATTTGTGTGCAAAACTCCATAGAGAAAAGAAAAAACATGTTTTTATGCTTTAATATGCATAAAAAATAAAAGAAAGAGTAATCAGTGGCATTTCATATGTTACAAATTCGTGATTACAAGTAACCCAACTATTTTCACATTGAAATCATCATTTACAGGTAAAGTAGCCATGATTTTGTGATAAAGTTACCAAATTCAACAGCTTGCACATCAAAGTTGCCTAATTCAGCAAATTATGAGTTTTCATCAATTTTGAAACTTTTTTAGAAGTTTAGAGTCCATATTTGAATGAATTATCATAAATAAGGATGATCTTATACCAAGTACACAAAAATATCACAATTTGCTCAATAAATTACCTAAATATAGGGAATAAATACCTTTGTCATTCGGCTCATTCCGCATCGTCATTCCGCAACATGTCATTCCGCAACGCTCGTTAGCGCTATTTATTAACAGAATTTTCCAATTTTTTTTTATCATTGTGAAGCATGTCAATTATGTGCAGAGAACAAAAAGTTAAATGAAAATAGGGTACATATTTTTCTTGCTATCCTAAAAAATTGTACTTTTGCGTTGCGGAATGACATGAGATTATGTATACTAATTACCTGGATTAACGAGACTAATCGGCCGTTGATCAAAATTAAATTTATATCAAAACGTTTCCCATCAGTACTACTATTGTGCCTGACATTTATTTAGACATCATACCTATGTGTCTAAAAGATATGGAATAAATAAAAACAAGCCTTTTCACTGATTTTGTAAGCTGCAAATATGCAAATTTATGCTAATTAGTTTATACATCAAAAAACACAGTATCGCTAAACAAACTAAAAATTCCTGAACTTTGGACTCTTGCCTACATTATAGGCATAAAATTAAACTTTGGATGCAAATTTGAAATTTTGGCTATTTGGTTGACATTTGCTTGGAATTGCCCATATCTAGAATCACCATGAGAACTGCATTGAAATAAATATAAGTACAACCATGCCTAGTATTGGTTCAGTAATCCTTGAGATTAAACCTTGAAAGCTGGGAAAGGTTTCTGACAAAATCTGTTTTGTATTTGTTTTTCTACTGTCTTTTATCCTGAAAAAAGGGTCAAACTTGCATATCCTCTTTCAAAATATTAACAGTTTAGCCACATGATTACGATATCATTTCTAGAAAGTAAATTGTAAACTGGTAAAAACAAAAATTCGACAGATTTTCGGCCACAAACCCGCTGATTTTACATGATTTGAGAAAAAAAACCTAAACAAATAATATCGACATGTCAGGATATTATATTACTCATGTTGGCATTTATTTCGACCACGACCTTAGTGTGAACATGCAACCGCTTGTTGATAGGCAACTTGATTGGTCAATCATCTTATTCTTATTCCTGTGCCAGGCCACTTTCATTGGCTTTTTTTACCCTGCCCATTTGTGTTTACTTTTATTATGAATATTTTCTCTGAGTTGCAGTAAACCAATTGATTGGCCCATCAGAGCTCTCTATAGAGAGTTTACCAGTTTGATTTGTAATCACTCAGTTCATGAACTTTGTTAATGTCTGTTGGGCTATTGTTCAAATGTGCTCTTTATATACAAAAACAAAACAAAATAATGACATTTTGCACTTCTACTAGACTGTTGCTTTCATAAAATATAGTTGAGTTGGAATGTTCGAAATGATCGAGAATTCTTGCTACTTTGATTGTAATTAAGGGTGTAAACTTCCGTTTAATGAACTATCCGTTTAAACTATTAAAAAAAAAACTTTCAAACGTTTAAACATATTTTAATGCTAGTTATTTGCATTGATTTCATTGCGATCGCGATCGTCACATTTTTTAGTCGCCATCTTTATTTATTTTTATTCTTAGTCTAAATCCTCAGTCAGTCGTTTAACAATATCGATATAATGCATGTATGATAGGCCAACGAGGATTTCTACTGGGTTTTTCTTTCTAGAAACACTATCGTAATAATGTTGACATTTATATTTGGTACAAGGCTGTAATGGTTGTATGGAATGAGAATTATGAGTAAGCTTACTTGTTTACTTAAAATTTAGTCAGACTTTTCAAAATTTTGTTAGGGCTTACGTTTAGCCGTTTAGTGAATTCTGTAAACGTTTAAACCCCCTAGAGCGTTACGTCTAAACGTTTAGAATTTACAACATTAATTGTAATGACAGTGGTCTTACCTGATAAACATACCCACTGCATATGCAAATAAGTATGCATAATCAAGACTGCCCAATAAGCTTTCAGCATTGCCTCCATCTGAAATGAATACAATTGAGTAAAAGATCTAACAGAAATTAATTCCTATAACTTGTCATAAAAAGTACACATAGTTTTGAATATGGTGACATATAAATATGTGACCAGTCGCATCAAAATGGACATGTTGTCGGCAAACACAGTTTTGAATTAGAAGCCAATGAAGTTGGTGAAATATATATAAAATAATAGTAACAAATATGGTTCTAGAAATTATAACTTGTGATTCAAATGTCCGATTTCTTTCAACAAGGCATCATTTTAAAGCTTAGAATGTGTTCTTTCAGGTGATAATGTAACTCAAATTCGAGTCTTGCCTCCAACATGTCCATTTTGATGTGACGGGTCACATATGGACAAGAACAGAAAAGTCAGTTGCAGAAAAGTCAGTTGCCAGTGACTTGACTTATTAAGGGTGGTGTTAACCCTAGTAATATGAAATGTATCAAGCGCTGTAACATTTATGAGATGGAAAGGAAATGAGTCAGAGAATCAATTTTTGGTATCAAATTTCACTAAATATGCTGATTTTTACAAATTTTGTGACCAACAATTTTCGGACAGCATAACAAAATCAGTTTTTGAGGTTAAAAAAAACATTTGTTGGCATTTTTCAGTGAAATTTGATACCAAATACGGTTTCTTTGACTCATTTCCTTTCCAAAAATGTATACTTTTATGTACATCACATTAATAGTTCAAACTTTACAGCGCTTGATAAATTTCATATTATTAGGGTTAACACCACCCTTAACATGGACAAGTCATTATTTTTGATGACTTGACTTGACTCGAATCACTGAGAGCAATGATTAGATTTGACTACTGCCTTGGTCTCAACAAATTTGACTCAAGTCACTTATCCAGAAGACTTAACTTGACTCCAGTCACTTTTCAAAAGACTTGAGTCTTGAGTATAAGTTGACAGTCTTAAACAAAAATGAAGCTGTCAAAATAAAGCTTCAGTAGTGACCTGATCAAGTCTTGATAGATGATAATCAGTACATAAATTGAATAGTTACATGTTCAGTATGACTTGGTACATGACTTGAACAAAATTAGAGACTTGACTCGAGCAAATCCTTGACTTGACTTCATTAATTCGTCGGTCTCATCACATACAGATCTATTCGACGTCACTTTTTGTTTGAGAAAAAATGTTTTCACATACAGATCCATAAGTTTAATACCATATTAATTAATGTTCATTAAAAGATTAGCGTAAATAATTCACGAAGGTAAAATTCTTAAAGTGTTTTCTTGATATAAAAACCGTTTTTCAGACAAATTCATCAAGAAATGATTGAGATATAAGCCAAATCCAAGTGGTGCGTCGAATAGATCTGTATGTGATGTGTTTTTTACGGTGCATGGAATAGATCTGTATGTGATGAGACCGACGAATTGTACTGATTTGTCTTGACTTGAAAGATTTGACTTGACTTGAGTCATTGACATGAATGCATTGACTTGTGTTTTGAGTTTTAGTGACTTGGTCACAACACAGTCATATATTCAGGAATTCACATGCTAACACAATTTTCATTATAAACCTTTATAAATAATAAAATAATATGGCAATCATGATACAGATATTCTTTTCTTTTTCTCATAATTAATTATATAGCCTACCACATTGTAGTTACATACCAAATGGTTTCCAGCAACACCAGCATGAATCATTGTATATACCGGCATTGGACACATTCACAATGAGTGCTGGCTCACGTGGGTTGAGAGGATCTGAGCAGTTCCTGTTCAAAACTCCCTGCAAAAGATAAGAGACAATGTTTAATTTATCAGTCAGTAGTAGACCTTGAACACGTCTTTCGATCTATGAGTCTAAAGAATGGTGTTACCTTAGTGTTTTAAACTCCCTGCAAAAGATAATAGACAATGTTTAATTTATCAGATAGTAGTTGACCTTGACATTAAATTGACATTAGTATATATTGAGTCTAAAGTCCACCTTTAAATGTTGCCATATATTATATTAAGCAATTAAGCAATTGACAATGAAAAAATAAACAAACTAGGAAAAGATGACCAGTGTTACCTTTGTGTTCTAGGGTAAAGACTTCATTGAGGGATTACCCGGAATAAAGCTTACAATTTATAAATAATACCTGACTGAAGTTTTCACACTAAAGTATTTTGTGACCACTCTTTTACATGAAGATAGAACCAAAATAATTGACAATTTTACTTCCAAATTTAAAGGTGGATGAATCACTTAAGCTTTTTTTCCCCATCACATATTTTGATTATATCAGAAATAAACCCCATATTTTTCTCAATATTCAGTAGTTTTGCCAAAATGCAGTGAATTACATAGTTTCAGAGAATTCATGTTTACTATAGTCTTGATCAGCAGTAAGTTTTGAAATTATCCTGAAAAGGTGGTACGTTTAGCTTGGTTGGTTTTTTCAGATATTGTTCATTGCAGAAAGCATGCACAAAACTAAATTGTCCATGAGAGCGTCCTTAAGTAGAGATGGAATGCACAAAACGGAATTGTCCACGGGAGCTATAGCGTAAATACAGACGATTAGTCGCAAGGTAATGCTCCCGTGGACAAGTCAGATATATGGTAACACTGTAACCGTATCTGAAGTACATGGTACCAACCAGGGGTAGAATTTCGGCGCAATCCGCGAATCGATTCTTGTAAACAGGACCTTAGATGACTGGTATTTGACCCTTAGTCAACAAACATGCCGAATTTGGAAGTTGTGCAAGCTTATAGCCTTATTCTTGATATTATTTTCATTAATTTCGCAATAATCCATGGATTCTCAAAATTGGCGAGAATCCAGGATTCTCGCGAAATTATTCCGCGAGAATCTAAATGGACTCTCGCACTGCAGCGCGAATTTCTAGGCCTGCCAAACAATCTAATAAAATGTACCATTTTTTTAGGATAATTTCAAAACTTATTGCTGATCAAGACTAAATAAACACAAATTCTCTGAAACTGAAACTATAAATGTGGTTGAAAAGTTACCTTGAACTTTTGGTTAACTTTTTTTTGAACCACCCGGTAGTTCTGTGTTCAATAAAAATGGTCAATAACCATAAATCATTATTTTCCAACCATAATAATGCTTTAGTTTCATGACTAGTACTGTTCACCTAAACTATAACAGATACCAGATACCTGGTCTCTGATGTTATAACCCTAACCCCGGTTTAGGATTTTTGACCGGGATCACAATTTTCGAGGAAAAAACACCAACTAAATCTCCGAGAACCTGCCGGGATTCGATCCGGGGAGTCGGGGACCCTCCGTTCTCAAGCCCCACCTTCCAACCACTAAGCCACGGCCCTCAGCTACACATTCGTGCAGTATACTGCACTCATTATATAGACTCGGTTGACTACGTCATCGAAAACCGACGGCGCATGCTTTTGGAGAGGGACTTTGGATTAGCATTTTTTAGCACTCAGGGGGGTTAGGGTTAACAGAACACACAAAAAAACAAAAACAAAAAATGTTACCATAACCCTAACCCCGGTTTAGGATTTTTGACCGGGATCACAATTTTCGAGGAAAAAACACCAACTAAATCTCCGGGAACCTGCCGGGATTCGATCCGGGGACCCTCCGTTCTCAAGCCCCACCTTCCAACCACTAAGCCACGGCCCTCAGCTACACATTCATGCAGTATACTGCACTCATTATATAGGCTCGGTTGACTACGTCATCGAAAACCGACGGCGCATGCGTTTGGAGAGGGACTTTGGATTAGCATTTTTTAGCACTCAGGGGGGTTAGGGTTAAGACCTACCTTTACAACTCCAATGGGCTTTCTTGACAAGTGATAGGATGTGTAAGCGAAGAATGTTACTACCAGTATAAAGGACTTGTGTCTGAAAAATAAAAATAAAAGCAGTGATGGATATTAGTAATCCCATCAAGGATTAATTAAGCCATACAACATTGCAAATGGCACCAAAAATGACGACCTCTACCTAATTAAGGCTAAGAAATAGTGATGACTCTCGGAATAAAACGATCAAAGGAAAAAATTTACCCTGATTTTTCTCATCAAATTTTCGCCAAAACAATGACAGTGTTGTTGCAACATTTGGAGCTGCCAACTTTTGTTTGATAAGGCCAAATTAAATTAATTGTTTGTCTCAAAGCTCCCGCGCGCGTTAGTTTATTGGTGCGCATTAGATTTTTTTAAAATTTTTTTTTAAAAAAATCAAAATTTCACAGATTTTTCAGATTTTCATTGATCACATCATCTTAAATACAAAAGTTCACTTTTACAAGGATTTCAATATTTTATATTAAAAAAAAAAAAAAAAAAAAAATTTAAAAAAAACCCGCATTCCGCATTAGTTTTACAACAGGAGAGGAGCTTTGAGACAAACAATTAATTTAATTTGGCCTAATGCTTTTTCAACAAATCAATTGTTAGCGATTAGGTAAGGGGCGATCTTTATTTTGGGGGCTTTTGCGGGCAATTGTTTACAATTTACAAGCGAATTGCCTTCGCCCCGGTGTATTTGAGAGCGTCCCCCACCCCACCTTTAACTATCTACCATTGGGGGGATTACACCCATTTGGAGAAATTTAAGGGTTTTCACTTAATTTCTATCCAATTTCAAGATGTCAGTCGATGAATCAAAAACAAATAGTAAACAAATAGCAAATGTTCACACACATATGTCCAATCATTCGCGTGATAATTTCGGGCGCGTTCATCTTTGTACTGCGTTCGTGATGTTCGTTCAATTATGAATTTACCTATAAATTGAAGATTTAGAGCCTTTTGAGTGGTGGCATTAAAGGCATGTTGTCCTCAGAAGGTTAAGCTATGTACTGTAGACAAGAAACTACGACACACAGCCAATTTGTAATTTTTACACACAACTTTAATATGTGGGATGAGCTGGAGTAGTCAAAGCATCACTGCCTGATGCACAACTGTAATAAGTACTTATCTTCTTTCATAGAAGTAGTAACAATATTATACCATGCTTTATACACCATGCATTAAAAAGAATACACCATGCATTAAAAAAGAATACACCATGCCTTAGTCAAGAATACACCATGCTTTAGTCAACAAAAAATGTAAGCCCATCCTACGTTAAGTAGAACGAGGATCTGGATCCGGACCACGATTTGGAAGGGATCGAGTTCCCCGAATGGAGCAACTCTAGCCTTCCACAATTTCACAGGCAAAACCATGAAAACGAGCATAACAAATATGGTCCAGACCCTTATCCCCCTAAAAAAACTGCCCAACCCTTTATACGCACAAAAAACACACAAAAAACTGCCAGTCATCGGCCGAGTCCGGCTCAGACCCAAGCCAGCAAAATCAGGTCTTATAATGCCTGAGCGACCCAATCAACTCCTCCAATATGAATAACTGGGTGGGTTGGGTGGGATTTTAACCATGCACCTATGACTACTCCAACAGACATTGAAACACCAAAACCAAAAACAGCGCGAAATCATGCCACGACTCTATACACCACGCCACCTGATTGGTCGAGCACTAGGCATAAATATTAAATTGGCCAGTCACAAATTAAGGTAGGGAGACCAAGGCCACAGCTACAACCACAATTGGTATGAGTGCCGATAAGGACCGAGGCAGGGCAATTCTATTTGCTGGCCATCCCCCCTCTGAAAATACAAACCAAAAGCAAAACGCAAAGACCAAAACAGGGGAACCTCATGAAGACAAAATCGCCTTTTATTAGATGGGACTAATAAAAACCGGAATTATGTGATCTTTTCCAGAGAGCGCCCTCTATCATGATTTTTTTTAGAAAGTAGATTTTCCTGCAGATTTACATTTCTGATCATAAATCGTACATACATTTCAAGCTACAGAACGATACGATTCCTAATTACCTCAAAATCATGGTTTTAGAGTGAATTTCGACTAGAATAAAATTGGAGGGGTATGCTTCGTATCGTATGGACAATGAGAAGGACCATGGAAAGTTCACATAATATACCTTTAAGGGACTTTTTGAAGTTTTTGATTTGATTTTTTGAATTTTGTGAGTGCTGTAATTATTTATTGAACTATTATTATTAATCAAATGCATATATAAAAGTATACACTTTTGGAAAGGAAATGGATCAGAGAATCCAAATTTGGCGTCAATTTTGACCAAAAATGTTGATTTTTCGCAGTTTCAGTACAAACATGTCCTACGGCCCCACCCCACTATGAAAACTCTCTCATTGCTTGCGTGGTAGATTTCGATCGCGACAGGAGCATGCGCAGATGCGATTTTTGTGTAAGTGGTCTGTGATTTTGTCAATATTATATTTTTACTGTGATTTGTCGATCTGCATTAAATGCAAAAAGTAACAACGCCCCCGGCTGGACTCGAACCACCAACCTTTCGGTTAACAGCCGAACGCGCTAACCAATTGCGCCACGGAGATGATTATTACTAGGATGTTTTGGTTTGTCATGTTCACTCGTACACTTCCCCGTACACTTTCTTGCAAAGTCGGGCATCGTTTTTTCTCAAATGTTGCTTGCATATTGCCTTTGCTGTCGCCTTTAATACATGTGCTGTTACTTGAACTTGGAACCAACGTTTAATTTGAACTGTCTATTTTCAATAAAAAAATACTCCAATACGGGAAAAAAATCAGAAAAGCTCACAGACAACAAATAAGAACATCATTTTACTCGACCTAGAATTTCAATCAACGTATTTCAATCATCGGCAAAACCCGATGATGTGAGTGACGTCATTTAATGAGCTCATTAGCATAATTTATGTCCGTGAAATATACAATAGGGTTTTCGTAGTGCACCCCATGAGTACTAAGCATGTGACGCGATCAAGCGGAATGAGTCGTATGTCAGGAATATCGATTTTGAGTTGTAATTAGGTAAAAAGAAGGGACAAATTATATAATGTTTTACTTTGTTTTTTTAGTTGGTAAACTGTTTGTAACTTTAAAACTAGAAGTTCGATTTTAGTTGGACCATACTGTAGCATTTTTCACCTACCTTTGAATGATGATGGACAAATATCAAAATTCAAAACTGCCGACATGGGACTCATTTCGCTTGATCACGTCACATGTCATGCATGAACAGAATATGCTATGCATCAAATACCGAGCATGGCGTGTTTAATAAGGTTTATCACGAATCGGTAAAAAGCCATTGATTAAATTATCCTAATAGTTGCATATTACATAGTCCATGCAGTACCCACCATATCCATGATATGGGTAAATGTTAAAGCAACTCTGTAAAGTGGAACCAGAACTGTGACTTGAACCGTGACCCTCTAAAGTGAGCTATCATGTGACTAATTTACATCAATAATCAATGTCTAAATTCTGTTTTTACGGACATAACAGACATGTTTAACTTAAAATTTAGTGTTCACCTGGCTCTTGACCAATATGTATCTATTATTTGGATGAAATTCAATCCGGTAGCCTTGCACAGAAAAATAAAAACCTAATTTATAGCCAGTGGCATAAATGAGATTGGATCAAGACTATTCTTTTCTCATGTCTGAAGGCTGACAGCAAAATTGTTAACTTTATTTGTTGGTTGTGGCTATTTTTAATAATAATTCAACCAGCATGCTTATATAGGCTTTTTAAGCCTGGCCCGAGCAATTTGCTTGAGTCTGGTCCCTTCAGGACCCAAGCATGTGTCTGTACTGACCGACCGTGTAAACAAACAAACAAACAAACAAACAATTGAGTAATTGACCTTGTGTTGTTGTTTTGTTCAAAATGGCCAACAAAAGGTGATTTTGTGTTTTATACCCCTGTTTTACTTGCTAGTCAGTCTAGTCCTATATTAAAAAAAATGCCAATGCGACTTTTCTGAACACTTTTTGCTAGCTCTTAATTTCATAGCAATGCCATGACTAAATAGTGAACATTCAAATTTCAAGGACAACTTTGATTCTCCAAAAAGGTGAGTGGGACATAAAAACGGAGGATTTTCAGGTGACTAAATTTTTTGTCTAAAGTGGTTCCCTTCAACATTATGCATTGAGCCGATACCCAAATCATAGATTTGGTATCTATCGAGACTACATACACAAATACAGTGAATGGCAATGCATCAGAAAAGGACAAAAATGAATTGATTGAAGGATAATCAATGGATTTTTTCCGATTGGCGATAGGCTTATTTAAGTTATTACAAGTTATTCAGCGCACACTTTTGGAACTGTATTTTTTTTTCACATTTTGAGTACCCTCGTAGGGGCCGTGTGTAAATAGTGAAGACATGAAGGATACAGTCTCTTACTCTGCTCTCTAGTACATGTAATGTATGTATAGCCTACGTAACGCTGTCGAATTCGACACCCTTTTCAGTAAACAACTTTTCGTAGTAGTTTAAAAGCACTAACCATCAATTAAGCTATTGTGGTTATTATTCATTTTGTCTACAAGTTGTGAAGTTAAACTTACGCGACATAACGGTTCCTCTCCCCATAAACATTCCTAAATAAGCGGTCAAGAAGCTTTCCGCCAGCTGGTACACCCCCACCGACCATCTTCATTCACAATTTCTATTTGTTGGCACAGAAAATGGATTTGTGCATATCCAGTGTTGCCAGGAACTAGCTCCTGTCAAAAATTAATCCGATGCGCCCAATTCGCGGTAAGTGAACGTCCTATCAACATGATCAAGCTCCATTTTGTCCTCCAAACAATAATAAAATCTCTTTAAAAGGGATAACACAGACTCAAATATATTTTCCTTAATAATTTGGGAAATTTCTTTTCAATTGGAAGGGAAACTTGTTACATTTATATACAGTATGTTATGGTATTTTTTATTCATGTGAATTATTTATTTGGCATATTATGTGATCTTTTCCAGAGAGCGCCATCTATTCATGATTTTTTTTAGAAAGTAGATTTTCTTGCAGATTTACATTTCCGATCATAAATCATACGATTCCTAATTACCTCAAAATCATAGTTTTAGAGTGAATTTAGAGTGAAAAATATAAACTGTCGGGATCCCGACAATTTATTTTCACTCTAAAACCTTGATTTTGAAGTAATTAAGAATCGTATCGCCCTGTAACTTGACTTGGAATGTATGCATGATTTATGATCAGAAATGAAATCTGCAAGAAAATCTGCTTTCAAATTTTTTTCCATGTTGAGGGCGTTCCCTGGAAAGATCACATAATATACCATTAACCAGGGAGGTGTATAACAACTCTACCGGCGGCCCGGGCCTTCCGAGTTTTCTTACTGCGAAGGTACATCCTTTCCTAGAGATCACACATACACTGTAAAAAGAAACGTTTATATTTCTGATAACACTTAATAAACACTTAAACACGTTTATTTTTGTGTTTTACGTGTAAAGGTATAGGAGGCATTTCTACGATAAACGTTTGCATAAACACTACAACACGTTTATAGAGGTAATTGTGTAATATTTATTAACACACCAACATGTTTATATCAGCAATGTACATGTAAATTATTAGGCAGTATTTAGGCACTACAATATCTCCCCTTATTCGTGTAATCACGAAACCCTTTCAAATAAACCACCTCCATTTAAAGCAGTAAGTATGGTTAAGAAAACTATAATTGCAATAATGTCAATCTCAATCTCAAAGTTTGTTACGTGATAAAAAATGTGATAAAAAATATTTGCAAAGGTAGAAGACATCCCCCTTGTTTCGAGAAATTTTACACACAAAAGTACCCGAAAGTTTTGAGCGGGGGGGCTAATCGGTTTGCACTACACATTTCCATTTTCAAAATGTTTAAATTCCTTCAACATAGATAGGCCTATATACACTCCATGAAAGTAAATTTCATAATTTTCAGGTGATTATTATTGTCTGTTAAGGGTAATGTGAAGTCGGTCATGTCAGTTATACTAATCACCCGAGGTAAAATGAGGTAACACTATACAATTTGAGAGGTGTTTTGTTTGTGCTTAATATAGAGCACCATGTCATCGATTGAACCGAATTAGACGTCCGTGGTTGGAAAACGGCAAAATGAAAGTTGACCATTTATATTTCAAATACTTTTCTCGTAACTTAGTTCCACACAGGTCAAAAGGATAGGCCTATTTAATAGGTCTCAAAATTGACAGACATGAAATTGTCAGTCAGTGGAGAAGTCTGAAACAAACCTATTTATACGCACTTTGTGCACGGCGCAAATTGTGAGTAAAAGGAGCCCAAACGATCATACCTCTCCGTATCCTGATTCCCTGGGCATTATGCTTCTGACGGAAATATCTTAGTTTTGGCTTTCCCTTTAAAAGGAAACTTTATACATCCTAAAAATGTTGAATTTCAATGTTAAAATAGGTCCGAAATATCTGATTTAAAATTAATCTAATTGCAGGTAACTTAGCCAAAAGATTTTTAAGCGGCCGATTCGCGCGCATTCGCCCAACCCCCCCCCCCCCCCCCTCCCCCCTCCCCCAAATTATTGTCCCCCCCCCCCCCCCCCCTCGATTTTATACAGGTGCGAGCGACACCGACAAGACCGCCATAGCAAACGTTTTTTGCAAAATTTCAGAGACGATAATCCCATTTCCAATCCTTACTTTTCACCGTCTATGGTCAATCCAGCATAAAAATCTATGAATTCCTTTAAATAGTAGCCCAATTGGGCTAAATGTTAAGCGTTGTACAAAGATTAGCGACCCCGTGACTGATCAAAGTCATGCGCCGGTCAACTCCAAGGCTACTTTTGACTGTGATTTCAACTGATTTGCCATTGTCAGACAGACATTCCAAACAAACCTGAATATAAATCAGGGCCGTCAGACACTTTTGCCCAAGGGGGGTGCGTTTTCACGATTTCTAAAAAAAAAAATTAAAAAAATCGTAAAAGGTTGCCTCAAAAAATTTCCAAGTCAGTCACCTCGTGAATTTCACGTAAGTGGGGGGGGGAGTCAAAAAAAATTCGCACGGACACAAAATTTCGCAGTCCAAAAAGCACTGTAGTCAATGTTTTATGAGTAGTTTTACTATCATTGAAATTTAAAACTAAGAAAAACGCAATTTTTACCCTAAAAAAAAAATCTCAAGGGGGGGGGGGGGGGGTGCGTCCGCACCCAACGCACCCCCCCCCCCCCCCCCCCCCCCCATCTGACGGCCCTGTAAATCCAAACAAACCTGAGGGAATAATGATGAAAGGGGGCTGGTGCTCAGTGGCGGCACGGGGGTGTGGGGGGGGGGGGGGTGGCCAAGTCGATTTCAAAAAGAAAAGTTGATGTCGTCATGGGCGAAATGTATATTTAATATCTTGCCAAGGTCATGAAGGTGACTTCACTAAAAGGGGCGATGTCGTCATTAGCGAGATTTGCTATCTTGCCAAGTCGACTTTACAAAAGAGATGTCGCAATCTGGCGAGATATAGGCCTATTATTTTGTCAAGTCGACTTTACTAAAAGTAGATTAGGGGAATGTGGGGCAACTGGTCCGTGGGGCAAGTGGTCCAAAATGAAGGATTTTGTAATTGTATGGGCATACTGCTTTCTTTTGAACAGTACGACTTTTGTTGAAACTTGACATATATCCTTACCTTCTACAATCCAAAACATTTGGAATTTTAGGGTATTTACACATGTGATATTCTCCAGATCTTTGAAGCCACCTCCTTGAGTGACTGATTGAAAATTCACAGATAGTATGGGCGATATATGAAAATGGGTTTAGGTCATGTTTAATTTGACAGATATGCAACAGTAAATATATACATGCAGTACAGTCGTCTTAAGATGCTATAGGTGCATATTGCATTTGATGGGTGCTATGCTTAGGGACTTTCCGAAATATGATTAAAACCATAGGTTGTGGTTGAAATGACCGTAAAATGGCGCACATTGCTAAGTTGGGACATTGGTGGTTTGGATTTGCGATCAATATTACTATTTAAAGAATGCTTCAACTTAAATCATTATCACGGGTATTCATTTGGTTGAGTTATTAGTTTATGAATTTACAAATAACAAAGTACACCATTTCTTATTGTATCTAAAGACACTCGTCTACTTGTAAGTAGGACCCGAATGCCGTAATATTTGCAAATTCAAAGATACTCGCTGGCTACAGAAATCTGTGTAATGGCTAAAAACAAAAATGCAGTTTTGCCTTTTTTCTGAAATGTATTGAAGTTATTGATTATTATGACAAATGGTGGTATGTTTTAAAACATTTTGGCGTAAATTTATTACGTCACAGGCGTGTTTGAATAATGTTTCATCTCGACAAAGTGCGAAGTCATTTGTTGGGGCAAGTGGTCCGAAGGGGTATGGGGCAACTGGTCCGCCTGCAAAAACTTAATCAAAATTGTAAAATTCATTTTGAAAATTAGTTGTTAGTGTCAATAAAACTTGACTCGGTATTGAAATGTGAATAAAATATTAAATAATTCACATTCTTTCTAGTTCTTAGACACCTTGGGGCATTTTGGGTCTAATACCACTATTTCTGCTATTGAAGGAATACAATATGACATGAAATTGCTTTAGAATGGTTTAACTTTAAAACCTCGGTAGGCCTATTATGAATTACATCTTTATTATATTTTGAATCTGTAAAGGTTTTTGCAATGACAAAATATCATGAATTATGTATTTTATCCACTGCTTTTTGTGTATATTGACCGTTGGGTCATCATTGTCATATTGACTAACTTCCCTTTAACATGAAAAGTTGGCTAAATATCAAGATTATTATAAGTACTAAATGAAGTAAATAAAATCATTAAAGAAAGGGGTATTATATAGATAAATGTATCGGGCATCTGAATATCACAACCATGTAACCATTTAACTAGGTTCATACCGTTGTATCTAATAATAATGTGCATCAGTCGAACATTTCGCTTGCTTTGTACACCATTATACTGCTATTTACACGTTAACCACGAAATCTGTATAAATCATGGGTTTCATGAGACATGTATCCTTTTTACAAGTTAAATAATATAGAAATGTGTTTGTAAAGAAAATACTGCCTAGATTCCGTGTTGTCATTCCCTGATTTCTGTGTATTCTAACCGTTGGAACATATAGGACCAGTTGCCCCACTGATGGGGTAACTGGTCCGTGCTAAGTAAAGTTTTCGATAAGTGGTAATTGGCCTTTTCTTAAGATATTTTTTAACATTGATTATATGTTCTATGTAAACAGTTACATGGGTGATATTTTCATAGCAATTCCATAAATATTTACTCGAGCTTTAATCTTTTATATCATGAAATATGCTTAACCGGACCAGTTGCCCCATCCTCCCCTATACAATAACAAAATAAAAGGTTTTCGCTCAAAATATCGGCTTCCATACAGGGGGGTTTATATTTCAAATAGGATTAGCTGCATGGGTGACTTCATTTGTTAAGAATATAATAATAAGCACGGCGTATTTTCCTTCAAAAACAGCGATCGAAGTTGTCCAGTTTGTTTGTTGTGCGATGACACCTACTTATATTTTAGATCATCAAAGAATGACCAAATCACACTTGAATACACTGAGGTTTATAATCTAACTAAATTTTGATATTAAAAAGACAAAGTCTTGTGGCATGGCACGGATACATATTTCAGAGTGGGGTCATAAAATATAAAACCTAAAATAGGTGGGGTAGGTCATAATTTTGTTAAGCAATTAAGATTCCAAAGATTTTAAAATTGCAAATTTTGTGCGCACACATTCATCCAAACATATTCCTTGTAAATTAAACCTCAGTGTATTCCAGTGTGATTTGGTCATATAGTCTTTGAAATCTAAAAAAAAAAATTATATATATATATATTTCTTTTTATTTTAGAAATTACAAAGGTCACCTAAATGACCTCAATTGACCCTTGTGTGGCCCCCCTATTTTCGTATGTCACAAAATTATGACCCTCCCCCACCATATTTGTGACCCCCCCCCCCCCCCCCACCCCCACCACCACCATATTTGTGAGAAAATGTTAAAAAGGCAACAGCGCCATTCAAATGATCAAGAAGGAAATGAATATAGACTTATCCAGGACTTATTTGAGGGGGCCAAACTTTGGTGACAGGGGGGGGGGGGGGGGGGTATGAGGAGGGATGTCACAATTGGATTTTTTTTCTTTCAATTGTTGAACCCATTTGGTGCGATCTGGTGTACTTTTGACCAATATTTTATTGAAAAGCCACCTCTTCTTTTCCAATCAATATTTTGGTTTGTATATCAATGTAAGAAAGAAGTTGAGCATATACTGATATTTTCTTTTCTTTAGAAATTACAAATTCGTCACCTACACTCGTCCAAAGAAGTTCCTTGCCACTTAGTAAAGTCCAAATATTTCAAATTTATATTTAATAGAATTTATATAATTGTATATCAAAATAAGCAGAAAGTAATCCTCTGATAACAGCTTAACATGGAATTTAGACATGATTATTAATCCTTGAGATAGACTTTGAAAGTTGGGAAAGATTTCTGAAAAAATTGTTTAGTTAATGGTAAAATTAGCCGCGTGGAAAAAACTTTGTTATAGGCCTAGGACTTAAAATAACAACAAAAGTTTTTTATGGTAGACCATCACCTAATAAGTTTGATAGATGGAATGATGATTAATTAGCGCGCTACACTGTCTGAGAATCTCTTGACGTGAATTTTTGAATTTAAGTTAATGAAATTACGTTTACGGATGGCGTTGTTAAAATGCCGAACTTAACAGTGTTTTGACGTGAGTGAAAATGCCTAACTTATTCTATAATCGGGCCGCTGGACGGTGTTACTCATTATTAAGTATGCACAGATAGTGGTTTATGCAGGGATAATTTACTGATTTAATGGGCGTCGTTAAATGCCTAACTTAACATTGCTTAAAATTTAATTAATTAGCTAACACTTCAAAGGGTTCATCCATGTATATGAAGAGCTGATATTCAAAAGGGCTTACATCCATTTGAGTGATTTTAAGAAAAAAACATAAAAGTGCTAGGGATTAATGTGATTGATCCTTTGAAATATTATGTGTATGATGAAAGAGGTACATACCAATCAAATACGGTATGTTTTTCATATCAATCACTTTTATTTGTTTTTATATAATGTTCTTTATTTTTCAACAAAATGGATGTAGCCCTTTTGCAAAACATTTCAATAAAATTCACAAAAACAGTTTACCACACGAAGAAAATTGCTCACCAAATCAAAAATTGGAATGAACAAATTACCTACAATTGAGATTAACAAGAAAATTATTATACACAATTGAGATTAACAAGAAAATTACTTATTTCAATAAAGTGGGGCTGAACATGTGGGTTGCGGGCACACACATACAGGCCTATAATAATAATTGATGTATGATGTAGGCCTATCCTGAGCAGATTATTAAAAGTTTTCACAATTGTCAATATTGACTTGAAACTTTACTTGCAGGTTAATTGCATAGTAATAGAACCTCATTTGTAAAATACCGGAATTAAGTGTGCAAAAGGCCTATAACCTCTAAACTAGGGTGATGGGGGGGGGGGGGGGGGGGGGGGTGGGGGGGGGGGGGTGTGGGGCAGTCAGTTTCGTTTTCGAGCACAACCAGTCAGTGAATTATAGAGGGCAGTATAACACATTAGAGGACGTATATATCATGTATATAACCAAGGCCAAAAGCCTTTATAACCCGGGAGCACCGCAACACTTTTAAGTTTTCAAAACTGATTTTTTGCTATTTTAGGTTGCTAATGATTTTTGAAGACTTTATAACCCCTAGTATCACCCGTCTGCTGGATACCTATCAAAATATTCACACAGCTCATTTTACAGGGGGTCAAAGTTTGGTTTTGTACAGGGAAGTATAGGGAGAGCTGAACTTGTTTTAAACCTGGGGTGCATTTCTTTGTTGAAAGGTGTATCATGATACATTTGGTATTAAATGATAGCTGTATATCAGTATTATTTTTCCCCATGTTTAAACCAGCATTTTTTATAGCTTATATGATGTAATAAATCAATTTAAATACTTAATTATAGGGCGCCCTCACTTGACCTGTCACAAAATATATTAAATGTATGGAATGCCATTAGTGTAGTAACTCAATTATCAGTGTTTATCATCTATAAACCATGTGTTCTCTTTGATAAATATGTATTATGATAAGTAAACATGGCTTATGGAGAAATAAAAAGTTGAATCAATGTTTTTTCGACCAATAGAGATGGTTTATCACATGTAAAAAATGTGCATTGACTAAATACATGAATGGCTTGCCATATTCAAGCATGTTGTATGGATATAATAAATAGTCCATCTCAGATCAGAGTCCAAAAGTAAAATGCTGTTATAAATGGGCATTGCAAAAGTGATTTTGTATGCTTAATATTATTTTAAATACCAATAGTTTATAGAATATGCCAAATTTGGTCACCGGGGGTGCCACTCCTCATGCCAAGGGGTCCCATTTAGTCATGGTTAATTAAGACTGTCCAATATCAATGTATTTATTTTAATTGTGTTTTCATTACATGTTTTTACACATATTAAGAGTCATTTTCTCATTTAATAAAATTGAATGCCAATAGTTGATATGATCTGCCAAATGTACTTCCCCGGGGGTACCACTACAAAGCGGGGTCTATTCAATAACAGGTTAAATGATTGGTGTTTTCATACATTGGTGTTTTCATACATGATTTGTATTCACACATACATGTATGAGAGTCAGTATTTCCCACTGAATGCCATTAGAACATAACATGTGCCAAATATGATCCCTCATCAGGGGTGCCACTCCTCCTGAGAGGGGGGTTATATTTACTGGGTTTCAGTGCCCCCCTACCAAAAAAGGCACATTTTAAAGTTTTAAATGTTTTCGTTACATGTGTTTACACACATCGAACGTTATTTCCACGTTTAATACAACTTTGAAGGCTAATAGTATAAATATTATCTGCCAAATGTACTTCCCGGGGGTACCACTTTCGAGCGGGGTCTATTCAATAACGTGTTTTCATTTTCATACATTGGTATTTTCATACATTATTTCAGACATATTATATTTACACATAAATGATAGTCATATGCTATTCTGAATGCCATAGAACATAAAATGTGCCAAATATGTTTCTTCAGGGGTGTCAGTCCTTTTAGAGGGGTTATATAAACTAACTGTTAAGCTTAAGACAGTTCAATTTCAATTTATTTGTTTTTTTATTTTATTTTAATTTTCCTTTTTTTCACAAAATATTAAGAATCATACGAATTTGAATGCCAATAGTTGACATTAATCTGCCAATTGTCCAATTTCAATGATCTTGGTATATCATTATCCTGAATGCCATTGCCATTAGTACATAAAATGTTCCATTTTTCTCCTGGGGGGTACCACTCTCAAGAGCAGTCCTAAGGGACCATTCATTATTTCGCCCGCCGGATTCGAACGATAAAAATCCAACAGCTTCCGAGGCTTCACCCCTTGACCCCCACAAAAATGAAATTTATTTAATCATGAAAGTTTATTCAAATTATGCGATGTATTTAAACCTTCAAATATTCATTTAACATCGGGATTCATGGGATTATGACAGTCAAATTAGTACAAATATAAAAGCTGTTCGAGCCGTCTATGCACGCATGTGCCTACAAAATTAAGTTTATTGTTTTAGAAAATCGTTTAGAGCAAAAATATATCTCAATCATGGCAAATTTAAGTGTAAACGTGCACTGTTATCATGTGAAAGATGATGATCCTTTACCTAAGTGGATTTAGATATGTGCAAGCTTTTGAATTTGTCCCTCTCCTGTACATGTTTTAAGCAGGTTGTGTGAAATATAAATGATGAAAGATATTACTTACTACGACATTCTGTGCTCCATGCTCTTTCCACTTAGTAAGATAATTTATACATGTAATATCGAAGATATTCTCAGACTTAAGGATTTGTAAATCATTGTGTATGTGTATGTCATGCTATCTTCTTGTTATCATTAAAATATGAGAAAGAGTATGGTAAATCAATGACACTGGGTAAATACAGGTAATTCTAACAAATATGGGATTTCACTTTGTCCTGCACTACATGTACATGGTGTGCAGATATAATAAACATCACAGAAAATAATGTGAGTTGTCGCAACGGTTATTATAAATATTATTTCACCTGGCACAATATCTCTTATTTGTCAAGGAAAAAGAATGGTTAAACAAAAATAAAATACCAACATTCTTATAACATTTATATGGATCAATCGATGTAAGGCAAAACATATCACAAAATATGGAAATATCATGAAATGAAACACATTTGATACAATTTTCTAAGCATATGAGGAGTAGAGACTCATGATATGAATATCTTAGGTGAATTATTTCTTTCATTCCATATAGACATGTAAAAGGCAATGCGATATGCAAAATACTGCATTTTAAGGACTGTTTTTAACGAATAAATTAAAAACAATTTATCTTACATGAAATGAGTTGTTAGATATGAGTTCCTTGTCTGATTTCCTTTCATTTGAATCCCATATTTACATACTTTCGTCGAGGTTCCGATTTGAAACTGGTAAAACTACTTATTATGGGCTACCAAGTTACATGGTGCAACCGAAAATAGCATGAAGTATAACAAAAAGTGTCTCGGTGCTCCCGGGTTAATGCTCAAGAGAGCGATTATTGGACAGTTTTGGGGGGTATTTGAGGGGTTAAGACTCATGATAGGAAGATCTTAAGTGAATTTTTTCTGTCATTCCAAGATAGATATGTCATGGGCAACATATGTTCAAGAATTTTTGCAAGATTTAATGGCTTTGTAACATTGTAAAATGTGGTTGTCTTCTTTTAAGTCAAATTGTGTTGCCGAATATGCAAAATACTGCATTTTAAGTACTGTTTTTTGCAAATAAATTGAAAATGGTTCATCATACATAAATAAAGTGTCTAGATATGAATTCCTTGTTTGATTATCTTTCATTTGAACCCCATATTGACATACTTTCGACAAAGTAAAAGTTTGACCCCCCCGGAGGGGGGGTCTGTGTGAAACTTTTGGGGGGTATCCCCGAAATTGGTCAAACAACTTATTATGGGCTACCAAGTTACATGGTGCAACCAAAAATAGCATGAAGTATAACAAAAAGTGTTGCGGTGCTCCCGGGTTATTAGCAGTGTTTGTGCAAAACATTTTTCATGGACGGAAATCCAATTGTATACATTGATTTGAATGAGGTGCAGGGTCTTTTTCAACAAATTTCTCACATTGTTAGAAACTACAACCAATTGCCGGTTAACACTCAATTTTGAAGAAAAAAAGTGGACGTAAGCCCTTTTGCAAATCTGACTTCATATATAAGGGGGGGGGGGGTCATAAAAGATAATGATGGCCATTGACATTTGTGACTCCCCCCCCCCCCCCCCCCCCCTCTCGAAGAAAATGACAGCCCCCTTAGAAAATGCCATAGCCCCATCCCATGTCTGATTATTTATATGCTGCACTGATTTTTGCCGAAATTGTGTGACTCTCTCCCTTCCCCCGAAGTGTGGGCTAAAACAATAATTAAGATAAATTCACCCTTTACCATGCATCGCATACGGTATTATTTCAGATAGATTTAAGGGGCACTGTGACCTCAAAAACATTTCAGAAATTGAGGTTTTCACATAATTATTATAGGCCTACGTATGCTTACACAATGTAGGCCTACTAAAGTAAATACCAACCAAAATCATAGAGGTTAAAGGCATAGTATGTGATCTTTTCCAGAGAGCGCCCTCTATTCATGATATTTTTTAGAAAGTAGATTTTCTTGCAGATTTACATTTCCGATCATAAATCATACATACATACATTCCAAGTTACAGAGCGATACTATTCCTAATTACCTCAAAATCATGGTTTTAGAGTGAATTTAGAGTGAAAAATATAAACTGTCGGAATTCCGACAGTTTATTTTCACTCTAAAACCATGATTTTGAAGTAATTAAGAATCGTATCGCCCTGTAACTTGGAATGTATGCATGATTTATGATCAGAAATGTAAATCTGCAAGAAAATCTGCTTTCAATTTTTTTTTCGATGTTGAGGGCGTTCCCTGGAAAGATCACATAATATACCTTTAATGGGCTATTCCAGAAAATAGGTGCACACCCCCTATATAGTGGGGGGGGGGGGGGGGGGGGGTAATTTTCAAATCTGAAAATTCCCGGATTTCCAAGAGCAACTTTCAACAAAATCAGGATTTCCGGTTCATATTGATCTCAAATAAATCTAGATTTCCGAACCCCTCTACAGAGTAAATCAAAAAGAATTGTGCACGATTTGAAACGGTCATTTGACCGCTGTTTGTATAAGCTTTACAAACAGCAATAATTCCATGGTTCAACTAGTTTATCCTCACCAAAAATGAAAGTAATCGACTGAAAAATAAGCAAACGGTGTCAAGTGCATGTAAAAAGTAAACCATTAATTAGGACAATTGTCAGTGGCGATAGCCAGTGGTTGCCTACCCCCCCATATATATTCTTGTCGATAACCAGTGGTCCCCCCCCCCATATTAGATTCTTGTCGATTCTTATCACTCAATTATTGACATCTTTTCTGTTATTTGACACCTTCTGCACATTTCAGACCTTTTAAATAATTATTTGACCTCTTCTTATTATTTGAGACCTTTTGTTGGTGTCTTTGACTAGACATTTTTGAGCTTAATAATAGCCACCCCGAGCGAGATAATTTGGGAAAAAGTGATTATTTAGTATCAGACACTTTGCACACATAAACTTTGATGAGTCACTGTGATGCATCCATGCAGGTGAGTTTTCAGTTTGTCCGTGTTGACCAGTTTCGTTAAGTTCAGTGGCGTAACTAGACTTTTTCATTTGGGGGGGGGGGGGGGGGGGGGGGGCAAGAAGGGGCAGAGACTTGAAATGGGGGGGGGGGGCTCCTAAGATTGTTTTGAGTCAAGAGATGTGCGCGTAGCTAAAATATAGCTATTTTTTGGACGATTGAGCTAAATTTTGGCTCTAAACAAGGTTTTTCCAAAGAATATTTCATTTTGGGAAGACATATGCGCGCGTAGCGCGCGAAATTTTTTCATATGTGTACTTTTGACCATCATAATTCCATGATTCCTTTCGTCAAACGAACCGACAGTGCCAATCTCAACCGACACGATGTCATTATTGGGGGGGATTTGGTGTACTTTGTTTGTACAGCCGTACTTGATTTCATTTGGGGGGCAAGCGGGGGGGGGGGGGGGGGGGGGAGGGGCAAGGGTTCCAAGTGGGGGTCCCCCCTGCCCCCCCCCCCCCCCCCCCCCCCCCCGCTGTTGTAAAAAGTCGATCTTGACTCATTTCGATGTGAAACTATTGAGGATGAGTCAGTGCCACTAGGCCTACCACATGACTCATTTTTTTCTCGATGAATCATGGGTCAAAAGTCGAACTTGACTCATTTTTGACATCTTGTGAGTCAATTCACATCTGTTGAGAATGAGTCGGAACCTATTTGAGTAATTTGAATCATTATTTGAAATTTGAGTAATTTGACTCATTAATATATTCTGACTCATTACTTTCACAAGTGAGTCCCATTGCACCTGACTCATGAAAGACGCACCCAAATGGGTCAAGTGACTCAACAAAGTTTGTGTGTGACTAAACAAAAATGCGAGCTGAGCGCGAATTGTTGTTGTGGCGCTATTTTACACTAATTTGACCAATTGGGTAAAAAATCCCCCTCAATGTTTGAAATAAAATTCAGATTCCCCCTAAAATGGAACATATTCGGATTCCCCCTACACTATACAACCGCCCCTGCCGTAATCACTATGATTCATCGATTGGTTTGCTTTGTTTTTTAATCTTTTTACAGACTCCTAATCCTATTATCTCATAATTATCTATGTATCGTTAATGATCTAATAATTATCTAATTTGACCAATTATTGCAAGTGTCAAAAAAGTCCCGCTCAATGTTTGAAATAAAATTCGGATTTCCCCCTAAAATGTGTGTAACGTATTCGGATCCCCAGTCCCCCAACAACGCCCAACCCCTGGCCCGGGCCCCTCCCCCTGCCGGTCTGCCGCATCGCTCCCTTTTTAGTATCAGAATGAATATTAGTATTCAATCGAGAGATTGGTTTGCTTTGTTTTTTAATCTTTTTACAGACTCCTATTATCTAATAATTATCTATTTTGTCGTTAATTATCTAATAATTATCTATTTTATCCCCTTTTCGTCCCTGGCGCATTGCTGGCGCTTCTATTTTTTAAAATAGAAACGCCAGCAATGTCACTTTCTCGTTAAAACGAGAAAGCGACACACGCAAAAATCTTCATAAACGGCGTGACACACGCCAACCATTGCGGCGTGTAAAATCGAGATGGCGAGATCTGTGGATGGATTTTTCATCCACATGTTTATCACATGCACACTTTCAATGCCTGGAGTATTTTGGACGAATCCATTTTTACGCGGGAAAGGTAGGAGAAAATACCGCGGGAAATTGTAATTGGATTGAGCAGCACCAGAGGTAAACAAGAGGTGAAAATCAGCAGTTCACGCACTTTCTCGGAAGAGTATTCCTTCCGAAACAATAATGTAAGTTGTAAATTAGTAATTCAACATAAATTAATTGGAATGGGTAGTTTAAAGATTTTGGTTTTGCAGACAATCATAGTATTTTGATTCGAATTTTGTGTTATGAAATAGCGGAGCGACCGCTATATTCTAATGATCGAGCCTACCTACGTAAACCGGTTCATTGACCACATATTGTACCGGGCACGTGTGTTGAATGTGTAGTATTTTTCGTGCATCCCACAGATAATTATGCAGTCTAGGTGACACAGAATTTGTCGTAAATTGATGGTATCCCAGTGGTAAGTGAACATTTTGAGTTTACGAATTGATTTCCTAGAATATACAGATACATCGAGGATCTGTAGTAAGGTTTGTTTTGAGATATTTTGATGAAATAAAGCGAGATCATCTGCACGGAGAAAAGCCGGGTGGCGATAGCTCACCGGAAGCTGAACGTGAGGATGGCGGCTGCCTGCTGCGGTGGGAGACAAATCGATTGTTCAGCAAAGCGCGCCAGATTTTAATTTTTCGTACAAATTATGTCATGTAATATTCTAATGTGTAAGATGTTTGCCAAGAAATATGTTCTTTTTTTCCTCATTCATTTTAAATTTCAGAGTTAGTTAGGGTAAACAAAAACAAATAAATACTATTTATATACAAATTAGGCCTAATTTGTTCACATTTCTAAATTAGCTAACATAACATGCTGCTGCATAACAAAATTATTAATTAAATAATTGGCCTAGGCTAACATTAATTAACAAATTGGCATTGCTTGCAGTCACACATGCTCGAATCATACTAGCTGGTCGCAACAGGTCGCAGCTTCACCAATAATCGCTAGCTCGAAGTATTTCGGTGCGACCAAAAAGGTCGCCTCGAGATACTAAATCGCCGGTAGGCCTAGTCGCATAGCCTACCTTTTCAGGTCTTTTTTTGGTCAGGCAGACAACAACCTGGATTATGGCTGCTGATTGGTTGCTAATTTAGAGGCAAAATAACCTCCCCCTATGTTCATTACGTCATGAGCGACCGATCTTTCGAGTTGAAATGAAGTCAACTGGCCGCGACTGGATGTATCGGGTTTTTTTATATGACGTAAAACTCGTCATAGGAGCGATTTAATCGCAAAGCGACCTTAGTATGATTCGAGCATCACTGTCACAGGCTAGCCTATAATGGACCCACGTCACATGAGGTTGAGCTCGCGTAAAGTACGCCTGCTCAACCTCACCCAAAAACGGTACCTGGGTTCTCTGTTGTGCACACTACGTCATCTCGACCTCAAGGCTCTGATTGGTTGGTGCTCAAACGTGAGAACTGAAAAACTCATGAGCTTTTCCACGCACCATCACGCCCCACTGCATCGCGTCGGTGGTTACGGATACGGCGCAGCGTGACGATCGTTAAAAAGGCTTCAGTTTAAATTTGACCAATCGGGTGCTTTGGTGTTGTTGGTTGGCAGTATTTTGTGAGTTCAAGCATGCGTGCGCCTACTGATCGAAGTGCGCCCACGTATGTCGAACTGTGGCCAGGAGATTATGTGCCGCAGGTCCATTAGAGAATAAAGGTATCGATTTATAGACTGTAGACCTAAGGCCTCGTCCCCCAACTTGATCTTTAGTTTCCCGAAACATTTTTTTTCAAAACAGGCCCAGGGGAGGCAACCATTTCATTATTCATTATTCATTATTTTTATGACTTCCATTATTATACAAAATGTGGATGTCAGACGCGTATGTTATACACCGTTGCACACCACCATACCATCATAGAATAATGAAATGGGTCAATTCAGATCCTATGTAAGTTACAAAAAGGCTATTCTGGTCAAAATGAATAAACATTTCACAATTTCATCACACAAAATGCATGTATTTGGACGTTTTCATTGCAAAAACTGTATTTTTCCCCCCAAATTTCAATAATGAATTCTAACGCGGGCATGAAAATGAAGCGCGGGCGGGTTTTAGGCTAATGAAATATTATTCCCAGTTTCCCATTTCATATTTTTAAAAGAGTGGGTATAGACGTTGGTCTGTATCGTTCACTCTTGTAGTCCACCTCTGGGGCCCACATGAAATTATTACCAAAAGGTGGCAAATATATCCCTTAACACAAATTCACCTTCCCACGTTCGTAGGTTGGAAAATTGGAAAAAAACTGGAAATTACATTAGGCTAATGAAATATGATTCCCAGTTTCCCGTTTTCCCTACCGACCCAACTTTTCAGTTTTACCAAAACTTTCATTATTTTGTGCAAAATTACATTTTCTGACAAACTTGAATAAAATTCAAAACTTTTAGTGGCTCAAAATACCAGGCATATCTTCCTGTTGATTTTAAGGGATTTTTATGGCAGTGGTGTCATGGTATATGGTTGATAATGAAATTGTTTGCATTACCTACTCAAATTTCAGATGTAGGCCTAGGCCTAATTGACGTTGCAATATTTCAGACAGATTTGTTGACATTTTCAATAACACATCTACTTCCTTAATTGTTTTTCAAAGTGTTAAAGTGTTAATTAAGGTGTAATAGGCCTATATGGGTGTTTCCATAAATACAGGTAGGTACCAGTGGGATATTTGCATTGTATATATTCAAATGGTTCAATATCCTGTTATACGAATGTACTTGGTTAATTTTCATTTTAAAATCTGATTAAGTCCATAAAGTTGCACTGGTATAACACCACAACATGTATATTATATCAACATTTTTTCTTATTTTGGTGAAAATTCGGCAAAATATCCTACAATTTTAGCAAAAAAGTGTGACATTTAAGACAGGGTCAAAATATTAACAATATGGTGATTTTGTTTAGAGTAATTGTGTTATCTGTAGGCTAAATGATCAATATCAAACTAGTTTTGAAGTGTTAAACACATTTTTCATAAGCAAATTACTGAGAAGCAATAATTGAATACATTGCAATTTTACCGTCACCGTGTAACATTTGGTGTCTCAAAAACCCGTTACACGGTGAAGGCAGTTTTCTTTAAATTTAACAGTGACAATAATCTCCATCTTATTTCCCTTTTGTTGATTTTACAAGCTTCTCTGATAGGTTAAAGGAAAATAGGAGAGTTAAACTGAAATTGCAACAAACATAGAAAATATAGCTGTTTTTAAGTTTGAATATTATGTTTGGTGTCTCCAAAAATGTTACGCTGTGAGAACTTTAGGGTAACATCGTAGTTATATGCCAGCACACTTTATGAATAAATTGTGTATAAACTGTCTCTTGGTATAGGCTCCTAGCATACATGAAACAAAAGTTTCCACTTTATCAATATAATTAGAGTTACAAGGAAATTAAGGTTTGGTGTCTCCGTTACACGGGGACGCATGAAATATCAATTCCACCACCCAAAAAATAGGTAATCTCATCTTTTCACTATTAATGATGTTTATAGAGTAAAGCAATGGTAAATGCCTTTAGAAAAAACAAAATAAAAGTGATCAGACAGTTTCTGCAGTTGCCAGGCATAATTGAACATTTTGGTGTCTCAGTTACACGGGGAGACAAGTATTTCAAAGAAATACTGATGTTATAATGGTGAAAATGTATCTCTGTACGCTTCAATGACCTGTTCCGATCCATTTTCATGAAATAGAATAATGGAACATATTATGAAAGTGGTTATTCAGTTAATATAGACACATTTTGAATATTTAGACCTAATTTGTGTATGTCACACATTGGCGCCCTTATTTATGGAAACACCCATATACAAATCAATAGGTAGTTAGTAGTTAACACCCCTTTCAGATGCAATAATGAAATTGAGTGAAATAATGAATAATGAATAATGAAATAGACACCTACCCACTCTTTTAAAAATATGAAACGGGAAACTGGGAATCATATTTCATTAGCCTTATATTAGCCTTACGGGAAACTAAAAATCAAGTTGGCGAGGCCTAACTGTGTTATATTTTGTGACATAAATGCGAACGGTAGTATTATTTAAAAAATAATATGCCTATAGGCCTATGGTCTAAAAACAATACCTTTATGGACATTTATTTTAAAATCAAAGTTGAAAAAAGTCACTTTTCGCGATAAAATCAAAGTTGAAAAAAGTCACTTTTCGCGACTCGCAGGCGCGAAAATCAGCCATTTTGTGCAAATTTCAAATAGGCTAGCTCAAAAATGGTTGATTTGACACGGAATGACCCCTGTTCCATGTTAGAGTAAAATTGCAAAATGGTAGGTAGCATGGCATGATGATGTCATATCAATATCATCAACTCCCATGGGAATTTTTCTTTGCATGAGATCAGAATCATCCAGATCAAGCCTTAAAATAAGTGGGCATGGGGTGCAACAGTTTTTTTACTAGGAGCTACTTTTTTCAAAAGTAGCGCCCGGATCATGGGATTTATTGAGAACCAGGAGCTACTTTCAGTCTACAGGGAGCTAACTTTTTAATAAATCGTATTGTCAAATCGAAATTCGATGTCTACTCTTCTTAGGCAAGCTTACCGATCATCAACGGGCGCTGGTTTGGACAAAATATCAGCGCTCGGTTGTTTATTTTTCAGCATTACCGGGCGCTATGGCAGGAGGACCGAGGGGTAAAAATCGCCCAGCGCCCACTTATCTTGAGCCTTGGTAGCTAGTTTTTTTGAATGCGGCGGGGCAAGAAATAAACATAACATAACATACTGTAACAATGAGCATTTATATAGCGCTCTTACACATTATACAATGGTACCACAGCGCTTAACAAAATTAAAACATAAAATTAAAAATAGCAGTGTTAAAAACATCACTCGCACTATGACGGTGAAATAAGTGAGTTTTTAACATCTTCTTAAATTGAGTCAGTGATGAGCAAGCCCCGGAAAAAAACGCAATTGATTTTGGTAAAAAACGCACACACTTTTAAGCAAAAGCGAGAAAAACCGAGATTTCATCAGATCACGCAAATCCCGAGAAAAACGCACTAAAACTGTTGATAGCGAGAGAATACCGCAAATTTATTTCTGGGAGCATTTGGTTTATTAAAAACCTCCCGCGTTTTCACGGAATCGCACGTTTTTCGTAATAAAATTGCAATTTTTAATCATGGCGAACGACACCGAGCGGTCATATTTTTAGGCATTGTAACAACTACCAATTTCCGGCGGCTTAGTCGCCCTTTCTGCATTGTTTTTCCTTGCGAGGTCATGACCTGAACACATGTAAACATTCGTCACACGCACGTACCAGGAGTACACAAACCAAATCTCAACCAATCGCACCACCCCGATCTATTTACAGCATTATTATTGTAATTTATTCATCATCACATGATTTATTTATCAATGAATTTTGTTTGTCGGTCTTTCTAGTTTCTTTACCATGTTTACGTAATGGCGTCCATCGTCCACGTGTATTTGCAATACGATTTATCGGCCAGGCGAGGCACATTTTGTTGGTATGAATCATGCTATGATCCAATTGTATGCTGCCGCAATCGATTGTAAATAATCGAGGATGGAAAGTTATCTTCATTTTAGTCGATTGGTCGGCATGCTAATTAGTATTAAAGCCCTTCTAATCACGCTATGATGTAATTGTATTCACCGCGGCATTGATGCGGAAATCGAAGCTACTTCCTGGGCACTTGACATTTAATCTCATTCCCGGACGACTGTTAAAATGCTTGATACACGGGTCGATTTGATCTCTATCTTAATGTTTCAGATTAAGAAATAAAAGATTGACATTTTTCTTTGAAAAACCTGCGATTTCAGATTTTTCTTTGATAAAACCCATGATGCCGAGAATTCGCGGGCGATTTTCAATAAACCGAGAAATGTTCCTAAAAGCGAGAATCACGGCGTAAATAACGCAATCGCGTTATACTCCGGGGCTTAGTGATGAGGCATGCCTGATGTGACGCGGTAAATTATTCCACAAAAATGGTCCGGAGGCATAAAATCCTTTCTTGGCGGTAGCGAGACGAGTTTTAGGTACAGTGAGAATCCGAGTGTCAGAGGCAGAACGAAGACCACTTCTTTTAGGTACATAAGTACTAGTAAGCTCCATAACCCTAACTCTACTACACCACACGGCAACTGGGCGTTTTTTTTTTTATAACCCGGCGTGCAGGTTTTTGGGCTACAAAACGGACCCAGGCTATATAATGAGGCGAATATATACTTCGCAGAGTGTGACTGACAGCCGTGGTGTAGTGGCTAGGATCTGGGCC
The DNA here is from genome assembly GCA_035610835.1 of Ophiura sarsii. NCBI lineage: Eukaryota > Metazoa > Echinodermata > Ophiuroidea > Amphilepidida > Ophiuridae > Ophiura > Ophiura sarsii. The sequence continues at coordinate 26,322,238 of CM069449.1, forward strand.
CGGGTGCTGGAGGTCCGTGGTTCAAATCTTTGGGGTCGGGGTGACCCTTCTGGTGAATTTTGGGGGTCGGAAAACAAATCTGTTGCCGTGTGGTGTACTAGAGTTAGGGTTAAGATAACAAGGCGCGCCATCATTGAAACATTTATATACAATAGTCAGGATTTTGAACTCAATGCCGTTTAACAGGCAGCCAATGCAGCCCTCAAATTAAGAAATGGAAAGGGCAAGGCAATTTCAGGCAATTTGAAAGGGGCTCCAACTTCCACCAAGGCAATTATGTACTTTTCAATGGAGTAAAAACAGCCAGAAGTTGAGGGCATCGAGGCAACTAGGTGGGGCACCGACGGCAATTGCCTTCGGTTAATTTGAGGGCTGAGCCAAATGTAACTTGTGGAGAAGAGGAGTTGCATGATCACGTCTTTTAGCATTATAAATGAGTTTGGCTGCTCGATTTTGGAGACGTTGTAGCCGTTTAATATCTTTCGCAGAAGATCTCTGTAAGATAAGAGAGAGTTGGAATAGTCGAGCCGCGATGTTACAAGTGCGTGTATGGCGTGATGACATGTAGTTTCATCAATAAACATCCGAATACGAGAAAGATTCCTAAGGTGAAAATTCAAACTGCGACAAATGTTAGTAGTAACATGATGAGACATTTTTAAATGGCAGTCAAATTCAACACCAAGATTGCGTACATGGGGGGACGGTCTGATCTCAATATTACCAACACGAAGTGAGATGTTGCATAGTGACTTTAAGGCTCGTGGGTTGGCTGCAATGAAAAATTCTGTTTTATCACTATTCAAGCAAAGCATATTTTGCGACATTACTATTGGAGTTTGTGGAGTAGTGAGCTGCTGTTGATGAGACGGCACATACATGTAACAATGACAACCATTTGTACAATATATAGGATATGACTATCCCATCAGCCAGCCTGCCATCAGCACTTTTGGTACAAACCACCGATTGTGCAAATTTCAAATTTATCACAAGTTGAGGAGGATGTGCAGTTTAAAGTTGTTTTATTGAACATTATTATTGTTCTGTTTTTAATCAATTTGCATTCAATATTTCTTTTCCTACCATTTCTCCTTTAATAATAACCGCTTAGCCAACAAGCCTCAAACTAAGCAACATTGATCATACACAGCCACTTTGACCCATTTTTACCAAAAGTGAGTTTCTTAATTGTTCTTGACTGAAAAGCCCCAGGAGCATTATCCATGCGACACGACCATTGGTTGAAAACCTCATCACACACAGCTCCTGCTTCATCAGTGCAAATGATCAGAGGCTTATTGATTGCCAAGTATTTTTATACACACCTGCACGCATCACATATAAAACAATACCAGTGCTCTTTCATGCATCTAACATGTGATTGCACATCCCTTGCATGTGGCATTTATCCAACAATGGAGCGGATGGGATGGATAGACTGGCTAACCTTTTATTCAATTGATGCATTACTGTACCAACCGGGGAAAGGTGAGAAGACCTTTCCTTCTGTAGGCCTACCAGAGTATTATAAAGGTAATGGTATACCGTACGTAACAGTCCATACTAATGGTAGATAGGATGTAATGATAGAAAAAACCTGAAGGGAAATTGTATTAATTCATTGAGATAGTTTGAGATAATAAAAGTTCATACATTTTAGTGTGGCAAGAGAAAAAGAAAAGAGCCTTATACATGTATGCCTATATTATACCACCAGGCAGACGGCAAGTGTAGAGCAGGGGTAGCGCTGGGTTTTTAAATTAGGGGTTTTTAGAACCCTGAACCCCACAAAAGTTTGAAAAATAAGGGTTTATTTTGGATTTTCAGCTAATTTATTGCGCCAAAATGAAAAAATATGCGCTTAACGCGCAAGAACCCCCAGTAGCGCTATTTTGATGCAAAACAAGTTAGTGATAAAATGCTTCAATGTCCTACACTTGCGCTAGGTGGATCAATTGACCCGAATCAGCATCTATCTATGGTAAAAGGAAATTAATGGTAATAAAAATAAATAAATTGGGAAACGCCACTGAATGCAGACTGAACACGCTGAATGCAAATTATTTATCAAATTATTCCGGAATTCCCTGTGCCGTACCGACCGTCAGGGCTCGAACTACCTGGGTGACTACGATTACCCCTAGGTTTGCTGATGCATACAATGTACCTACATATGGGTTAGGGACGCACCATTAGATACTCAGGGTGGGGGTGCATGGAAGTTTAAACAACAACAAAAACTTTGCCCACTATCCAGGAAAAACATCAACTTTGCCCACCAACCAGGAAAAAAGAAAAGAAAGATGACCCACTGCTGAGTAAAAAAAGAAAGAAAGATGACTCGCCCAACTCAATGTAAAGGAGAAAAAAATAAAACCTTAAAATAAAAAAAATTGCCGCCTTAACAAAAAAACCAAAAAAATTGCCGCCAAAGGCTGCGAAAAAAAAAAAGTCGCCTACTTCGGTGGCAAAAAAAAATCCGCCCGACCCCAACTTCCATGCCCCACTGAAAATCAAATGGTGAGTCCCTTACAGTGCATAAACTGACAGGTCTGTGTGGGTCAATGTCCTCATTGGTTCTAGTTCTTGTCCTTTGTGTTGATTTGTCAAGTAGCCAGACAGAAAAGAGAATTAGAGATAAAGTGTAAATGATTTGTTGATTAATTGAGTTTGTTTTGATTGATACGCGTTCACTTGTCTACATGTGTGTTGTTCCGTTTTATTTACTTTGCGTTGTTGCAATCTTGCACAGAAAAGATAGTCCGACTGACTATTTGTTTTTGGTTATCTAATTTCACACAATGAGATATATTTAATTACTTTTATCTTTTTGATTTGTGTAATTAATCAGGTATAGTTATTTGTGTGTAGCTTTTTCTGTAGACCGTGTAGAACAAGGTGCAACAAGCAGTAAGGCACAACAAAACCAAAATATGCGACCGTGTAAACAAGCAAACAAATAAACTTTCAAGGTCTATCCAAAGGATTACTGAATCAATACTAGGCATGTTATTGTTTGTACTTATATCAATGCATTTCACATGGTGATTCCAAATATGGTAAATGAAATTCAACAATTGTTTCATTTTTGAAACATTTTGTGAAATTTTGGAATGTCGTCTGCATGGAAAGTGTTAAAAGACACATTAGTGTGTCATCGACCACATTTGGTAAGGCTAACTAAAATTAATAACTGGTTACTCATCCTAACTTTTGGGAGAATATGAGGGTGAGGGCACTCTTTTTGTCCTTTTATTTTAATAAAGAATGTGAAAGTACCATTACCAGCATGGTATTGCCTGATTGGGTTGCATAACTTGAAGAGGATGAGGCCATTGTAAAATCTCTTTATATCATGGTTTTGGTCCTATATGTACTTTAAAATGCTCATTGGACTAAAGCAATTCTTATTTCTAAGATGTCCGCTATTTAAATATTATCAAAAAGGTTATGGATGAAATAAAGGGGGGAAAACATTTACAGAATTCCTAAGAAAAGGTGTGAGAGGGGATGACTATATAAGAAACTACTTTTTTGTTGTTGGCCTACTTGCCTAACCTAACATTTCTAAATACATGTATTTACCCCCAAGGAGAAGTTCTAAATGAAAAGAAGATTACATGTATTTTCTCACTGCAACTATTTTGTTACTTGCCATGATCATATTTATTATGACTGTGAGTGAGTTCATTGTACGATTGAATATGAACTTGGTAGTGAAAGTGATGTTCACGTGCTAGTCAGAGCTGAGCACATGCAGTCTCCCCAATGCATAATAAATATGCACTTCATCTACTGATGCCTAGTACATGTATGTTGGAGCAATGTTGCCACACTATCATTTTATAGCCTTCATTTTATAGTCTACATGAACATTGTATATAATCAAAGAATTGTTTCATATTTATCTTTTGGAAAAAAGGCTGAAATGTTATTAAAAATTAAATATATTTTAACATGCATTTTGCATCTTGATCCATATGATTGGTACTGTTAAATCACAAATCAACATTTATTTATTTATTTATTGTAGACTGTTTTTGTTTTACGTCAGTCTTCTGGAGAGAAACATTTGAGGGGAGTTTTCACAAGGCCAAATTAACTGGTTTAACTTTAAAAATGTGTTGAATTGCCACTAAAAAATATTACAAATTTAGTGTCTTTAGAAAAGCAATTTTGAGGACACATAACCACCCAAACTCAATGCCCTATTTGAGCTGTTTTATTGGCAATACTGGATAACTTTGTGTGGGGGTTTACAGAAAATGGTTCAAATTATACAATTATATATATTTTTTTAAAACTGTAATAGAATTATATTGACATGACAATAGAATATTTGGGAGTCATTTGGGAATATGTTGAAAAATATATTTATATAAAAGTAGAACAATAGGTGCGTGGGTACATTGTGTGATGTTGTCCATGCATCAAGGTGTATTTGGCTGCGAGGCTCTGAACATTCACATACACCCTGTAGGCTGTATCATTCTCACTGTAAACTTGTAGCAAGTTTTACTTTGAACCATTACCATAGTGAGTACAAAATGTAATTAGTTTATGAAGAATATTTACCATCTACATAATAATCTACTACATACATCGAATGATCGCACAAGCGTGAAACTTGGAGTAGCAACTACCGTTCCAAATGATTTAACTTACTGTATGTATTTCGCTCTGCATAGCATTGAGCACTTCTTTACCAGTAATAATCTACTATGTGCATGTAAAAGCAAATTGTATTTTAAACAAATACATGTATTATTCTTGATACATTGTATTGTATGAATTTGTTAACATGCCTCAAATGAAGTTGAGGCTTGGAAAATGTATTAAACCCAACTCAAGTTAACAAAGTTCTGCTCATGGTGCATATAGCACAGTATTGGACAAAGGGCAATCTTTTGGGGAGGGGGATGTTGTTTACACATTTTCTGAAAGCAGCTCGGACCAGCAGTAGTGACAAACCTGCAGAAATGTGATGATATTCAGATCGATTCATGTGTTAAGCTTGATTTTAATTCCAATGTCTTTCTTTCTTTCTATTTTCAGACCACCATCTTTACTACGCACTAAAAATTTATTTTGCTCATCAATTTAGCCCTCTCTACCTCATCACATCAAGATGGCATATGTTACGGATGCCCTCACATCTTTCCTTCCGACAACAGACTTTGACGCCGCCGGCGACGTCTTTGTTGCCAAGGATGTCCTGTGGATGGTGATCACTGGATTTGTCATCTCGTTCGTCCTTGCCTTCGGCGTCGGCGCCAACGATGTCGCCAACTCTTTCGCCACATCAGTCGGCTCCAAAGTACTGACGTTACGAGAGGCCTGCATCCTTGCCACTTTCTTTGAGACGGCGGGTGCCGTGCTGCTAGGTGCGAAGGTGTCTGATACCATTCGTAAAGGAATCTTTGATGTATCACTATATGAAGGCCAAGCGGATTTACTTATGATTGGACAAATTTCAGCTCTTTCAGGTAAGTGTGTGTACCACTACCAATTCACTATTTTTTATTTCCTTGTAGAAAACGTTAAAAAAGGGGGGAAAAGCAATTTATCATCATAAAAAAGCAGACTTTGTTATCAATTTTGCCACTTGGTTTTAGTAACAACAAATACATAGATAGCCGGATTGCCCTTTTTGTACTAAATAATACCAAGAATTAAGTTTTTATTGACATACAAATTTATACAAGTAGGAAACAATACTACCCACCAACCAGCCAGTCCTTACAGTGTAAAGTGATGCTCGACTTTTAGAGACAATTAGTGAATTTGGCAGTCAGATAGAGACCTCCATATTTTCAAGCATTTGGCAGCCGTGAGTGACCACAGGCTGAAAAAGTAGGCAATACGGAAAGCTCCTTGCAGGGAAATTGAGCATTTGGAGGGAAATTTTGGCATTTGGAGGAAATGTTACTCTTTCATTAAGAAATGCATTCCATTTTGGAGGGAAATTTAGAATCGCTTGCCGGGAAAAAACCATTTTTTTCAGGCCATGGCCGTGACGGAGCACTGAAAACAAGCGAGTCATTTTGCATCATTGGAAAAGATGAACACATCAGCTTTCCATTGATATGCAACACTATACATATTATGAACATATCACAAGAGGAGATATTCATAAACATTTTGATTGAACAACAAATCTGAACTTTTTTGAGGGGTTTATTTATATTAACAATTTGCTTCTTTCCTGCTCCATTCACTTATAGGTGCTTGTATATGGTTACTCATAGCAACGTATCTCAAGCTCCCGGTATCCGGCACGCACAGCATGGTGGGAGCTATGTTGGGTTTTCATCTTGTCGTATTTCAATTGGAGGGAGTCAACTGGAAGCAGTTCAGTTTTATAGGTGAGCAATTAGGCCAAACAAATAAATTGTTGTGTTGCCCACAGCGACCGACCGTTACAATCTCAAAAATCATGGTCACAATTTTTTTTATTTTTAAGATTTACATTTAGCCTTAAGTTGTCAAAATATTACTATTTTCGGCTTGAATAGATTGCTTTTAAATTATTATCACACTTAGTAGAAACATTAGTCATATTTACATTTATCAATTTAGTCAAGAACCACGGTATGTCAGTAATATTTGTTAATAAAGTTGCCACACCATTCACTCACATCATACCAAGGTTTTCTCACTATTAATTTTTACCTCACCCTCTCAAATAAACATCTGTTTGAAAATACATTTTTAATGGCCTAAGAAAATACTTTCCGATCACAACAACGATCTGCAATCATATTCAAATTAACACTCTTGAAAATGAAAATTTTACTAAGTGAAATTGCCGTTGACTTGAAAAGAATGTGTAACCTCTGATGCCATTAAATGCTGATAGCTGCCCGCAGACAGATGTTGTGTTAAACTCTTTACTCGGGTCGCCCAGAGTACACACATCCAACGGAGGAAAAACAGCTGTTTAAGTGTTTACTGTCCTTTGGGAAATTATAAATGAGCTTAATCAAAGCCTCAGGTGAACACAATCGTTACTAAATCAATAACCAGAGACACTTTAAAACTTCTGAAACTAAGGCAAAAATAAAAAAGGTTTGTCTCAAATGACCCGCACGCATTCCCGAAATCGTCCGTGTTAGGTTTTTTTCTTTCTTTTTTTTCTTCAATTTTTTCAATTTTTTTCAATTTTCTCAAAAAAATCTTGCAAAATCCAACTTTTTGGCAAAACAAATGAAGATCTGGTCTCAATTTAAAAAAAATCCAAAGACCGCATTAGATTTTTTTTTTTTTGGGGGGGGGGGGGGGGGGGGGGCCTAAAGCCCTTAAAAACAAATGCACAACGATTTTGTTTCAACAAAATACACCAAATAGACAATAGCCGTCAGAATCAGAACAAAATAATTGAATTTGTTGCCCACTGACACTATGTCCTTCGATCACATCTGTAACTCTAAGTCTCCCAGACATATTAAGCCCAGAAAGATAATAATGTTAATAACATTGTTTTTAAAATAATATGATTTTTTATCAATTTTTATCATTTCAGTAATGTCATGGATTGTTTCGCCCCTTTTGTCTGGTACCGTGTCTGCCATCATTTATGTACCGTTCCGTAGATTTGTGCTTAGCAAGGTAAGTTTTGATTGATTGATTGTCTAAGAAATCATTATATACAGAAAAGAGCACTCAATGTAATAGCATTGGCCTATTTTTGGATACTCAAATTCTTACATCACAGCTTAACCCCCTGGGCACTAGCGGTCTATCTTACAGTGGTTCTGATTGGTTTATTGCACAATATACTCATTTGAATAGCCAATTAAAATGCAGCTTGTAAAATATTTCACTCCAATCTTTATCAGGGATACAACTATTGTAAAAATGCATCTGATTGGTGCAATAAATCATGTATCTATCGTTCTGACCAATCGGCCGGTAGTTCTCAGGGGGTTAATGAAAAGAAGGTTCACTGGGTAGATGACACACCACACATGGCTCATCATCCTACCTCTCTGTCTGAAAATATTCATTATAATTTGATCAAGAACCCAGTATACGAATAGCTACATTTAAAGTTCAACGGCATGAAACATCAACTTGAAACTCAAGTGACCGACGGACGTCATTTGCCCTTTCAGTCAGATCCACTCCATGCAATAGAAGTCTATTATGCATTCAGTTTGGTCTCATGGGTCAGTAGTAGACTCGATCCTTCATGTCTTCCCTATTTTACACACGGCCCGTGCTAGGGTGATCAAATGTAAAGATGGCGGCCATTATATAGAGGAATGCGGGGACCCAGTCTAGGTCTGTAGTCTAATCTGCAATTTTTCGCTAATTTGTATCAATTGAGTCTGGTGTCTTGAAGTATGTACGGAAAATGTGTGTCCATTTACCCAGTCTAGGTCTGTAGTCTAATCTGCAATTTTGCTCTAATTAGTGTCAATTGAGTCTGGTGTCTTGAAGTATGTACGGAAAATGTGTGTCCATTTACCCAGTCTAGGTCTGTAGTCTAATCTGCAATTTTGCTCTAATTAGTGTCAATTGAGTCTGGTGTCTTGAAGTATGTACGGAAAATGTGTGTCCATTTACCCAGTCTAGGTCTGTAGTCTAATCTGCAATTTTGCTCTAATTAGTGTCAATTGAGTCTGGTGTCTTGAAGTATGTACGGAGGGGGACCCAGTCTAGGTCTGTAGTCTAATCTGCAATTTTGCTCTAATTAGTGTCAATGGAGTCTGGTGTCTTGAAGTATGTACGAACATTTTGTGTCCATAAGTGGTTGAATCTTAATGGCTGCTTCCCGTCAAATTTTCTATGGTCAAAGTCAGATCCACTCCATATAATTCAATTCTATTATGCATTCAGTTTGGACGTCTGGGTCTGTAGTCTAATCTGCAATTTTGCTCTAATTAGTGTCAATTGAGTCTGGTGTCTAGAAGTATGTACGAAAAATGTGTGTCCAAAAGTGGTTGAATCTTAATGGCTGCTTCCCGTCAATTTTTCTATGGTCAAAGTCAGATCCACTCCATTCAATTCTATTATACATTCAGTTTGGACGTCTGGATCTGTAGTCTAATCTGCAATTTTGCTCTCAATTGTGTCCATTGAGTCTGGTGTCTAGATTAGAAGTAGTATGTACATGTACAAGCATTTTGTGTCCAAAAGTGGTCGAATCTAATGTCTGCTTACCGTCAAATTTTCTATGGACAAAGTTCACAAATTCACTTAAACTGAATTACATTATGTATATGTAAATATTACCCGTTTTCTGTATGTGTGATGTTATACAGGTTCAGGGTCTGCATTAAGGATTTTATTTTGTATAGCAAAAACTGCTTGATGAGCTTGCATTTTGAAATATTTTTCCAAATTGTGTATTGGCATAAAATTGCCACACATTTCCAAAATTGTGTAGCATTAAATGAGGATTGAGGAGCATTTTGCTACTGCTATACACTTATTGCGAACCCTGTCCAGGTTATGAATTTATAAAGTATATTATAAATTTGATTTGTTTTTTCAAAAATTTCTTAGGAAGCAGCCATTTTTGAAACATACACTTATAGGGCCATGATAGTCCATACCAATCTCCCGAGTGCCAATAATCACGTACGCAGCTCTGTGAAATTCGAACACGCAGTCGGTTATTCATTCATTCAAATCAGAATGTGAAGAGAGATGTAATCTAATTTCCTCGCTCACTAATCTTTTGTGGAACAAGTTTAGCTCATTGAATAGGGAGTGGAGGGGGGTGATTAGTGAGACCGAATATAACCCCAGCAAATAAAACTGATACAAATGTATAGTTTTGTGCACTAATGCACCGTGCAGTATAAGTGTAGTACCAGTATAAGGCAAAAAAAGAAAAAGAGTTGACTTAAAGGGCCAGAGTATGGCCAGATTTTTTTTTGATTTTTTTTTGATTGATTTTGTAAAATTTAAACAGGGAAATACTACACAAAAACACGTTTTAAAGAATTTTTTGATTGATATTTTTGATTTTTTTTAACAAGCAGATACTACTCAAAAACACGTTTTAATCTTTCTTTATTGTTATGTGCTTCTTTAAAAAATTAAAACAATTACTTTTTGAAGAAAAAAAAAGAAAAAGCGACCCTAGATTTTCGAAAATTGGGGTTGGTCGGAAAGGGCAAGTCAACTTTCTTTTTGGTTGTTGGCCTAAGTGTAGTACATCAAAAGAATGTAAGAATCTTATGGCCGTAAAAATCAAACAAATCTGTAAAAACCTTGCCGTATTGTGACAAGCCGACAAATTATTTTGGTCGGTATTCATTTGCATGGTTCGGGCCCATAGAACAGGGTGTTCTTTGTTGTGCCTAACTGTATTCCATCCATTTGTTATTTTGCAGGACAATCCATTGGAGCCTGGTCTACGTGCTCTACCTCTACTGTACTGCAGTGTGCTGGTTATCAATTGTTTTTCTATATTTTATGACGGACCAGAAAGTAAGTTAGTTGTTTTGGGTTAGTTATTCAAAAATATTAAAATGGACCAGAAAGTATTTAGTACACGGTGCAGCCATTTTTATTTTCCTCGTTATTTTTGTAATTACTGTTTAACAACATAATTTCGCTAGGAGATTCAATTTACCAAATTAAGTTGGCGCCAATTACATTATTTATAATGGTTATACATGTAAATACATTTTGAGTTATCTTTGTAAACCTAAAATGGGTCAAAAGCCGTGTTTCTTATAACTTCTCCAAAATGGTCAATTTCATGTTCATGGTTGGATTCATTGAACCCTTTTCTTCAAGAAAAAAATGATTAAATGAATAATGAAGAAATTACGGCAGTTTTACAGAGGCTACACCTGAGGGTTCACACACACACCCACCCCTTAGGCTTCAGGAAGCCCGTATTACCAGCCTCAAATTATGAAATGGAGAGGGCATTGCAATTTCAGGCAATTTGAAAAGAGCATCAACTTTCTTCAAGGCAATTATGTTCTTTTGAATGAAGTCAAAACAGCTAGATATTAAGGGCGCATCAAGGAAACTGGATGGGTAATGAAGGCAACGATTGCCTTTTATGCCTTCGATTAATTTAAGCCCTGCATATTACCATTTCATTAGAACAGTGTTGTCTTTGACAAATTTCTAGCCCTGCTGATTGTAATATACCACTTTATTCATATGATTTGTTTACAGTGTTGGGATTTGACAAAGTACCTCTATGGGGCGTTTTGGTTGTGAGCTTTGGTGTGGGATTTATCGTTGGATTAGTTGTCTGGTTCATAGTAATCCCAAGACTGCGACCAAGACTACAAGGTAGGTTGAGAATCTGGATTCTTTTCTGGGGTGGTTCTTTGTGATACTTTCAGTGATCACCTTTTATTTGTTCATGCAATATACGAAGAGATATTATTGGTTTGGGTTCGTATCACATAAAGCCGAAGATACAACCCAAACCACATATTTTACGTATCGCATAAGAACACACTGGGGATAACCAATTTATCATTCAGTAGGCTTAGAGTGCTTAGACATGAAGTGATCAAATGCTTAGTTTAAGGTCTACTTAGGATACGAGAAAACACCACCATTTTTTATTACAATTAGGCCCCAAAAAGAAGTAATGTTGTCCTCCACAGCTCTCAGAGAGGGTGGGCGGGCGGATTACTATTTATTTATTTTTTTAAATTTTGTTTGTTTTGTTATTCAGCGATTAAAACTGTAAACAAAATCGGAGCGGCCCTAAATCTGACGAGTCGAGGACAACATATCATTTTTTCTTTTGGCCTTACTTGAAGCCGATATGAAGCAACAGCATGACTCGCGCAGTAATACTTGCGTTTAACGACTTCACTCTATATGCGCTATGTGATACAAAATTTCCAATCACATTGTTAGATTTTAAGAAAGTGATACAAAAATATATCAATGTAATGCACTGCTACAAGGTAGATTGGAAATATTAACGTCATGAAATTATTGCGAGTAAATTTAAATGTGCACACAATCATTTCTGGTTTTACAGTTTATGTACTATGCTGCACTTATCTTTACTATGAATGTATCTAGGGATCACAATAAATCACATAATTGACAAACCATTCAGACAGAAAGTCTGAAAACTATCATCTCATGGTCATGTTTTACTGTTTCTCTTTTGTTTACAGAACTGAAGAATCCCAGTATTGCAATGGGTAACACAGATGTTGAATCCAATGGAGCAATCCCAGAGAAGAAACCCTTGGAGGAGAAAACACCAGGTAATCATCCTACTACATAAAGGGCTCTTTACGCAAACCACCATATTTCTCTCTCTTCTATAGATGGGTGGCAGGTGACGTCACAAAAGCAAATCCTGTTTTGTTTAAGACCTGTGCTTTTAGAACTCGCGCCAAAGTACTATAAAAGGCAATAAGGCATAGTGGACAGTGTTGTGGTCATATATGCTGTTCCCTCAAGCATGTATCGACAGGCCTTTTGACCGTTGCGTTTGTGGATAAACATTGCCGTCACCCCAGCTCAAGTCGGATGAATGGTGGGTTTTTTTCATTTCTCAACCACCACAAGTAAAAAAATATGAATTATCATTACTTCCACCTTGTGATTTCATAATCATGAGTTTCTTGTCTTTTTATATCAATATATTTGAAGACGACACAGAGGCTACCGAGCAGACAACAATGATGAATGGCGGCAACTTTGACGACTCCATTCTGTCCCGAGACACGGAATTAGATTGTTCTCTTGCCAGTAAAGTAACCGCAGAACTGAACTCTACCATGGATGTGGAAGTAGCAGTGGTGGAAAATGGCAAAGCGCGTAAGTTGAACCCATGGTTGGTTATGTATTTTAAATAAAAAAATTAAACAAAACCACTAAGGCGACAAAAAACACACCAACCCTGTTTTACGGGCGGACGGACCTGTCAAGTAGGGTCGGTCGGTCGGGTTTTTTAATTTTATTTTTTACCTAAAATGTCACGAAAATCTGGAAAATTCAGAAATTATAGAATAAAATGAGGAAAAAGAAATCGGCAGATTTTCGGCCAAAAAAATTATATTAAAAAAAAGTCTTTTTTTTAAAAGTTTTTTAATAGTTTTCTACCTGATTGTAGGTAGCAATTTTCAATGCAGCATTTTGCAGAAAACACCATTAGGAATGGACAATTAATTCTAAAGATATGATCCAACTAAGGGGTTTTTAAAGCAAATGAAGTTCTATCCTTTGTCTGGTTACATCTCATAATCAATATTTGCGACTTCTGACAGATTTTGCTTGATCACATAGCCGTTATCTATCCCCTGTATGTTCACAATATGGAAAATACCTTTTGTTTTGGTGCCATATCAGTCACACAAGGACAAAGGCCTCATGTAGGGAATAACCCAGAGTAAGAATTTCGTCACATGGTGCAAGAATCCATTCAGATTCACGTCAGATAATTTTTACGAGAATCCTGGAATTGTTTTTAAGAATCTCTGCGAGAATAGACTCTTGGATTCTCCATGAAATTCCAATCGTGCTTAACCTGACTCATTTGCCAGATCTGTGTTTGAAAATTATATTTGATTGCAGCTTTTGAAAGTACTGTTTTATCCATTCCTCATATTGTGTTATGAATGCATTTTGTAAATATTTTTTACTATTCCATTGCCTCACAGACAATGGTACCGTGACCTATGCATCCCCCAGTGAAACCCCATCACCCAACGGAAACGCCCTCACAAGATGGTTGCGTAACGGCAGCGAGCGATTCTCATTCCGCAAGCTGAAAGAATCGCCCAAGAAACGTATGCCTGAAGAAGAAGAGGAGGAGCCTAACCCTGCGGAACAAGATGTGCCGGTAGTCAGGAAAATCTGCACCCCGTTACAAGTTTTGTCGGCCATCTTTGCATCTTTTGCTCACGGCGGAAATGATGTCAGGTAAATATTTGATAATATTTGATACATCCCTCAAGCTATCTCAGCCCTTTTATGGCATAGGAATGTATCTTATATGTAGTTTTCTAACAGTATACTTCCTTTTAACATGATCAAAGTTAGCTTTTTTCTCCATAAATCATGTAGTGGTAAAAGCCTAAAAGGCAGTATATTACTTTTATTGTCTTTACAAGTTGCAACCTTTTCCTAAGTGAGGATTATTGAACCAAGTTAACACAATCCATGTTAAAAGGAAGTATATCATTAAGAAAGTACATAATAAAATACATCCTTTTGCCATAAAAGGCTGTAATCTGTATGCCTCTCTTTCTGTCTAAGTTTCTGTCCCTTCCCCTGGAGTAGCTCCAGTAGTGGCTCAAATGTGCAGCCTCATTTTTAGGCAGGATCACAAAAGTTTGCCTAACTTTACTTTCATGATGTCAAGTTGCTTGTGTGTGGTTTAGGCATCAGTTCAGTGAATACACCCAAGTACCAGAGAATTTAAGACTCGTGATTTAAATGGAGTAAACATGGTTTATTCATTTTCCCCCATAGGCTTACACAGTAAAAAATGCTGCCAAATTAAGCATACTTGTAATGATACCTGTATAACTACAACTTTGTCACTATTCTTTTATCTTTCAGTAATGCCATTGGTCCCCTAATAGCCTTGTGGGCAATCTTCCAGTCCGGTGAAGTAGCTCAGAAGCAGGCCACGCCCGTGTGGATTCTCTTCTATGGAGGTTTGGGCATCTCAGTTGGTTTGTGGTTGTTGGGACGCAGAGTCATTGAAACCGTTGGCAACAAACTAACAACAATTACACCTTCAAGGTAAGTGAGAGAGGATTGGTTCATTGTGAGATGATGTCATCTATATATAGGTCACCCCGGTATTTTTTTTACATCCGGGTCATTTATCGTTGACAACAAAGCAAAACATTTTAACACATCAGTTTGTACGCTCTACTCGACCATACACAAGAACGTTCCTAGTGATCGTGTGATACTGTGTAAGCGACTGTTGTTTACATTAGCAAAATGTTTCGCCCGATTTTTGGACTTTGTAATGTGTGTAAATATGATAACATGAGTATGCAGAGAAGAATCCCAAGGGCAAATATTCTGTATGATGGTACCATTCAAGGAGGTAATAGAGGGCTATATTTTGGCTGTTTTGGTGATAGTGCAATGTGAAATTTGCTGACTTCATGTTGTTTGTTGTCAACGGCATGTGACGTCATTCCGGGCCACCCTATTTCCTCCTCCCCGAGCTAAAAAGTGTTACCATACAGGTTTAACTACTAATCGTTGTATAATTTTGGTTAATTAGGTCATTGGAAGTCATCTGTCAAGACACTAGCAGAAGAGTGAGATATTGGTAGTTGGATTTGAATCAAATGGGATACATTCCTAATACTTTTGCGATGTGAAATTGGGACAGAATTAGTCCATATGTTTTAAGTCCAGTTTTACTAGGACGTGGATACATTCAATGCATTCTGCATAAGTTTAACTATAATTTGGTGCTTAGATGACGAAAAAATGAGACTCTGTTCTATGTGCCCGACCAACCCAGTTTTTCAAAATCTGGGGGAGAAAAAAAATATCACACACAAATTAATACCTACCAAAATAAATATTTTGGCTTTTTACAGATTTGTTTGATTTTTACTGTCATTTTCAAGGGGGAAAAAGTGTTATGAAACAGAAATTGAGCTGTTCATGTTTAGAGAATAATGACTGCGTAACAACTGTTTTCGTGAATTTGTTGATTTGTACCGATATAATCTTGCTAATAATTAATTAGTTTTCTGTTTATTTTGTCCACCCCTTCTTAGTTATTGAAACAGTCCAAGTCGGGTCATCCCCTCATTAACATTTTTATCATTCAACCAATCAGAAATAAGCTTTAATCGTGTTTCCTCATAACTCATTGAATATTCAGTTTAGGGGCGTGAGGCGTTAATTTGATTGGTCGGTCAGTGAGCAAAACAATGGAACACTTTGGCGCAGTACTTTCGGGCAATTATTAGTAACCCGCGTTCGGCGTGCGCGTTCTCATCTAACGATTAATTTGATTGGAACGCACTTGGTACGCAGCTATCGCGATTATTCATGAAGTAATGAATTTGAAATCATGCATGCTAGACACATTACCAATGAAGATTATAAGAATGGTATAACATGTGCACAATTATCGTTATACTATTAATTTTGTTTCTTCTTTTTGTCTCTATTACAGTGGATTTACCATCGAGATGGGCGCAGCCATGACAGTCTTAACCGCCTCCAATCTGGGCATCCCAATCAGTACCACACATTGTAAAGTAGGCTCTGTAGTAGCTATTGGTCTCATCAGAAATCGTAAGGGAGTCACATGGAAGCTGTTTGGTAATATCATGCTAGGATGGGTGGTGACGCTACCGGTGACCGCTGGTTGCAGTGCTCTTATAATGGTCATTTTGAGAAATGTGGCGTTATGAGACCAACTATGAATGAACCTATGCACATTTTATATTTGGTTCTGTCAACGTTTGGGGAAGCCTACCAACTATTGCAATAGTTGCATAAGTAATATGACTTTATGCAAGAGACTCGCAAGACTTTCGAACCTACGCTCATTTTGTAATTGGTCAGTTTGAGCCGTGTGATCATCGATGAGGTGGGTGATGAATATTTCACTTCCAGTCACAGCCGATCAGTGTACAGGGATGACAATCTCCGTTCTTTTATTGGTCAGTCTTGTGTCATGTGATCATACCGTATAAGGGTAGGAGGGATCTGCTGTTGCTGTACCTGTGAATGTGATCAGAGCATTTGATCAATCAATATATAATATAGTTTTGTTGAATAGTCTGATTCAAAATCACCTTGAGCATTTCAGAACATCAGTGTGTGTGGAAGGGGAGGGGGTGACCCCGCGAAGACATCTGTAATTGGTGCTACCTATGAGTACTCGTAAGTCTTCCGATTTAGAAACTATGTCCCCATTTTGAGAAAATGGTTTTGCATAAAATCTGACATTACTTGAATTCGAACCCAGGACCTTTCGGTCCGAAAGTGAATGTCATAACCACTAGACCAGCTGTAGTTTAATCAGTTCCAAATTGTCGAGAATAATGCGGTTTTTATCTCAAAAGTAATCCAAGCATATTGCACTCCCACACTCATCTGAATTAATTCGCTGCTGTAAACAGGTTCGCCAAGCAGCCTGTCGGTGCCGGGGTAGCGATTTTAATCGTACAAAAGAGGTAGAGTAGCCCATAGTCAATGTGTATTACAGAATATATTCTGTATAACTCATCCAGGAGAAGTCTTTGCACTAGACTAATTTGTGATAGCGTACTCATAGGTAAGACCCCGTTACTGGTTATCACGCATACCACTGATATAATCACTCATCCAGGAGAAGTCTTTGCACTAGACTAATTTGTGATAGCGTACTCATAGGTAAGACCCCGTTACTGGTTATCACGCATACCACTGATATAATCACTCATCCAGGAGAAGTCTTTGCACTAGACTAATTTGTGATAGCGTACTCATAGGTAAGACCCCGTTACTGGTTATCACGCATACCACTGATATAATCACTCATCCAGGAGAAGTCTTTGCACTAGACTAATTTGTGATAGCGTACTCATAGGTAAGACCCCGTTACTGGTTATCACGCATACCACTGATATAATCACTCATCCAGGAGAAGTCTTTGCACTAGACTAATTTGTGATAGCGTACTCATAGGTAAGACCCCGTTACTGGTTATCACGCATACCACTGATATAATCACTCATCCAGGAGAAGTCTTTGCACTAGACTAATTTGTGATAGCGTACTCATAGATAGAACCCTGTTACTAGTTATCACGCATACCACTGAAATAATCAAGGGATTGTGGAACAGACCTATGACTAAATCAGTATCAAGAAAAGTCTTCATCTGCCCTAGAGGGGTTTTTTTTGGAAACCTACACTGTCCACTGCCGGTTCCAAGATTGCAATTGATAGTGTGTTAGTATAGGGAGACCCCACCTGGTAAATGTAACTGCTGAAATGGCCATATTAAACTCCTCAAAAAGTTTGGAATCATTTTTTTAAACTCCAAATATTGTATATTTTGATGATATTTTCATACCGTGATTCATATATAAGCAGAAAGCTGTTCCTCTTTCCAACCATACCACATCCATAGAAACTTAACACTTGAACAAATGATTGAGTACAAATTTGGTAGCATTGTAAAGACGAACAGATCAGCTTTCTATATATACGTGCAACACCAACACAATATGAATGTTAACAAAATATACAATAGATGGACAATTGAAGAAATTCCAAACTTTTTTTGATGGTTTTTTTAACTCTGTAGTATTGCAATTCACAGAATATTTGATTGCGATTGGGGTTTACCCTGAGAAGTAAAATTACATACACATGTGTGATTATTAAAACCCATATTCAAAGTATGGTTTACCATTAATGATCATGATCGTTACTGATCACATGACATGTTCATGGAATTTTAAAACTCTTTTAATTTAAAGAAAAAGGGACAGTAGGATGTTTTACATTTTTCATAAATTGTATCAATGAATAACATAAAGTACAGTTTTGTCCAAAATATGCTTTCGGAGCATCCATTAACTGTTAAAATAATTCAAATCAAAATCATACTTTTGGGAAATAATTCAAATCAAAAACATACTTTTGGGAGAAACTTTTATAATAATTTTTATTTTTTGAAGGGTAAACGTTAAGAGATTTTTTTAACCCTTCTGACCATTGGCTGAATATGTAACAGGGTAAGGCGACAAGAAAAAACACCCTGTTCTACAAGCAAACAGACCTCTCAGGTCCATTCAATGATTTTTGTTTTTGATTAGCCAACAAAATTATTTTGATGTATATTCATTTGCACATGAATTTTTTTCACCAAATGGGTCGGTCGGGCCTGTAGAACACAGGGTTTCTTTTTCTTGTCGTCGCCTAAGCAATTTTTTTAAAAACAAATAATGCGCAAGGCAGCTATCTTTCTGTCCATAGTTTGCATAATGAAATAAAGCTGCCTTGTGCTATTATTATTGCATATTTATTGGATAGGTAAGATGAAATTATCCATGGTGCTTCTATCAATTGAATAATGGTGCCATATTTTGCATATGTGACCCGTCACATCAAAATGGACATGAGTCAAATCTGAGTTATTAGTACATGGCTTGAAAGAACACATTTTAAGTTTTGAAATGACACCATTTTGAAGGTTATTAGACTTTATAATCACAAGATATGATTTGAAGAAGCATATTTTTGACTATTTATTTTTATAATTCACCAAATATATTGGCCTCTATCTCAAAACTGTGTTTGCTGACAACTTGTCCTTTTTGAAGAGACTGGTCACATACGTTCATCATCAACAAGTATTGAAATTTGTGTGCTTGACATGACCTCCTTGATCAAACCCATGTTTTTTTTATCAGTGGGTATATATTTTTGGAAAGATGACAATTTGTTTTGTTCCCCATACGAGGCTGAAAGTGAGGCTCTCCTCTCCCCTCATCACGCACTATCACGCAACACAGTGTCATGGTTCCACGCAGGTTTGTGCATCGTGTGACGCGGTTGGGCGTACGTACGCTGAGGGGAGAGCCTCGCTTTCATTCTAAAATGGTGATTGCGTGCAAGTAGCGTATTATAGCCATTTCCTCCCACCTTTCTCCATTTTATTCCAATTCTTGTGGCCTGTTTCCTCCCCTTTTTGCTCATTTTTCTTTTCCTCACTGTTCACCCTTAACCCTCTATTTATCACTCAAAAGTTGACCCTCATTGAAAATAGTCACCTTGATAGCCTCTCAAACAAATTGTTTAATGAAGTAGGCGTCTACAAAATGCTGTAGTGAGTGCCAACCCCATATTCCCGTAATCAATATGTTTTGATTACTCTTGTTTTATATATTTATTTATATCTGTACTATCAAATGGCAATTGGATTGAATTTAAAGAACATGTGTTGCTTGAAATTCATCACTATGCACCTTGGGGAATCCAATGTCAAGTCGTTTATTTAAGTAAATAACAAGCCTTTTCAGACCAAGCCAACGACCAATTATACTTATAGGTCAATAAATGTGTATGTTTTGTTTCGAAAGAAATTAGACAAATCAATGCATCACGCTCTAATGTTGATGTGTGAATAATGGCACGACCCTGCAGGGGAGTGCTATTGTTAGCATATCAACATTTGCGCAAATGCATTGATTTTTCTTATTTTTTGAGAAACAAAACATTTGCATGTATTGACATAATTCATACACGACACTATACAAATCAAAATTCACAATTTGAGCAAATTTTTGATGTATGTAATAACGAATAAAAACATGTTTTCAAGTTTGCTAACGGCGCACACCCTGAGTTCATTAGACACTTTCAATGCACTCCACATATTTTAGTTTCTTGCTGTCTGATTGGTTAGATAATCATACTACTATAGAGTCTGAATATTTGAACAATTTATCGTAATTTAAGTGGAGTATAATTAAGACGTTCACAAAAAAATGCATGGTCTTAAGGGGCACACATCATAGTTGACCTCGCGTAAATGTACACAAGGTCAACCTACATGTACCTCTCAAAATGTTCAAACGGACATCCGTGGTGCGCAACACGTAAGCTCAACCTACCACTCTGATCGGTTCGCGGAATTTTGCGAGTTTTCAAGCATGTGCATTGAACTGATCGAATTGAGTCTGTGTTTGTCTGACTGTGGCCAGGAGGGTATGTGCTGTAGGTCCATTGCACAAGTACATGTATGCTGCATCTACCATTGGAATGTGCTCCAAAGTCACATACTCTAGTCCCTACAGGCATGAGAATTTTCAGGCTGTGGCCTGAATTCAGGCTATTTTGTTTTCCAAATTTCCACACTTCGCGAGTGGACATAAAAATGCGAAAATATAATCATTTTCCAATAGAGTTACATTATAATAAATGTACATAATTGCTGTAAAATTGAAGTCTTGCCCATTTCCAAAACTATAAAATCACACAAATATTTCTGTACGCGAAAATAACCACTTAATACAGTTACACTCCATTCCACTTTCAATAGAAAGTGGAATGGAGTGTAGCCGTGACATGTTCTTGCAAAATTGGGCTGAAGTAGGCAGATATGTTTAGAATTCCAATCAATGACCACTGCCATATTGGGTTATGTTTGTACAAATGTATAGCACTGTAAAAATGTATATAATCATTTTTTTGAAATACTGTAAAAGCTGAAATTTTCGCAGAGGTTTTCTTTTCGCACAAAATATTTTTCTGCGAAAATATAGTTTTAAACATTCATGCAGTGCATCCAGAAGGTCGCCCTGTCTATGATATCAAAATGCGCACAAATATCTTTACGCGAAAATATTGGCTTTTACAGTACTTGTATTCTGAAGTCAGTCTCCGATATGGAATAAAGCATAAGGGAGCTATCATTTAAACATGCAAATCAACTGGGAAACAATTGCTGCCTTGAGTTTCATTGTGTATAGAAGACTTAACTTGCAACATTGATACAAAATTCCCTTAGGCCAAACAAAGAAGATAGTCTGTCTCAGAAACATTTTGCAAATAAGCTAAGTGCTGTGCGATTTTCTTTTTAGAAAAAAAGGCTATGAGGTATGCAATTTTTTGTTGTTGTTGCTTATCCAAGCTTCAAAGAACTTTTTAAAAACCTTTTTTTCTAAAAATCAAAAGAAGAAAAAAAAAGAATAAGTTTTTTAGGCCTCAGCGCGTAGACCTACGCGCCGTAGCTCATTTCACATACCAATGCGGGCGGGCTTCTGAGACGGACTATCTTCTTCGTTTGGCCTTGCATATCATCTTTAGATATATCCCAAAGTTCATTTTCCACTTAGGAAATCGTATGTATGTCAATGTCCTTGTCTGTTGAACTTGTGAGTTGTAACTTCTAATGCCAACAAAAAGAAGAAAAAACAAAAACAAAATGGCTTCTCATTTCAAATGTTAGCGTGAGTGAATACCTGTAAAAGCCTTGTATATTGTGTTTGTGATGAAAAATAATTTAAGGTTTGTCCTGTTTCAAGAGTTTAATGTAATGCTTTAGAGAATGAGATATTTTATTTATGAACTGAAGGTGTTTTCCTCTGAAAGAACAAATATTTTATGTTGATTACAGCCTCTTTGTCAAGGAGCATATTGTCAAAATATCAAGTAAGAGTGCAGTATAGCAGTCCATGTTACTCGCCATTAAGTGTAAAATATTAAGTGAAAATATTAAAAACAGGTTTTATAAATGTAATGTAGGTATGGTAAGTCCTGTAAAGTATATTTTATATCACTAGATATTTTAAAAGATTTTTAAGGAGTTACATAGCACTGATAATGCTGGGTGTACAGGGTGAAAAAAGTTCAAAAAACAATTAAGCTTTCTGTAATAAGTCTATATTTAAAAAGAAACGTCATACTTAAAGATAAAAGAATAATTAATATTTTAGGTCAAAATACACTTTATAAGCTTATTTATCACTCGCATCATGGTTATTTTTTAAGGAGTTTTGTTTTTTAAGCTTTTTTTTTCAATGGTTTGATTTTTATCAATTTACTTACTCAAAACAGGGTTATGGTCTTATCGACTTATATGGCCATGTTCATACAAAGATGGATATAAAGTTAGTTGTGATTTCCGTTTCCATAAGATTATTATTACTTGATGGAGGATAATTCAATAACAGCTTGTGCTGGAACTGGACAATTTATTTTTGATGATATTTTTTAATAAGAATTTCGAAATTTAGAGAAATAAATTTCAATCTGGAATCATTAAAATACAAAAAACATTGCATGAAATTTATTTTACTTCAAAGTTGGGCGTCTGAAGGATGGCCAAAAAAACAATATAAAGACTCTTTTTGGTGTCAAAACCCTTAGACATTCATTAACTAACCCCGTGAGAACTACCTTCCAATTGGTCAGGTAGAAGGATACATCATTTGTTGCACCAATTAGACACATTGATAGAATAATTGTATTCCTGATTAATATAGGAGTGAAATATTTTGAAAGCAGTTTTTTCATTGGTTATTCAAATGATTATATCTTGTAATAAACCAATCATACACATGGTTAGATCAGCAGGTATTGCCCAGGGTTAATTTGAAAACTGTATGTCTCTAAATGTTTTATCCCCAGAAACAAATAGGACGTCACTGTATAGAGCTACTGTAAAACCTCTTAATTTCTAGAATTAAATACCTGCAAAATTGTCAATTTTGCATTGAAAGTAACAGTAACATTTCCGGATTCGCGAACTAAAATGCTCGCTAAATTTTTAAATTCCGGAAAAAAGGTATCCGCAAAATGATAGTGTTTTACAGTATGTTAGAATTAGACGTAGATAGAACTTGATGATGATGCTGCTAACTAACCCAATGATCAACTAACAAATCAGTATTATACAGGATGACCCAGAAAATGTTGAACCCAAATATCACAAAATTCAATTTTTTTTGTTACCATTAAAATAACAAAATATTGCATAACTCGTTTGAAGTGCAACAAAATGGTTTCATGCTACATGAGCAGAACAAGTTCCTGTTTGAAACCATTTTTTTCCGATTTGTTTTTACTTTTATCGGGATCTTTTGTTGTGACTAATGTAAATCAATGTTATTATTATATAAGAGACTTTGAAAACAAAAACTGAAGTCTCCTTGACTTCATTTGAAAATGTTAATTTGATAAAATACAGATCAAAAGAAAAGATTACTTAACTCACCGTACTTAGAACAGAATTAAGTTTCATATCTGAACCAAGTTACAATTTTTTCACTTTTACAAAAGGGCGAAAACACCCCCTGTCACACAATCAAGTGTATCTTTAGTTTGGTAAGGCCAATTTACATAATCTAAAGTTCTCCAGAAAGCTGAATAAATTGTTAACATAACTGTTGAAAACAGAATGCCATATTTATTTATTTTCATTTTTTTTTTTTTAAGTGTGTGATTTTTGGGTTCAACATTTTCTGGGTCACCCTGTAGCAGCTAATGAAAGCGAACACTTGCCGATGTCTATGAGAGACGAATCATATACTACTTTTACAGCTATTGTTTTTATGTGTTTAACCCCCTGAGAACTACCGGGTGATTGGTTAAAAAGATGGATACATCATTTATTGCACCAATGAGAGACATTGTTAGAATAATTGTTTCCCTGATAAAGATCGGGGTGAAATAGTTTAAAAGCTGTATCCTAATTGGTTATTCAAATGAGTATATCTTGTAATTAACCAATCAGAACCACTGTAAGATTGACAGGTAGACCCAAGGAGGTTAACTGGCTTGTTTTTTTTGTACAATAAGGTTCTTAAAGTGTAATTTAGGTTTATTTTAGGTTTCTTGTTTTTACAAGATGTAAACGTGTTTTATAAAAATGGCTTGAATTTAATTTAATTTATTACTCATGATGAATTAGTTTTGTGCTGACAAACAAGCATAGCAAGTACAGAATAAATTACGGAAAGGCATAAAACCTTGAGTATATCTCACTTAATTCGCTTATTTGAACAATTTATATTTCTCCAGTGTTGAATTTGATTTTTCTCATGAACAAGGGTGATTTTATGTGCAGGCCATGACAAGTCCAAATTTGGGAAAAAGTGTACTTTAGGTCCCAGATATACCAGTATCATTCAGTATTGGATCATAAAAGTTGCCAGTATCGCTTGATACTGGTACGATTTTACTGTTCCAGTATCGAGCGATACTAAAATGATTTTATGATGTATCGGGCGATACTTGTACACATGCTACCAGTGTAATTTGTCCAGGGTGCGAATTAATTGTCCGATACTGGAACACTGACTTTTTGTTAATCGAATGGCTCTTGGTTCAGAAAATCAGCTCTTAGCTGTATAAAGTCTCGCTATAAAATTCACCCTATGTTTATGGTGGATTGTGTGAATTATCTCAATTTTGTAGAATGTGATTGTTTGACTTTCCACTCAGCCATGGAGAATATCAAATGTATAATTTTAAGTATCGATGACTACTTAACACTTTCCACGCGGCTATTATTTTACCATATACAAAACATATTTTTCAGAAACCTTACCCAACTTTCAAAGTCTATCTCAAGGATCATTGAACCAATACTAGGCATGTTTGTACTTGTAGTGTGATTCTAAATATAGTGATGAAATTCAAAAATGTTGACATTATTGAATTTTTGAAACATTTTGGAATGTCGTCTGCAGACGCGTGGAAAGTGTAAAACTGCTTTACTATCGAATTCTAAACTCAAAGACATATTTTCAATTCCTATATTGCGAATATTTCATGATATGTACACATTGTGTAACATATCAATGGAAAACTGATGTGTTTATCTTTTCTTCGATACAAAATTTGTAGCAATCACTTATTCCAGTGTTCAGCCAAATGGCCAATATTTTGTGCTTTAAAGAACAACTCTGCTATTTATGCAATGAAATTTTACATTTTACAGTCAGTCAATAGTGAGGTCACCCAAGCCCTATATGAAAGCTATGAAGATTGTTAAACGGGTCAGTCGTGACAAAC
Organism: Ophiura sarsii; assembly: GCA_035610835.1. Lineage (NCBI taxonomy): Eukaryota > Metazoa > Echinodermata > Ophiuroidea > Amphilepidida > Ophiuridae > Ophiura > Ophiura sarsii. The sequence continues at coordinate 26,347,701 of CM069449.1, forward strand.
ATGCACAAACACAATAGCCAAACGACCTTGCTTTTGTCAACACTCCCTACACAGAGGACTGCAGTGCAAATCTCTACGATTTTCGCTATGTAATCTCTATGGCGGATTTCATTCCGTTGTATGAAGCTATGATGTTTGCGTGGTCTTCGCTATCTCCAAGCAGATAGAGCAATACGTACATGGGACTTTTTTGTAGACGAGGGTTCATTTCATGATTTGGCGAGGTTTAGAATGAGTTGGGATTCCTGTAATTTCGAAGACCACACATTTTCAAAACGTGAATTTTCCAACATTTTACGACATAAATTTGGTCACAAAACGTGTTTAATACTATACATTTTACCGTTCTGCAGATGCTAATGACCCTCCTCTAAAATTCTACATGATTTTTAACACGTTTCTCAGTTTTTGAGATGCCCAAATAGACCATTTTCCGAAGCTATTTCGAGCAAATATTGTAGTCACTGAGACTCCATTGTTTTCTTGCGTATAACAAAATCTGACATGCAGCGTGACCTCCCTGCTGGCTGCAGTGTACAATATGAAGAGAGATGCCCTATTACAAAATAGTGGTGGTTTTTGGATTGAGACCTTGCATTCTCAAACAATTGGGTGAGCACTGAAAAGGTGATTGTTACAAATTTGGTATCATTGGAAAGATGAACACATTTGCTTTCCATTGATATACAACACAATTTGAACCTATACAATATAGGCACTTGGAGAAGAAGAAAAAGTCCAAACTTTTCTGAGGTATTTATTTTGATTGTTCACTGTGTATGTATGCTTTGTTCTTTAATTGTCCCTATTAAAAACAGTGTGTTGAAGAATATAGGGGTTATTGTGATGGCAAATTTCAAGTCCTTCACCCTGTTTGGACCGTTCCATTTTATTTGAATAATGGAATAGCCTGAATTTGTAATAATATTTATATTGTATAGTGGGATATAAATAATTACATGGAAGTTGAAATCTCAATAAAGTACTTTGTTGACTGGAATTGCTTTAATGTGGACATTTAATTAATTTGTCTCAATCTGCTTAGGCCAATTTTTTGTTGTTGTTATGTTGTCCCCGACCGCCCGCTCGTAAGATTTAGGGCCGCTCAGATTTTATTTTTATTTTTTTTCCGATTTTTAAAAATAAAAATAAATCAAGATTTTTTTTTTTAATAATTGTTTTTCTTTTTTTTTTCAGATTTTGTTCAGATTTTTTTTAAACAGTTTACATGGCATTGAATATTAAATCAAGTGTTTATAACATATATGTGCTACTCTTAAGAGTGATTTCAACTTCTTGTTGGCTGAACTTTGAGCTTCCGCTGGTAAAAGAAAATTTAAAAAAAAAATGTAAAAAAAGAAAAAAATCCGCCCGCCCGCCCCTCCTCTCTGAAAGTTGTGGAGGACAACATAACAAAAAAAATTTTGGCCTTAGGCCAAAAAAAAAAAAGTCTGTGTTTTTAGAAATAGGCTGAGGTATGCGTTTTTTGTTGGGGTTTTTTGCAATTTTTTTCTTCTTATCTAAGCTTACAGAGAACTTTTTAAAGCTTTTTTTTAAATTCCAAAAAAAATCAACAAAAAATCCAAAAAGAAAAAAAGAAGAAGTTTTTTAGCCCCCAGCGCATAGACCTACGCGCCGTAGCTCATTTCACATACCAATGCGGGCTTGCTTTTGAGACGGACCTTCTTTGTTTGGCTTTAAACACTTTCACATGTTGTGTTCAGTGACGTTATGTTCCGCAAACACAATATTATGCATTAATTGTTAGAAGAAAAAAATTATAGAGTCCAAATCGCGTAGTTATAAAGAACAAAACATCTTACTTATCACAAAAACTAATAAAACATGCCATTTTTAAAATTCACGGCAATCGAAAGTCCCGGTGTCGATGACGTCATGGTCATTGGTGCTCAAATTTGGGTTCTGCCTCCATGTAAAGAAATCACGAAACTAGTATAGTGTGAAAACTTCATTCTGGGATTATAAGCTTTATTCAGTATAATCCCTCAAAGAAGTCTTTACCACCCTAGACTAACTATGACTGCATCTACACAGAGACATTCGATCCCCGCAAATTTTAAAATTTGCATGTTGATAGATGGCTGTTTTTGTCATAGGTATTATGTTTTGTTCTATGTAACTACGCGATTTGGCCTTGATAATTATTTTTCTAGCATAAAATGCACAATGTTGTGCTTGCGGGACCCCTCTTTTAACAGAGGTTTTATTTGGTGTTATAACATCAATGTATGTAACCTGATTTTAACAAGGATTTCCCATTAGTACTCAAACCCCCGACTTCTAAACTGCTCACAAAAAGTTAGGAAACTTTTTTTAATCAAGTATATCTTAATTATTTATTACCCTCTTTGTATATGTTATATATCAATGGAAAGCTGAAGTGTTCATCTTTAAAATATACCACATTTGCAATGATTACATGTTGCTGAACTTGGCCACATGAATGAGGATGAGGCAAAGTCACAAATCAAATGTGCCAAAATTACCATTATCTGTGCTAAACATTCAATAGGTAATGATCAATAATCACAACGGTCTTGCTTGAGAACCATGAATGGTTTACAAAAAGATGTACACCAGTGAGCACAACACACACAAGTTAACCCTCATCTCTTTAGAAAACCATTGTTTGGGTATTTGCAAGACTGTGATAACGGTAATTTTGGCACATTTGATTTGTGACTTTGTCTCATTGTCATTAAATTGGCCAAGTCCAGCAACATGTCATCATTGCACATTTGGTATCATTTTAAAGAAGAACACTTCAGCTTTTCATTGATATGCAACATAATACAAGAGGGTAATAAATAATAAAAATATACTTGATTAAAAAAGGTTTCCTAACTTTTTGTGAGCAGTTTACCTCTAAAATCAACTCATGACTTTTGCAAATATGACACAACATTTCTTAAGGGATTTTCTACCCCAAAAATAAAATAAATGTAAATGCAACCCTGTATAGTGTATATAAATGTGGGTAAAAGGATTCTCTCCCCAACACACACCATCCTTAATTGGATTTCCCATTAGTATTCAAACCCCTGATTTCTGCCTCTAATGCAAATATGACACAACATTTAAAGGTAGATGTTCCGATTTTCAACTTGAAGTTTTCTATTCTACATGAAAGGTCATCCTTAAAAACGTCGTGTCCCAAAATTTGAGATGCATAGCTATCATGGTTCTTATTTTAGACGCACAAGATGCTGTGAACTGTACCCATTGAGTAGTACACAAACTATATCGGTGCAGTGGTAACCACCATTCGCGGTAATTCAACGCTATTTCGTCGATTTCTCTATCATTATACTGAATTAGGCCGTCAAATTTCAGTATGATGATGAGAAAAATACGAGCTTTCATATGATATGAAAATCTCCGTATGTTTGAAATAATTCTGTGTTACGAAAATGTGATCGGGTCATCTACCTTTATGAGAAAGAGAATCCAGATGTTGACCAACAAATCACTGGGTTGGCTCAAAATTTGCTGCAAACGTAGCAAAATCAGTTTTTGGTAAAAAATGCCGAAATTGCACCAAAATTATTTCAAGACGCAACTAAAGGCCTAAAAAAAAAGAGGTTTGATTGGCGTAACATGACCAAAACAAATAGGGTAGGTCGGTCGGGGATTTTTTATATATTTTTTAATATTTTTTTTTAAAATCATCTCCTTTTGAACACTTAAAAGACAGCAGTACACACAAATGAAGAGACGGCAAAAATGCCCTTTTCTTTAAACATTTTTCTTTTTATTTATAGAGAAACCAACAGACAGTACAAGTTTCTGAAGTTTTAAACAATAACAAACTTTAGATTTCAGGTGTTTTTTTGTTTTTGTGGGTTTTTTGTGTTTTTTTCCCCTCAAAATAATAAAAAATATTCAGGGTCGGCGATGTATTTAGGGTCGGTCGGGTTACGCCAATCAAACATTTTTTTTTTTAGGCCAACTAAATGTATCTGCAACCCTGTACAAATGTTAGTAATGTTGTCTCCCCTCCCAAACACATATACTTGGAAAAGACTCGTGCAATCCAGGTGTATTGTTCATTTTCCATAGAGATTGTATTTTTATGTTCATTGGAATGCATACATATAATACTGCTTAGCTTGATTTAATAGGTTGAATTTAAAATGGAGCATTTCAGTGCTTATTTAATTACGCTACTTCACTTTAATGTGAACATTCGAACACAAACAATGCATGTGCTGTTACTTCAAAATCATGGTTTAAAGAGTGAAAATAAACTGTCCTGCCATAGCACTACAGTTTATTTTCGTTCTAAATTCACTCTAAAACCATGATTTTGAAGTAATTAGGAATCGTATCACCCTGCAACTCGAGGCTATATTTATGATCAGAAATGTAAATCTGCATGAAAATCCTGCTTTAAAAAAAATCAAGGATAGAGGGCTTCCCCTGGAAAAGTTCTAAAAGGAACCCTATAGAAATTTCATTGGGTTCCTTTTAGAACCAAAAAAGGTTCTAAAAGGGTTCTTTAGCCAAGAAAATGGTTCCTCAAGCTTCAAGAACCTTTTGGGGAAAAATTATGGAGAACCCTCAATGGTTCTTGGTAAAACGGTAAAAAATGTTTTTAGCCAAGAAGAAATGATTTTTAACAGTTGAAAAGGACTAAATTTGTTTACATTTCTCTTGAATTTGCATATTACATAAAAACAAAAAAGTAAATATACCTTTAAGTCTTATTTAAAATTTGAAAGTTCTTCAAAGAACCATTCTAAGGTTCTTTTTAGAACCTTTTAGGCCAAAAGGTGCTCCCCGCGGGACAAAAAAGGGTTCTTAAACGAACCATTTTTTCTAAGAGTGTATAGGCTAAAATACAGCACGAGTCAAAAACACTTCTGGTTAAAAATTGGTCTCTGACTTCTTCAGGACAAGATGCCATTTCTATATTATTATCTTCATTTGGGCTGCCCATTGCCCGATGATTTGAGAGAAGGTGCTCCTTTCCTACTTGTGAAAGATTAGTCACTCATTGATACTTGCGGCTATTTTGCGTATAATGTGCTTATTTTAATTACGGATGGATTATTAAAGATTAACAAAGAAACTTGAACTATACAGGGTGGGTAAAAAAACAACTGCAATAGTGGAAAGAAGCCAATATTATTTTAAAAACGAAGTTGAGGTTTGAATTTTTTTAAACGTTATAAGAATACCTTATTTGTTACTAAATTTGTGTGAAAAAATGAAGTCAATATCAGTTTTCGTTTGCCTTTGGTGAACCTTTTTACCCGTGCACCCATTTCACACGTTTGTCCACGAGATACCCAAAATATGCATCAGATCACAAAATGTGTCTCTCATTCAAATTTGGAAACTTGAGAATATTTGTGATGTTATTGGAATTTGATGCATTTTTTTCTTGTTTGCATGTGAGTTAACATAATCAATTTAACCTACCCAAGCTATGAGATGCTTATAATGTTCTAAATTTTAATAAAAAATGAAATTTTCCAAATTTGTGTTGGCGGGATATTCAAAATGAAAATGCAATGTGTGCAATTTTAATTGAAAATCACTGTGCCCGTGGACAAACATGTAAATTTGGTTGTGCAGCAAAGAGGGTCACCAAATCCAAATGAAAAATGCGATCGACTTCATTTTTTCACACAAAGTTAGGATTAAATATGTCATTCTTGCAACGTTTAAAAAGTTTTAAGATTCATTTTGGTTTTGAAAGCAAAATAGCTTCTTTCCACTATTGCAGGTTTTTTTTGACTCACCCTGTAGTTTTAAATGAAATATCGACCCAAGAGGATTCATCGTTGTTGCAATAGGATGATAAAGGGTTCAAAAAAAGTAAGCCCCCTTAAAATTAGATCACGTTTGTTTGCATTACTTTACAAACATTTAGATGATTTGAGAAAGTGAAACGTTTATAAAAAGGGGAAACGCTAGACTACTAATAGAAATGATTTTTATCTTTTCAATATCATGTTTACTTTTCCCAAAACAGTCACATTTCCCCAAAATGATTTTTTTTCAGAAAAAGTGTCACTTTTCAAATGTGTTAATCTCTCAAAATGTTCAATTGTGTGTGGAGTTATGCAAGCAAACGTGATCTAATTTTAAAAGAGTACTTAATATTTTGAACCCTTTATTTGCCCGTTCAACATGTTCAAACTATCATGTATGTGGCGGACGAAGAGGTTATTTCAAATCTTAACACTTTCCACGCGATAGGCAGCTGCAGACGTCATTCCAAAATTACATAAAATGTTTCAAAAATGTAAACATTGTTAAATTGCATAACCATAATATTTGGAATCACCATGTGAAATGCATTGAAATAAATACAAACATGCCTAGAATTGGTTCAGTAATCCTTGAGATCGACTTTGAAAATTGAGAAAGGTTTCTGAAAAAGTGTTAACACTTCAAGTGCTAATACATAATGAAGGGTTGACGCGGGGTAATCACAAGAAATCAGATTGGAATATATTAGTATTAGAAAAGTCGGCCGCGCTTCATCTTGATATTCTATACCCTGCAGAACCACGGTCAATATTAAAAGAACGCTTGCTTCACCATCACTGGCTAAAGCCGTGTAATTAATTTCCAGTAATTATGAATAAAACGAGGTCATGTTTCGACCTAAAAGTCCGTCGACATACAAATTCAGCTAGCTTCCTTCCATCCACTATGAATCAAATCCCACGAATAAGTGTTCTCATATTGTCCTCACTCCCGTGATCATTGTTGACAGCAAAGTCATATATATAAAGAGAGGAAACACGATCCTCACCAATGATATTACCAATCAATAATGATTACCCTGTTATTAATGATCTTTTAATAATAATCGGGTCCTTTTTAATATGAGCTCAATATGGTATATATATCTATTTAATTAAAATACACGTGGAAAAACAGTATCGCGCACCACTTATGTATTTAAACTGCTCAAAAGATGTGATCATTATCGTGATGCAAGATACCGAGATGCAACTTGAAGCAATTTAAAAGATGTGATTTTGATGAAAGGTATACCGAGATTCCACTCAGTAATAAGTCGTTCTCGTGATGCAACATGAACAGTTTTGATCTTGATGCAAGATACCGAGATGCAACTCAGTAATTGTCTTGATCTTATCTGAAAGATGTCAAGATACAATTAGTTAATTTGTGATTTTGATGCTATATAAGCTTATTGGGTTATCCAGGGTCGTAGGACCCTAATGATCTCAAATCAAATCAAGATACCGAGATGTCACTTGAAAAGTTATGATCTTGATGCAAGATACCGATATGCAACTCATTAAGTCTTGATCTTACTGAAAGATACAAAGATGCAATTAGTAAAGTCGTGATCTTGATGCAAGATACCGAGATACTCAGTAAGTTGCACCTCGGTATTGCATCAAAATCAACGACTTACCCAGTTGCATTTCGGTCTCTTGCATCACGCGAACGACTTACTGAGTGAAATCTCGGTACCGTTCATCACGATCACATCTTTTTCAAATTGCTTCAAGTTGCATCTCGGTATCTTGTATCATGATAATTATTTTCCACGTGGCATTTCGGTATCTTGCATTAAAATCACGACTTACCGAGTTGCATTTCGTTATCATTGCATCACGATCACATCCTGTAATTGCTTCAAGTTGCATATCGGTATCTTGCATCACGATAATGATTTTCCAAGTTGCATCTTAGTATCTTGCATCAAGATCAAACTTTTCAAGTGACATCTTGGTATCTTGCATCATGATCACACGTTTCCAAGTTGTATCTAGGTATTCTTTGTATCAAGATCACGACTTTCCAAAATTTGCGTCTCGGTATCCTGCATCAAGATCTCGACTTTAATAATTGCATCTTCGTATCTTTCAGTAAGATCACGACTTACTGAGTTGCTCGCAGTATCTTTCATTACAATTATGACTTACTGAGTTGTATCTCGGTGTCTTGCATCACGATAACAACTTACCAAATTGTATCTAGGTCAGATCGTGTATATGGTCTTCTTGTCTTCTTGCCCGTACTATGTCGACTTGACAAGATGTACGATCTTGCCTTTTCGTCTTTTTATCAGTGGAATTCGACTTGATGAAATCCAGTATATCGTTTTCTTATTCCAGAAAATTCTACTTATTGAGATAAAAGAAATTTCGTCTCGTCTTCTTCACCCTAAAAGTCGACTTGACGAGATACATATATTTTCTTCTTGTCTTCTTCCCGCTAAAAGTCAACTTGACGAGATACAGGAAATTGTCTTCTCATCTTCTTGTCTGTAATAAGATAACTTTGCGAGATATATATCTTGGTAAGTATGTAGTTTTGTACACTTCCCGATATAATTATCATGTCAAAATGTGGCGGTTATAGAGCTCCGTAAATATATCATTAAAAAGCTGATGTGTTCATCTTTACAATGATATCCAATTTGAAGCAATCCCTTGTTCCAGTGCTCAGCCACATGCTTGAGAACATGGGGAGGTCGCAATCTGAAAGGGCCAAAATCAACACTACCGGGTGGTTCAAAAAAAAGTTGACCCAAGTTCAAAGTATTTTTTCAACCACATTTAAAGTTTCAGAGAATTCGTGTTTACATAGTCTTAACCAACAGTAAGTTTTGAAATTATCCTGAAAAGATGGCTCGTTTAGCTTGTTTGGTTCTTCAGATATGGTTCATTACAGAAAACATGTACAAAACTGACTTGTCCACGGGAGCGTCATTTATTTGTTGACTTCAACAAAACATCATGCTCTAGTTTTAGATTTAAAAAGCCCGCCCTGACAAAGTATCCCAATCTCTATGCTTATGTGCCATTCACATTCAACAAAGAAAAGTAGGTACGTAATAGGTAATGTCAAGCACCAGACAAATGTTTCAGATGTCTCCTTTTCCCCTTTTTCTCCATTTTTTTACAATTTGTGACCAATCGTGTGTAAGTCCACTTTGTGCATTCCATCTCTACTAAATGACGCTCCCGTGGACAAGGCAGTTGTGTGCATGCTTTCTGTACTGAACCATATCACATTCTGAAGAACCAACCAAGATAAATGTATCATTTTTTCAGGATAATTTCAAAACTTACTGTTGATCAAGACTAAGTAAACACATATTCTCTGAAACTTCAAATGTGGTTTTAAAAAATCCTTGAACTTGGGTCAACTTTTTTTTGAACCACCCGGTATGTTGTACTTAAAAATTAATAGATCATCACACTACACTGTAGTGGTTAATGTAACGCTTCATTAAACAGACGACAAAGATGTTCTTTTGAGCACGAAATAGTTTTGATTTTGGCACATTCAGATTGTGACCACCCCATGTTCTCAAGCAAGAAGCTGGGCACTGGAGTAAGGAATTACTTCAAATTAGGTATCATTGTAAAGATGAACACATCAGCTATACATAGATATATAACACTAAAAATGAACATATCCCGCGATATTTGAAAATCTTGTGAACAAATATTCCAAACCTTTTTTGAGCAGTTTAGGTAATAGTGAAATAATGTAGTTAAAAATCCCTACATTATTTGACTTATACGGTTATACCGAATGTGTGTGTTGTAAACACCTACATTGTAGAGTAGGGCCTACCACTTACCGATACGCACGATGATGAGCAAAATTAGCCAGCGGAGTGATATTTCTTAGTAAAAATACGTCATCCTGGTTTTGTAGAACTAAACTACGATGTTGTTTGGCGGATATGGGCACTTGAGTGGCTTAAGGTCGAATTCAAAAGTTGCAAAAGCTCCTTTTCACCCCAATTCCAGAAGGAAACTCACACAAGCATCACACAAAGACAAAATCAAGAAAAAATACACCAATTTGTTCTGTTTTACTTAACCATGACAATTAATGATTGATTAATTATTGACTTATGCCTCCCATCTCTGACCCTTTTGTTTTGTTATTGACAATTAATGCTGATGTTCATCGCAATCAATTTATCCGACACGCGACAAACAAATCATTTATAAAAGGCGGGCAAAAATAATGCTGATTTTATTCGTCACAGCTCTTGCTTGAATAGGGGCTTTTGGAACTTTTGAATTCGACCTTAAGCCACTCAAGTGCCCATAAATCCGCCAAACAACATCGTAACGCAACAAAAGAGGTGTCAAAATGCGCAGAAGATAACTGTAAATCGAATTAATTAATTCTTTTTTCGCATACTATTTCAGGTTCCGATAAATCTGACCATTTGTAATTGTAAGTGTTTAGATACTTTATTGGCGCAGTTTATAACACAATCGCTTACTCTGATGTCATCTGGTCATTCAAGAATTGTAAAAGCGCCAAAATAGTTCAGTTTGTTTGTAATACGAGATAATGGTTTTATCGTTCATCGTTCTGATGTGACATTTATATCGATTTATAGTAAATTGTTCTCATCACCTGCGCTACACCTGATTCAAAGCACTTGTTTGATTCTACGACTTTATAATGTTTACATGGCAACGCAGTTCCATGACATGTATTATAGTACACAAGCAGGTAATGGTATACGATTTGACAATAAATTGGCGCACCGTGAATATCCAACGACATAATCATTAGTCATGCATACTACCATGTGGTTTATTGCATTAATTAGAGTTATGTCCATCAACCACGATTCGATTGAAAGGATGATAGCAAGTTTGTTGTGCAGCAGGCGCAGGATTTGTGAGTATATCAAGACGAGCTTAAAATACGTATTTCCGGTATGGGTATTTAAAGGGTAATAATGGCGATCAGGTACTTTTACGCATGCAATTTGTGCACTGAACACGCGGTCGAGTATCGGAATAGTGATGTTTGCACTTGATCAAGCGGAACTTCGCATACAAAAGCAAAGAGGTAGTGTTGAAGCTATATATGAAGAGCTTTGTTGCAAGAGGGCCACCAGACCACCCCGACATGTTACTAATTTTGCATTAGTGAATTTGTATTGACAAGTCCATGGAAGTAATCAAATTATTGTATGGCTGTGTTCATTACTGTTTCTATGACTTGGATTAGTGCATCCATGCACGCCAATTGAGGCACCAACCAATACAAGCCACATTCCACATAATGAATAGCCATCCATTCAATAATGCAAAATGAGTCAAAACTAAGTGGACAGGATGTAGACCCTTTTGCAAAACACCTCTTCATATACACGTCCCTGGTTTGATCGCACTCCTGGAGAAGGACAAGACATCACTTGAAAAGTTCAAAGACGAGCAACTATTAAGGTAAAGGTATATTATGTGATCTTTTCAAGGGGACGCCCTCAATCCTCGAAAAAAACCTGGAAGCAGTTTTTCTTGCAGATTTACTTTTCTGATCATAAATCATAAATATATTCCAAGTTACAGAGCGGTACGATTCCTAATAACCTCAAAATCATAGTTTTAGAGTTAATTTTAAGTACATTTTGAAAAAATAGATTGTACCGCTCGAGGTTCAAAAGGCTGAACAGCAGAAAACAAGAGGACACTAACAGAAGTTTGCAAAATCAAGGTCCAGACTCGACATTTGCAAATACTACATGTCAGAGAGTGGTGGACAAATGGAACCAACAACCTGAAAGTGCCATCTCTGCTTCAAGCAGAATCTAAGTAACATGGTTTTTAATGGACAAGCATGCCTCCATAACCCTGCCACACTTGTCATCAATACTACTACTGTAGGTGACAGTGTGGCCTTCAAGGTATGTTCAAGGTATCTTCATTATTTCACTTTAATATCTAATTTGTGTAAACACCTGAATTATAAAGTACCACTATCTGATACGCACGATGACGAGTAAAATTAGCCAGCGGAGTGATATTTCTTAGTATACGTCATTAAGGTTTGGTAAAACTAAAAAAGTACTTTCAACTCATTATCCTTACACTCTTAGAAAAAATTAAGCAATGTTGGGTAAAATACTACACTTCAGGGTGGTAAAAAGGGAACATGGTCGTTTGTTGGGTAAAAAATGAACATAACAGTGGTTATGTAGAGTCTTACACAACACATAGTAAACATTTTACCCATCAATCGTTGGGTAAATGTTTACCCCAAAACGACCATGTTTCTTATTTTGACCCAATTATGTGTAACACTTTACGCAACAGGTTTTACCCAACACTTGTGTCATTTTGGTACACATAAATTAATTAAAAAAAATAACAGGAACATATTTTAAGCCATTTTGGGTGTCATATTTGTATTCTAATCTTCTTTCGCAATATTAATATCCACGGAATTAAAGATTTTAGAAGAACTTACCTTAACTTGACCGAAGACTGACGCCGTACCCACTGTGCTAACGAAGTAGTTGATATGTGGAAGTGTTTTGTGTTAATATATAAAACTATTTTATATGACTAAATATGACAAGATAGAAAGAAATTGCTGAAATTAGTTGGTAAATGTTGAGATTGGCATGAAAATAGCATAAATATAATGAAACTAGTAAATTATAAAGCTATATTATCTTAAGGGAGACCGATGTGTGAAGGTCAGGTTGCCGGCAAACCGTTGACAAATCGCCTTGATAATATTAATGTGCTCCCGCAACACTACACGCATAGTTTACTTTACCTTGGACAATAGTTACATCGATCGGTAACGCGGCTTTCTACACAGATATTTTACCCAACAAAGTTTAAAACTACAATATCGTTGGGTAAATGTTTACCCCAAAACGACCATGTTCCCTATTTTGACCCACTTATGTGTAACACTTTACACAACCGGGGTTGTGAAGAGGTTTTACTCAACACTTGTGTCATTTTTGGTACACATAAATTGGGTAAATTTCCTTTACCCAATAATTCTTACACTTTCATGGTGTCAAATCATGTTTTACCCAATTACGGGCACTTTTCTACACTTCCAGAGTGTAAAACTCGGAATTCAATAGTAAACTATTGCATGTGTAAAAAGTTCTTTTACGAAATTGATGTTTAGCACAATATTGGGTAAAAAACTACACATTTCTTTTTTACCCAGCAAAATGTGACACTCATTTCTAAGCGTGTATTGACAGCTAGGCTGCTGAATTTAATTTATTACTCGTGATTATTACATTTTTGTGCTGACAAACAAGCATTAGCTATAGTACAGAATAATTACTGAGAGGCATAACACCTTGAGCATGTTTAGTATATCTCACTTAAGGCGCTTATTTTAACAATTTATATTTCGCCAGTGTTTCAATTTGATTTTTCTTATGAACAAGGGTGATTTTCTGTGCCCATTGCTCATGGTTCACCGTAGATTTCTGCAAAGCAGGAGGCGCTTTATATTACAAAGTAGCTCTTTGCTGTACAACGTCTCATTATCACGGTGGAATGGTTGGGTTATTATCTCAATTTTGTGCAATTTGATTGTTTGACTTTCCACACAGCCATGTAGAATATCAATATTGAAGCCCGGAATTTGTAATCACAAGTAATCAGTCTGTTCCGGAAGCGAGCGCGTTCGGCTTGAGGGCGTGCTATTTAGTGATGCACCGCCGTCAATTTTTACACGGGTGCGGCATCAACTGACGGGAGTCCGTTTTCCGCTGGGTGATGAATAAGTTTGATTTTTCAATAGATGGCGGGCTTGGGAACGGGTGTTTCAATAGAGGGCTGGCTTGAGTACGGGACTTTGTTTCCAAGGGAACGGCCTCCCGTCACAGTATTTTTTAAGATTTAAAACAAACCTATTTTGTCGATTTTCAACAATAAGATAAGTCTCTTATCTCTGAGATAAAGTTAAAATACACATCACTATAATATATTACTACAAGGCTTATATTTAAAGGAAGGGTCCCGCAAGCACAACATTGGACATTGTTTGTTAGAAAAATAATTATCGAGCCGAAATTACGTTATTATATAGAACAAAACACCATACTAGTCACAAAAATGAATAAAAACTGCCATCACTCAACATGCAATTTTTAAAATTCGCGGCGATCGAAAGTCCCGGTGTCGATGACGTCATGGGTATCGGTGCTCAAATTTGCGCATGTGCATTGTATAACTATGATATCATCGACACTGGGACTTTCGATTGCCGCGAATTTTAAAAAGTGCATGTTGAGAGATTGCGGTTTTTATTTGTTTTTGTCGTGGTGTTTTGTTCTATATAATTACAAAAGTTGGACTCTATAGTTATTTTTCTAACATATAATGCACACTTTTACGCTTGCGGGACACTTCCTTTAACGAAAAAATTCTCACACCAGCCCTCAAAATTCATTAAAATGGTGTAAACTCGCCAGAAAATGGTAGTCTCATCGCGGTATATAGGCTCAAAAACGTGTAATTTTGACCTGTATTGCGACATGTTGGGTCAAGGGTGAGATCAAATAATCGGATTAGCTGCCGCGAGGAATTCTGGTACATAGGATGCTCTCAATTTATTAAGATAATTATAAGGCTACTAAAATTACACGATTGTTAGGCCTAAACCAGAGAACCATGATAAATGTGTGCTGCCATATTGCTTGGTATTGGTATTCAATGATAACGTAATATCCATATTATCTGCTTGCTTAAAATCCCTCCAAGCAGCAGCCCTTGATGTTGGGCCTATATATTAGGCCTACTGTCTCTAATTACCTATGATTTGGATTAGTGCAGACACGCATACAGATTAGTTAAAGCAGTATCAATGCAAGCCACAATCCACATAACGAATAGCTAGCCATTCAAATGCATGAACATTTCAATTTTCTCGCGTTTGTGTGATGACGCGAACGCGGGGGGAGGGGGGGGGGGGCGGTAGGCGAAATACAAGCAACTTTGACTAATAAAATGCAGTAATTAGCTATTAAATGAATATGTGTGTGTCATAGTAACATAACATTCATTGATGTATACAAAACAACTGACGCGTACGTTCATGACTTTTGTACACGTCAAAATTATTGAATTTCAAAACCATATTTGGAATCACCATAAGAAATTCATTACAATAAGTACAAACATGCATAGTATTGGTTCAGTAACATTTGAGATAAGACTTTGAAAGTTGGGAAAAATTGCAAAAAGTTTTTTTATGGAAATTGTTAAGATATAATTGTACTCAGGTGATCAATGGTGATGGTTCATTGCTTTGATATGGAAAAGAAAGAGGTCATTTTTATTATTCTAAAAATTGGGACATTTTTATCAGGTTTCAACTAACAACTGATATGAATAAAACCAAAGATCTTTCAAATCTAATAGGTTCATCTGGATTGTTTGTAGGCATAGGCATAATATGGAAATTTATTTGTGTACAAATCCAAAAGAAGTGAAGGATGTTTCTCACTGTTTAATGACGTTTCACTACCAGTACCACGCTGGTAGCTTCATCAGACTGGCAACTCTGACTTCTGCTCACTGAGTTTTTATAGTGACTGATACCCGTCGTAGAGAAAGACTTTTCAATTAATTTGAAAACATAGATGAGTAATACTTTATGGAAACCTACAGCATGTGCTATTACTTTGCAAGTGCAATGTGTATCTAACCCGGGACTCCGTTTTATATTATTTGGTATACCCGGTTCGAAAAAAAACCCGACTTTGACGCATCGCGGCTTTTGCGGAACTCTTCATACTCTTATCAAGTATTGTGCTCTTATATAAATACCTTGAAACATGGATATTCGGATAGCTAACACATAACAAATACCATTACAAGTAAACTAGGTCTGGCTAACATACGGCATATCGATTGTCAATAGAACATAGACTAGAATGTTTTATAGAGACCTTGCTTTATATTAAAGTAATATTGCGCGATTTTGTTCATGAAACACCCTATATCCTTGATTTCGTCCCGTGAATGCATTTATGAACATAAACTAAAATATCTTCTAAGTTACAGAGTGGCACGATACTTAAAGGGGCACTGACTCAGTGCACTGAGAGATTGCCGAGATAAATGAAATTTGGAAGTCTCTTTAGATCATGTAGATAAGGTACGTATAGGAACATTGAAGTGTAATAAGTTATGGGAAAAGGGTTGAATGATGGCGCTAGATAGAAATTTGGTTGAAGTCCTTTATGTGACGAGTGGTGCTGATAATTTCAATGTGATCTACATCGAAATGACCAAATTGTGAAATTGTACACGATAGACGGCGAATATTTAGTATAATGCCCATACCTAAGTATTACGTAGGTGCAAAAAACCTGATTTCCTTACTTCAAAATCTAGGTTTGAAATAAGTAGTTCACTAGAACTATGCTATGGATGATTTTCTGCTGGCCGGTCATAAGTAGTATTATCATGATTATTACACAGGGTTTGAAACTGTGTTAAGCCCGTTTACAGTGACCATGGTGACGGTTACCATCAAACACCGGACACAAGCGAACACATTTAGTGGGGATGCTATAAATTAAAATTTGGGAAAATACGTTAACCCTATAAACTCTATTTCACCACACGGCAACAGCATTTTTTTCCGACACCCAAAATTCACCAGAAAGGTCACCCCGATCCCCCCGGGATTTGAACCACGGACCTCCAGCATCAGGGCCCAGATCCTAGCCACTACACCACGGCTCCCAGTCGACACTCGGCGAGTATATTCGCCTCGTTATACAGCATGGGTCCGTTTTGTAGCCAAAAAACCCTGCATGACGGGTTATATTTCACTAAAATAAAAATCAGAAATTTCAATAACAAAATCAACAAATTTGCACACATTTTTCTTTTTTTGTGTGTGGACATTTCCAAAAAAATGGGTCGGTCGGGCCCGTAGAACAGGTTTTTTTGTCGTCGCGTTATTAAGGTGTGTTTATACTCCCGTCGTTGCGCATCGGCCGACGTCGATGGACATCGGCGCGCGAGTTGAAGCATTGTCAATTTTTATCCATCGACGTCGGTCGATGCGCAACGACGGGAGTATGAACGCACCAACCTATGTGGCATAACCATTCAACTCGTGTGATCCAAATCTACAAAGTAGCAGGCAGTAGGGATTGCCTTGTTAATGAATAATTTACCGCGCATGCTCAATTAAGATTTTCTTTTCTAGCAAATGAATTTTGAGTTCTGTAGTCAATGTAATAGCGAAGTCAAAAACATTTGATGACACTCACTCTTGTTTTACGCTGGTGCCTCTTTCTTTCTGTCTTGCTAGTAACAGTTTTGAAAAGACATTCAAGAAATCCGTGGGTGGCGGTACAACTAGTATCGTTTATCAATTGGTTTCTGCTTAGTGTCATCTGCTCGTCACTCAGTTTGATGAGCATTATTACTATATACGGTCTGGGAACTGATGGTCTCTAAATTATATACTGTACATTGCGAATATCACAACGTATTATTGTAGTTGACTTCATCCGCAGATACGGTTTTAGTTACGCGATGGGTAGCAGACTGTTATCATTGCTGTGGCTTGTGGTGTTACTTGTGACAGGACTTGGCACTACAAAAGGTGAAAATACTACGGAAGGAGCGGTTTCTCAAGGTAAAATTCTTCCGACACGAAATTACACCTTGCATAGTTATTTCAATGAATTTCTAGTACAGGGATACTTATGTGCGCTAAGTCGTTTGAAGCTAGTAGTATGAGCATGTTTCTACAGGGGAAGAAACCGCTAATAAACGGTAAGTTTGCCCAGCAGAAACAGGCTAAAAGTAATCGCTAATAAACGCCAAGATTTAATCGGTAAGTTTTTAATCCCCCCTGTTTCTACTCGCGAAACGTTACCGCTAAGTTTATCGATTCTAGTCGATGGGCCACGACATTTGACCTTTGGTGATACCAAACAATGCCACCACACCTGAAAAAGATTGCTTCACAATGTGTATAACCCAGCGTGACACGGTTCACGGCACAAACCGCTAAGATGAATCGCCTTTCTGTTTCTATTGGGTTTATAGCCGATTCTTACCGATTCCAAACCTGGTTTGTGAAGGTTTTTGGGATTACCAAAAATACCGATTCTTAGCGGGTTCTGCCTGTTTCTAT
Source organism: Ophiura sarsii (assembly GCA_035610835.1). Classification (NCBI taxonomy): domain Eukaryota; kingdom Metazoa; phylum Echinodermata; class Ophiuroidea; order Amphilepidida; family Ophiuridae; genus Ophiura; species Ophiura sarsii. The sequence goes on from CM069449.1 coordinate 26,365,629, forward strand.
TAGGCAAACTTACCGTTTATTAGCGGTTTCTTCCCAGTAGAAATACGCTCATAGTGTGTCTCGGATTAAAATCGTTCACGAAGGCTACGTAGCCTCTAGCGCTGTCATGAAATAACTCCTCAACAGTAATAAATAACCCGACACTCTCACTCCCAGAAGCTTTATCGATCTGAAAAGATACATTCATTGTCGCGAGTGCTCGTGGGTTCGAGTTTAAGTGCAATAAAACACCGAGTGAAACAGTTCGTCGCTGTTCTGACATACCGGCACATCCCAACAGAATTAAGTAAAGTGATGTGCAGGTATGTCAGAACAGCGACGAGTTGTATAAAATACCTTTTTAATATTGTTACGTAAATCGCGTCGGTGAATTCATGCAATCATTTTAGTTGTTCAACATTTTTGACGGATTTAAATTTCTGCCGACACGGTTTTTCTAAAGATAATTTAATATATCATAACATATAGTATTAGAGACAATTCGTTGTCGCAACAGACTATTAGTATTAGTAACAAATAATTATTATATATATATTATTACGGCATTTTCTCACTTTTGACTTCATTTATTTGATATTATTTAATGCCGACGCAGCTTCTTTGTTATATTAGTATTAGTACCCGTAATAAAAATCGGGCTTTTCAAACCTGCGAGTCATGCAGGTGCGAGCGAGACAGACATAGCACACGTTTTCTACAAAATTTCAATGGACACGATCATTCCAACTTTTCACCGGCTCTGAACAGACGAAAAACGTTATATCGTATGCACTGCGGCCCTCGTGAAGTAAAGCACGCAGACCCAGTGGCGTAACTAGACTTTTTCATTTGGGAGAGCAAAAAGGGGCAATGACTTGAAATGGGGGGGGGGGGGGGGGGGGGGGGGGGGGGGGGGGGGCTCCTAATTGAGCTACATGTTGGCTCTAAACAAGCTTGTCCAAAGAATATTTCATTTTGAGAAGCGCGCGAAAAATGTTCATATGTGTACTTTTGACCATCATAATTCCATGATTCTTTCGTCAACGCCGGAACCGACAGTGTCAATCTCAACCGACACGATGTCATTATTGGGGGGATTTGGTGTGTACTTTGTTTGTAAATTTCATTTACAAATGAGACATTCCGAGTAGAGGGCATACTATCAGAACCGCAAGGCCAGAGGGCCCGAGTTGCAGGGTACTCCGGCCGCGCGTAACCGCCCAGGGCGGAGCATGTTTTATATGATAGGGCCCCGCAGGGTTCACGAATGTCTCATTTATAATTTCAAATATTTATGCTGCTAACTTTACCACGGTGTAATAACACTTTCATTAACGAATATCTAGTGTAAGACCATTCGATATACATGTATTACATTGTGAATGTCAGCTTTAACACTTTGCCTCTCAGAGTAAAAAAATAATTAATCCAAGTTATTTTCGTGATAAATGTATAACTTGACGAACAGCGCGCCGAAAGTCGTGTTGCGCTTGTAGAGGTATAGACAATTAGTGGGCTGGGTAATGTCCTTCTTTATATAACGCATGAAAATATTCGCGCCATTGGTGGATACTAGGCTACATCAGATACCGTCACAAACTAGTTTGGCTTATTTCATGTTTGACGTCATTCCCGGTCTTTCAAAAAGTACAATATTGACCGGATGGTCAATAGTACTTTCTTAAAGCCCAAAAATGCCCTAACCTCGTACGCTCCCGCCGTACCGGTATGGAGCGTCTTTTGATAACCTGTTTAAAACCCTGTATGTGATCGTGATAAAGCTTTCTCTGTAATTTTTACAAATCTAGTAGTAGGCCCTAAATTGATTCCACCACCGTCTGTGTACAACGTCCGCTCAGTGCACAACATCAAAAGAGGAATCGCTTCAAACGTAAACAAGTCGTGTGCATAGTATTCTTTGGTTTACCGTACATATCTTTATCTTATCAGCTGAACATTTCAGCTAATTTTAATTAATAATAAACTAACCCTATAAGTTTTTTTGTGTTGAGAATCGACTAGCCTATTATTTAGATCTTGTTCATGTTTTATTTTATGGACTACTCTTTATTCGTTCGGCTTCGGGATAATAGTAGGCTTACGGTCTCCAGATCACCGAGGAGCAATTACATATTTCACCCATCAGTTTCCTTAGAGCAGTCCATATTTGTATACTACCATTCATTGCAGCTCTGAAATAATTAAAATAGGCCATCATGGTTTTGTCTGTCTTATCGTGTCCCAGTTTTGTCCAGGGCCTAGAAAAGGGACAGACATAAGGTAATCAGGTATAACCCCTGGACAAAACTCCATTCGAACCACTTTCCATGCGGGTGAATGTATAAAATATTACCAAAATATCCCCTACAAGAAAATTAAAGGTAAAAAACCTTTTTTTCCACACAGCGTGCACAAGTCGGTCCTCCCTAGATATTGGCGATACGATCATCATAACCTCACCGTCGTATCCTGACTACTATCCCGACGATGTGGATTGCTCATGGTATTTCACATCACTAGACCCCGGTACTTGGAGTGTCCAGTTCGCTAAATTCCTAACAACGGATTCCATATACGCCAGCGATTACCTGAAGATAGGGAGCGGACAGAACGCTACCGTTGCAAACACCATTGTATATTTTCACAAGTTTGTAACTGCGGATTATGTGATTTCGATGGAAACCAGTAGTTTCTGGATCACCTTTTTGGCGTCTATCCAGCATCGGAACATCGGATTCAATCTCACCATAGAAAGGAGCAATATAACAGGTAAGTATGGTCTATGGAAAGAACAAGAAATTGACCCTTGATAAAACCGTGAAAGTATGTAGATAACGATCCAAGTCATGTGATAAAACCGTGAAAGTAGCATGTAGATAATGGTGAAAGTAGCGTGATGAAACCGTGAAAATACTCGTAATTTGATTTGATTTGATTTGATATCATTTGGTTCTCCTACGACCCTGGATAACCCAATAAGCCTATTGTAAGCTTATAATTCCATCGGGGTCCGCTAGACATGCTAGATGTGTAAACAGATACAATGGCTCTGGCTGGTTTTGTCTATAAAATTGATCTTTATTTGTGTATTATGTGTCATTATGCTACCGTGTCTTGGTGCACAAGATTATGATCTGCTTATTGATTTTAAAACCAGCCATAAAGCCAGTGAGATTTAGTGCCACTTTTTTTCCTGTACATACAAATTGGTAAATAGTACAATTTCTTATCGTTGCATTGTGTCAAGGCCAACACATTTAGTATCAAAATGTGCCTAACAATTGGGTGCATCTTTCTAGCTGAAATTTGTTTTAAATCCATCACATTTTTGGAAATATTCTAGTATATGCTAGGGGGGAACTTATATATTTGGTTGGGTGTATCAACCAAACAGATTTACAGGTTGTCCTTAAAAAAAAGGGGGCACGTGTTCCACGTCATTGCCTTCATTGAATACTCAGTATTCGGGTTTGGGTCACATTTAGAAAAAATATGCTTTCGGGGAATGTGTCAAATTCTTCTTTAAACATTTCATATTGGATTTTGTTATTTATACGGGCTTCAAGATAACTTAATAAGCTTTCGCAGTTTGTTTTGTCGAAATTGCTTGAGTCTATCTAGAGATATGCTTGTTTGACCATGAGCAAACCATACCGAAACTGTTTTTTGAAAGAAATTATCTATGTGTAAAATTGTTGTTATGTTTAACGCTTTAAGCATTTCTTCTTAAAAATAGGATTAATTTGACTTTCTGTGATCAACTTTAATCAAGGATATTTGTCGATAAGATAAAGCTAATAAGACCAAGCAAACGGCATTTGAAAGATAATTTCGCCATATTGATGCTTATATAAACGTAAATTAGTAGATACTGATTATTAAATGAGTAAAATGACTCTTTTTACGAACATACTTTTTCCTTAAAAAGTGGCAAAACACGTTTAAAGTACTCGTGATTGATCAAACATCGTTGGATTGAGAAACGCAATTACAATAAAACGTACGGCATTCGAAAGCCAACTTAATTATCTTTACGATTATATCAACATAACAGCCAAATACTGAATAATCAATGAGGGTAATGATGTGGAACACGTGCACACTTTTTTAGGGACACCCTGTATTGTGAAAATCCCAAAATTATAACTTTATCGTCAGTTGATAGATTTTTATTCAACACTTCTAAACTTATTGCCAATAAAGTTCTATTATTTCTCGTACATATAGACTAATGATGAATGTTTCCACTTCTGCTCCATTCTGATAACGGTAGCTATTCATTAATAAATCCGTGAAAGTAATATGGAAATATCGATATGAATTTCGCGCGTTTAATAACATGGAAAAAACATTGAATTCACATGAAACAATAATAAATCAATTTCAGGTAACGTCGCATCGAATGTTGTGAATCAATGGAAATAGTACATAAAGGTATAAAATGTAATATTTAACGGGACATCTTTAAGTGTTTCAATTTTCGTCGCTGTCTGGTTAATGATTTTTACCACTAGCAAGTTGTGTCGCTGTCTGTTAAATGATTTTTTACTTACTTTAGTTATTCATAATTTGATAATAGGGAACTGTACGGGCCTTACGTTTTGTGATAACGGATTTGGATGCGGTGGTTATACATTTTTTGGCAAATCGAAAGATAACGATATTCAGAGCATAATGGAGGCGACATGTGGTAAGAAATATGTAAATGTTTAACAAGATCATTAAACCAGTTGCTGTGCATCATTTTCAAATAAACTGCTTATGATTGTGTTCTAGTGACAATGCTAGTGAAGATTAAAGAATGGTACGTTAACACTTTCCACGCGGCAGGGGTCTGCATACGACATTCCAAAATTTCACAAAATGTTTCACAAACTTCAAAATTATTGAATTTCATTACCATATCTGGAATCACCATGAAAAATGCATTACAATAAGTACAAACATGCCTTGTATTGGTTCAGTAATTCACGAGATAGACTTTGAAAGTTGGGAAAGGTTTCTAAAAAATCTTTTGTATATATGTAAAACCAATAGCCGCGCGCGTGGAAAGTGTTTTTGCAGTGTACATTTAATTTGTATTTATAACTAAAGTACACGTGAACAAGCCACCTGAGGAATTCAAATCCAGCGCTGTACCTTCACTTAGCTCACATTTACAATAGGATATCGTTGCTTAACACTTTCCACGGGGCTATTAATTAGTTTTACCATACTAAATTTAAATTAAATTAAAATAATTTAAATACTAAATAATATTTTTCAAAAACCTTTCCCAACATTCAAAGTGTTATCTAAAAAAATACTGAACCAATACTAAGCATGTTTGTACTTATTTTAATGCATTTCTCATGGTGATTCCAAATATGGTGATGAAATTCAATAATTGTGCTCGTGCAGTTATACAAGGTGACATTACGTGTGCAACTTTTAACTTATTCCTTATATCCTATCTAAATCCGCACATGCCTGAATGCTTCCAATAGCGCTAGCGGGCAGTTTTCAGTTTTTAGCGCAACTTTTTTAATTGTGTCTTGTTGAACGAACAACCATAACTTCTAGAATCTACTCATGTATAAATGCGGTATCAAATTATGAGGATGTAAGTTGCTTTCAAAGTGTAGTTTTCAGACTTTTGATTTGAGCTAAAGATTTTTATAGACCTTTTCGTGTGTTAAATATAGTTCAATATGGTGGGTTATATTGATTTACCAATCCAAAAGAGCAATTAGTGACAGTAAATGGTGCTTATACATTGTTTTCTTATAGTGCCATGTGACACCGAGGCATTCTGGTGTTCTTCCGGGTTAGGTTGTGTACACCAGTCGCTTGTTTGCAATAATGAGTTAAATTGTGCTGACGGTTCGGATGAATACAACTGCTGTGAGTAGTTAATATGCTTCATTCATCTTACTCTGAGCAGTGATGTTAGAGCGTTTTCTAGGGATTGATGCAGTATTTAGGCGTAGTGGAATTCGCTGTGAGGGGGGCGATCGCCCCCCCCCCCCCAATATTGACGTCGTGTCGGTTGAGATTGGCACTGTCGGTTCATTTGACCAGAGGAATCATGGAATTATGATGGTCAAAAGAACACATATGAAAAAAATTCGCGCGCTATGCGCGCATAACAGTCACCTATATGCAATATTCGTTAGTACAAGCTTGTTTAGAGCCAAAATGTACCTCAAGCGTGCCAAAAATAGGTGTAAAAATAGGTGTAAAGTCAAACAATTTCATTTTAAGTTCTCGCCCCCGCAATATGAATAACCTGGCTACGCCACTGGTTCTAAAAACGTTCTAAGAACGTTTTAAGAACGTTGTGTGTTCACTCCCGAAGCCTGGAAGCATTTGCTGACAGAGTGTAAGAGACTCAGCAAAATGTAGGGGTCATCGAATGAGAACCTGCTAAATTGCTCAAAAAGAGGGTCTTTGGGTGACAGATTTGCCACATTTTCTAAAGAAGGGGGTCTTTGAGTTAAAATGTCTCATAAGGTATAGATGTCAATGGGTGATCGATCGTATGTACCGTATTTCCTTACGTATAAGACGCGCGGTAGATAAGCCGCGGGTCCTCAAATTCAACAAATCGATAATGATTCATTTATTATTGTCCCAGCAGTACTGACTAAAGTGCCCTTTAATTGATGTATGGTAGATGGTAGGGACCTAAAGTACACTTTATTCGATTATTTTACTTTAATAATTTTTTATAACCACCAGACGATTGCAATGTTGTCGATATAAACACAATTATCGGTGATGTGAAATATCTGACATCGCCATATTATCCGTACTACTATCCGTCTTCTCAAGATTGTACATGGTTCTTAACATCAACTGACGACGATGGCAGTTACACTATAAGAGTACTGATATTCTACATGGAACCTTTGTATGATGTTGTAAACATAGGAATAGGTAGCAATGTCGCCCCAAACACAACAGTATGTCAACTTAATGGTGTGTTCTACCCTAACACCATAATGATCCCTGAACGCGTAATTTGGCTACGATCGCTTATTAATAGCTTTATAAATTACCCAGGATTCTTTCTTGAAGTGGAACGCACGGAGCAGCCAGGTAAGCTAACATTAACTTTCCAAGTAAATCGCACAAAACAAAAGAGAATTCCCCTAAATGCCGAAAGTGCATGTTTCCACAAAATTGCATGAATTCACACTAAGTTGCGCGAAATTGCATGTCAACTTAAGGATCTTTGGGCAATGTCATTTTTTGTCAACTTGTGCATTTTTACTTATAATATTAAGACACGGGCCTCAAGTAGTCAGTACCTACAACGGGGCTGGCAACACTTCCCATAAAAAACAATGAGTGATAAAAGGGGGAAAGTTTATCTTATACTTCATTTCCTTCAATTCACAAAAATGAAAACAGAAAATAGAGAGCGAAAAGTTGCTGAATAAAAAAAAAATGCACAGCTCAAAAGTGACAACCTCCGTTACTGTCTATCGCGCATGTTTAAGTGAAACCGGCATTTTTCAGCCAAATGGGATGATGCGTACTGTTCTTTCGAAGTGTGAGTTATTGTAAATAAGCAATTAAATATAAACATTCCGTCCTAACGCGCTGCATTGAGACATTTGTTTTCGGAAAATTGGACATCTAATTATTGTAACGTCCTATTGTTAAGAACCGGCAACTTATTGATTGGAACATCGAAGATGATGATTGCAATATCCTACTAATGCAATGCGTTATTCTAATCTGTGAATTGTTGCAGTAATATTAATAATCTTCTTTCTAAAAAGGCGAAACGTTTTAGATTACAATATCAAAACGTGTGAAGATGGCGAAAAATGGGGTTAACTGAATACCTTTCATGGAACTGCAAGTCCATAGAATACCTTGATTTTGTTCCATGGTAGGTGATGGGTTGTTTAGTTATAGGTAACAGGCTGTAGATAACTCCGTGGTTACGCCACCGAAAGCAGGAAAGAGCCAATTTGAAACATTGTGTATGAGTTAGTCATTAAAAGGGAGGTTTATTATTGCTATATTTTATAACAAGTATTTGATTAATTCTACATATTAATTCTGCATAAATGCTATGCTGATCAAATAAGAGAATGTGGTCATATTCTACATGTCCGCCCTATTTGTCAACTCTTTCGTTTTGATCATTCATTTCTGCATATTAATAATAATATTGATACATTTGAATACCAGACAAATGCAGGGCAACGGAATTTCAATGTTTATCGGGATATGGATGTCTGGACCAATCGCTGGTCTGCAATGGAATCAAAATATGCCTGGATGGATCCGACGAAGCTAATTGTGGTGAGTGGACATGATTTTAAAATTCCAATCAAATATGCACGATGGAACTTCTATAATTGATTTGTCTGAAATATCGAGGAAAGAGAAAACTCATCAAAGGAAATCCTTGACATTAAGCGCTCAAATATGTGGCATTATTATTATACAGACCACAAAAGTGCCGCGTTAAGACAAAATCTGCTTTAGAAAGAAGAAAAAATCGTCTGTATGGCGACGTCGCCATATTGATCGAAGCTATGACGAAACAGTTACGAGATTTCAACATCTCTGTTTCATGTATTGATATTTTCGAATGATGCATTAAATTCCTGCGTGATTACGTGCAGTGACCTGTTGCTGATGAGGCGGTTTTAGTGACGATGACGTCACAATATTGGGTATGGCTATCCCACCAGCACTTTCGACACAGACAACAGGGCGCGAATTTCAAATAATTACAGGTTGGGGATGTGCAGTTTAAATTCGTTTTATTGAATACCATAGTTCTGTGTTCAATTAACTGGTAAGGCCTACATTAGATAATTATTTTTCTACCATATAATGCTTGGTTTCATGAATAGCACCGATTTCCTTTAATATGTTTATGTTAATCCGTACATTAATAGAGTTTCAATTTTTTTTTTCACTGATAAATACATACATATGTATTGAACACAAATTGTTACAACGTGTATTTACACACGGTAAGCATGACCTTGAAGCTTATTAAGAATTCACTATCATGTGAACGTAATATCGGGATTGTTTAATGTACCAGAAAATAATCAAAATAATAATTTTCAATTAATAAATAGAACCTAACTATGTATAAACAGAGAAACAATAAATTATATAAATACATTAATAGAACATCCTATTGTAAATTGCGAACGAAGAAATTATAGAAAGAAATCAATCCAACAAATAGGGCCTTGCTATTAATACTGCGGTACGAACTATACACCATTCTTATTATAGACATCTTCCGTGCTAGTAACACGGTTCGGACCCACAACCCTCCCCATTCAATCAATGATCCAATACAACCTGGTGAATGACCTCCAAATGTATAATAACCGTTACTTGAAATGTTTTAACAGGTGACTTAAAAGATGACTTGAAAAAATAATGTGTATTTTAGCCAAGAATTAATTGGAGAGTTAGAGTTTAGTCACAGTGTTACCTCCAAGATGGCCACTAATCCCAAAAACAGGTGACTTGTTCACATCATGTCAGCTATCAATGAGATGTTTTCTATTCCATAAGGCGACCATAAAGCCCTATTCTACCGACAAACGGACCTCAGTCTCTTGTGGTTTTTTGTTGGTGTTTTTTTTCTTCAGAATGTTCGTAAAAATCATGGTGACTTTTCAACAATGTACGTGATAGGCTACAAGAAATAGAAGAACGTATTGAAATCAAATTAATTGTGCTACTTGCAGCAGGATCTTCCTTCTGAAAGACCGTCGATGTTATATATAAACCGTTCATGGCAATATAAAATCAATTCTTTCCGAATTAAACATTGATCACAATTATGGAAAAAAGTAAGAGATGCAGGTGATGCTAAGGACATCCTCTTTGGTGTGAGATGCATAACGCCACTGGTATTCAATTTTCACCTCCCCCATTCTATTTCAAAAAACACATAAATGAATTGCTGCGATTTATTTTTTGTTAAAATCAGATTCAATTTCCTCTTGTTACATTGTTGAAGTAAAAGCATGGTGAATGTACGTGACTAAGCGAGCTTTTTGCTCAAGACGAGTCACTCACTAACTTTTGAAAAATAATTTCTATAAACCTTCACATTAGGTTTTCCATTTATAACTGTTATAATTCAATTGCGTGCTTCACTTTTTATTCCATTATATATTCATCTTTGTCAGATTTTTGCGGAAAGAGGAAGCTCGTTGTCACAAACAATGAACAGATGACCCTGAAGTCCATACCGTTCTATCCGTACATATATCCTAATAATGTGGATTGCACGTGGCATGTGATGGCTGATTTCGGAAACTTTGTCATAGTTCAGTTTATCTATTTACACGTTCAAACCGACTTTGACTTCCTGACAATTGGATATGGGCATAATACCAGTGCGGAATCAATGGTTCTTCGTCTAAGTGGCCTCACACCTCCATCTACGGCAACTATCAATTCCTCTATGGCGTGGATACAGTTTACGACCGATCATGCTGGGCAATGGCTTGGATTCCATGTTAGCCTCAGCTCAAGCGCAGACTATGGTACAGTTTAAAGTTGCTCTGTCTTAACCTAGTGACATTTATTGACCTTTGAACTTAGCTTGAAATGTTTATTAAAATGTAATATTATTTGACATGACAATGATCAACTAAATTGGACAAAAATAGCTGATAAACCAGACCTGAAAATTTCCAGATTTTTAGCTAAATTTCAGTCTTTAATAATCATGTTTATTGCACAAACAAACGAGTTTTTCTTTTACTTTTAGTTCTAAAAAAATGGTTTTATGCCCAAATAGGTTCACTAGTTTGTAACATCATGATCATGTAGTCCAAGAGCCCTTCATTAGGTCAAAGGTCAAAGGTCAAAGGAAGCTATACCGCTAATGTGTGCTGACATTTGACATAATGAAACTAGTAGATGTTTATCTTGTAGATATGGCAAACTATTCTTTTTATGGCCTGTGGTATCCATCTATACAATTTAGACCATGTTCATTAAAATCGGAGTCTTTTGAAACTTTGACCACTGTACAAAGAATTTGAGGAAAATGTTGACCGTTGACCTATTTTGCCCCACACCTCGGTAACTAAGCATCGGGTAGCAATACAACCATTGCATTTGTTTGCTCCTTATGATCTCAACATAATCAGAGTCTTTTTGCAATTTGACCCCTATATGATCTTTGACCTTTGATAGCGGCTCCCCGTACCGGATGCGACCCGGCAGCAAAATATTGACTTTTGGCACCCAACTAAACTTAATCCGATCATCAAACCTTTTGCACATTCTTAGCTGACTAAACCTTCCGGGCTCCTGGACTTCTGGTAGTCAACCTCAAGCCATCCCATTCCAACCAACACAAATTCAAAATATGAATATAACATTTACATTAGTTTACATAACAGTTATTACATTTTTGTACCCACAGTTGGTGTCACTAAGTTTCTGCTCTTTGGTTGTGGAGGTATAATCCTAAAAGTCATGCCTCACGAACTGTTTTGATTTTTCACACATTCTTTCGAATACTTAGGGAGCAGTTCCATTTATACGCGATAAATTTATCGCGACTGTATCGGGGCCTGATATGTTTTGGACCCGATGTTTTTCAAGTTGATTCGCGATAAAATAGTCATCAGGCACCGATACGAGGCCTCTGCCATACCCTGTGGTATGTTTAGCAAATAGAGCGGGACATTGTTTAGCAAATACACGAGGATAATACAATTTACGTTAAACATCCATAATCAATAACATTATCTCTAAAAACATGAAATGCTGAATTTGTACCTTACAACTAGAATAAATAGCCCGAAGCTCTATTTACATACCGACCACTTATCTTTTGTTATATTTAAACAAGCGGTAATACGTAATCCTTTGCTTCTCGCAACTGTTCGCGCAACTGTTCGCGCAACTGTTCGCGATAAAAAAACTCATCGGGGCCCGGAACATTCTCGCAATTTTTATCGCGTACAAATGGAACTGCTCCCTTACCAGCAGAATATTTACCATACCTGGTTCAGCACGAACATTGAATGCTCCTCATTTTTCACCCGAATAAATCTATCTTATTTATCATGGTAATCATCCCGTCTACTTAGGAAGCAGTTCCATTTGTACGCGCTAAAAATTGCGAGAATGTTCCGGGCCCCGATGAGTTTTTTATCAGGCCCCGATGAGATTTTTATCGCGAACAGTTGCGAGTAGCAAAGGATTATTTATCGAGTAGCGTATTACCGCTTGTTTAAATATAACGAAAGATAAGTGGTCGGTATGTAAATAGAGCTTCGGGTTATTTATTCTAGTTGTAAGGTACAAATTCAGCATTTCATGTTTTTAGAGATAATGTTATTGATTATGGATGTTTAACGTAAATTGTATTATCCTCGTGTATTTGCTAAACAATGTCCCGCTCTATTTGCTAAACATACCCCAGGGTATGGCAGAGGCCTCGTATCGGGCCCCGATGTCTATTTTATCGGGGCCTGATGACTATTTTATCGCGGATCAACATCGGGTCCAAAACATATCAGGCCCCGATACAGTCGCGATAAATTTATCGCGTATAAATGGAACTGTTCCCTTACTACTACTACTACAACACATTTTAATTGTTATGAGCATGCGCACATCAGTTACGGGACGTCTAGCAAGACATTGCCAAAAGTGTTAAATTTTGTTATATCTAATTGTCTATTTTATGTGAAATTGTTTTCAACAGTTGCATGTGAGGAAGACCAATACCTGTGCCCATCGGGATATGGGTGCCTAGATACTGCCCTCATCTGCGACAATCAGGTCCAATGTCTGCATGGCTCGGATGAGTTATATTGTGGTAAAGTTACCTCATTTTATATAAGAAGCTTTGTGTCATCAAAAGTCTATTGCCTTAGTGACTCAGACATAGTTTTTGTTTTTTGGTGATATTATTCCTCTATGACGTTTGTAATGCCATGTCATATGTCTATAAAAGCTCTTAAAAACCTACCTTTTCCCAAATTAATTGCTAGTCATTGTGCATATTTTTGGTTTCTTAATTGTATATTTATATATCTGTTTTATCATAATTGCTGATGTAATAAGTAGGTCATGTATTTTATCATGTGTCATTATTTTGTTGCATGCTGTAACTATTGTATTTTAGATTGTGTTTTAATGTACAGCGCATTGATCCATGGGAAATGCGCTTTATAAGTATCCTGAAATAATAAAATAATAAAATATAGAGTCTCATACGCTCGTACATAACCTAGCAATATCGTTTGCATGTATTTTAGGAGCATTTGTGACATCGTGTCCAATGTCCTACAGTGGCTCAACCGTGGGATACTATTTTTTTTGTCTGTTTGTGACATCATGCTCAACGTCACAGTGGCCTGAACGATGTATTATATTGTGGTAAACTATTTTGTGAACTCTTTTGTTTATAATGTGTGGTAAGATTACTTTGGGTAGCTTTGTGGTGTCATTTCTATAGTTTAATCAGTTCCAAATTGGCGAGAAATATTTGTTTTTTTGCTCACAGCGCACCCGCGTCCTTCTGTATTCATTCGCTGCTGTAAGAAGGCTTCGTCAATTTGGAACTGATCAACATTTAATAGTGGCTCAAACGAGTTTACCGGTGTGGTAATAAAAAATTGAAATGAAAGTGAAGTGATAACCACAGTACCATCACCAACATAGTAAATAAAAGGCTCTTGCGAACACCCTAATGCCTTGTCCCAAGGCTGTGTGGTAAAGATGGATGCATAATGTGATAATGTCATAACGTTTTTAAAAGCAATGTGGTAAGATGGCTGCGCGGTGCTTTGTCATAATATGCAATATATTCTAGTGGCTCAAACCAGAAAATAATAATAATAATAATAATAGTGACAAGGCACATATCCACTCTAAATAAGAGTGCTCAAGGCACAAACATAAAAAATATAACAATATAAATAAAAAACGATAAACAACAACAATAAAACTACTTAATTATTACAAAATGTCTCAGACATCAGATGTGTTTTCAACAGTTTTTTGAAGATTATAACAGTTTTTGCAGTTTTAATATAGATAGGAAATTCATTCCAGAGACGAGGAGCTGCAATAGCAAAAGATCTGTCTCCCCAAGAGCGCTTAGATATAGTTTATTGAAGAAGTTGCATTTGTCCAGTGCGAGATGGCACATAGTTTGATAATAATTCACATACATATGATGGGGCAACATTGTATACATATATTGATGCAAGATAATTTGCAAATGTAAAGAGGTAAAGTTGCGTACAGAAAATCCACTAACAGAGTCAATTATACTGACATGCCGTAAACTTATCAGGAACACTGTATGATTTTCTTGACAGAGATATGTGGAAGTGAAGAGCTTGAAATCGGCCAATATGAAGGGGAAACAATCAATATGACATCACCAAACTACCCGTACAAGTACCCACCCAATCTCAAATGCAAGTGGGTGATAACTACAACTTACTCCGCGGGAATCGCGGTGAAATTTATGGATTTCCTTGTCTGGCAACCTTACGAATCCCTAGTAATAGGCATTGGTAGGACCTTTACGACGTCATCGGTACTGCTTGACTTTACCGGTTCATTGGCGCCAAGTTCTCTGATAGCGAATGTTTCGGATTTATGGATGAGTTTTGCATCACATAAACACGGATATGACAATGATGCTGCTGGTTTCTGGTTAATTATCAGTGAAATGGTGAATGGTAAGAAACATTTTCGTAAATTAATTTTCAAAAATTTCATATTACACATAACACAATCATTATTTATTCATAAAGAACGACGCGGAGTGAGACTGTGATAGATTTGGTAGTAAATCATTCAGTTGTCTAATAATATCACCCGGACGCGATGCTGTGCTGTGTTGACAACAAAGCCAACACATTCACACAAACGATGATGAGGCTGACGTTGATGGGGCTATTACGGAGACAGACTTATTGTCACTTTCCTTCACTTAGTTTCACAACTTTTCGACACACCTTGGAACACCTTTATCATTTTTTACTGGTAAAATGTAGACCTTTAAAAGTTTCTAGATTGTGTACAATGTAGAAATATTGCAATCCGTGTTGTAAAAATGGATCTCGAGTACCTCCAAAATAAGTTGCAGGTTTGCGGCACGTCCTTGTGTGACGCTTCAATAGTATTTCATTCTACATTTCGATGGTGTTTTGTAGTAAGTTATCTGTTATATCATACTAGACCTCGCGGTTCTCGGGTTGGGGTTTATGGGATGTGTATTCTTAAAATCCAGTTATCACATGTGCCCTTAATATTCAAGATACCCCATAATACAGGAACCCCATGTTCTCTTAAATCCAGGTAGGCTATATACCATATACATGTAATTCAGTACATGCATTAAGCTGCCGGGGTTAAAGAATGTTCAACATTTCGGTAGGGGGCGGTGCGTGAACTTGCGTGGTAATCGTTGCTACGTGGGGCGAAGATCCCTGTACATAGCGATTGCATGGGAAGATGTGCAGGAATCTATACTCGGAATCGGAGGCATTGGACAGAGAGACTCGCCAAAAATAGTATTATAGATATTATAGATAGGATATCGTAAAGTATGTTTATTGATTAATTATAGGAACTTGTGACTTTGAAGAATTTGCGTGCTCTTTCAACGCGACCGTTATCTGCCTTCATAGTAATCAGAGATGTGACGGTTATCCATTGTGTCCTGGTGGTGTTGATGAACTAGAGTGTGGTATGGAATATTTATGAATTAAATATATATATCAATGATCAAAATAATGATCAAATAATATAATATGTATGGATGCACGGCTCATAGCCTCCTGGCAGCAACCAGGCACACGCGGGCGCAAAACGATCAGCTTGCGCATGCGTAAAATTCCAGTTACCAATCAGATCGGTAGGACGAGCTAAGGTATTACAGGTGTCCATTTGACCATTTTGAGAGGTAGGTTGACTCACTTTCCACGCGGTCTGGAGACAAATTTCACAAAATGTTTAAAGAATATCAGAAATATTTAATTTCAATACCATATTCAGAATCACCATGAAAGATGCATTAAGATAAGTATAAACACGCCTAGTATTGGTTCAGTAATCCTTGAAATAGACCATGAAAGTAGGGATAGATTTCTGAAAAATCTGGTTTGTCTAAGACTAATAGCCGCTTGGAATTATATGCCAAATCCACCTGCTCTAGTAGGGGCGATCAGGTGTTGGGTTTTGAGACGATGAGGGAGCTTAGCACTTTGGAAGATTTAAAAATTGTCAACAAAAGTTTGTTTCTTTTTCAAAAAGTTTGAAAATTTTCAATCCAAAAAACTCGATACCATTTTCAAAACATTTTTTTTCTTCATAAATCATCAAAGTTCTTTTAAAGTAACGTTTCTTAATTTTCCTAAAAAAAAAAAATTCAAACGAGAAAAAATAAGAGTTGGGCGTGCCTGAGAGTTTTCGTCATCGCCCAATAATAATTAATCTGACATCTCACCCGTTATAATCTTATGTATATAGTATTATGAATTGCAACTTGTCGCCATACAAACGAAGATATCTCTAATTGTCTTACAATTGGTGATCATTTTTAGGTGAATGTGGTATCAGACGGATACACCTACGTACTACTGATTCAATATCAAACCTAACATCGCCTGCCTATCCCTCTAGCTATCGCAATGACCTACTCTGTCTATGGACGATACTCGGGCGTCAGACTAGATACATCGTCATATCGATTATCGATTTCCAATTGGAAAGAGGATATGATTTTCTAACGATTGGTAGCGGTGAATACACGTCGTCGCGCAGGCGCAGTTCTGCAATTGCTTCACTGTCTGGTAATGTTAAGCTAAGAACTATGACCATGGATGAGGTTACTATTTGGATACAATTGGCTACAGATCGCACTGGAACTGACAAAGGGTTTCATGCGGAGATGGAACTATCAAGTAATAAACGTGGTGAGTTCAATTGATAGCATATTTTATTATACAGGGTGTTTAAAAAAGGTGTCCCATCGGGAACAAACTTAATTAAAAATACATCCCATGTTTGTTTTTGTTTTCGAAAAATAGACCGTTGGTTAGCCATATTATTAGTCTTCTATCTGATGGACTTTATCCCATTAAATTTCACCACCTAATTGTCGAGATATGATCAATCCAGTAAGAGTGTGTATCCCATTTTGGCCACCTTTGAAGTGTAAAAACTGCATTTGTGATTAAAATTATGAATATAGCATATCAATGTAATTGTTTAAAATTCAACTTAAATTCAAATAGTATGTGGTTTGCCATGGATAACATGTTTTCTGCTCATATTCAACTAACTAACATTTAGTAGGTAGATTGTTATTGATTTTATTGATTAAATTTCCTAAAAATCTGGATGAGTGTTAACCGAGATGAAATTCATATTTTTATAGTAATAGGGCAATATTACGTTTAAAATCACATATATTGTTGTTCAGTTCCTTTTGATTCGATGTCCATCCCGTATATGCGTATCACCAACTTGTCGCTTGGAATTCTTTGCTTACATGGAAATGTATATAACGTAATAATAAGTTGCATCCTATAATTTCATCGTACAATCCTAAGTTTTAGAATATTGTCCATGGCAGGTCTCTGCGAAGCAACAGAGTTCAACTGTGGGGAAGGATACTGTACCGATGCCAATGCTGAATGTGATGGTTTTGTTGATTGTCTCGTAAACCAAGCAGATGAAGAAGAATGTGGTATGTGGAATGAAGAGTTGGCGATATTTAAAATATAAAATATAATTTCCGTTTATCTTTTATTTATTTTTATTTTTGTTGTTGAAAACAAATTAGATTACGTTTATTAAAACGGGAGCTTTAAAGGCTATACTGTGGCTCCCCGGCCCCAAACATAGTAGAATTCAAGAGACATCCCCAAAGAAAACTTCTGGAAGAAATCATCGGACCACGTGGCATATGCTCTGGGTGGCATTATAAGGGGTCTCGAGGCCCATAACCCCTTAGTTTGATAGTTTTGGCTGGTTTGGAACCCTTACATGTTTAATGTTGTGCGGTATTAGCTACCTGGAAAGTGGACCGCACCCCCCCCCCCCTAGATTTGTCAATTTGGGACCCCTATCTCTAACAGGTCAGCACTAACCCTGATCATTGACCCATATGACATCGGGAGAGGTATAATGGTTAGAGTAGTTTGACATGCTTTCCTTGACCTTCGAGCGTCGTCGATGAGCTTATTAAATAGTTTAAAATTCTAAATCTTTATTCCGGCGGAGGAAATTAAATAACAAACTTCACTGGTTGGGCTTTAACACCAAGTAGGCTCCTTAAAACATGACCAAATATTGCCGTGATTTAAATAATACCAGTAGGCCTATTCATTTTCAATCCCATTGGTGGCGAAGGGAGTCGTCATCAGTGGCGCATACTAAAGCGTAGCCTATAATACGGTAGTATGACTCTCAACATCCTCAATGTTACTTTATAATTATGGCTAGAAGTACCGTCATGCTTTTTATAGCTACCTTGCCTTTTGAAAGTATTATAGACTCATTCAGAAACCAATCTAATTCGTTGCCATTCTTTAAAAGCCTACGTAAGATGTCCAGGATCCTATCTCTGCAACAGAGCGGAAGGTGTCACTATTAGATCATGTGTATTGATGGAGCAGGTTTGTGATGGTAACAGAGACTGTCCAGCTGGTGATGACGAGGAACGATGTGGTAAGAAACAAAATATCACTTGCATTAAGCGTTTTTATTTTAAAGAGATTTTTCTTTTAAGTTTAAAGTTTCTAGAAATGTTTGAACCTTTTGAAGAATAATATGCGATTGTGTTAAGGAAGCTTTGAAAAATACCGGGGAGACATACCGTACCTGAGAGGTCCGTCGATGACACAACCACATCTTGTGGATCATACAACATTAATGTCATTTTATAAATGATATGATATAAGTGGTTCTCCTATGATCTACAGTATTAATGTGAATATAGTGTATTTCATTTTAGATGAGTGAACTTTAGTTTCTTCCACCCCAAGTTTTTTTCATGCCAATATTAATGAAAGTCGTTGCAAACATTAAAACGTATTCAAATTCAGATGGTAAACGATGTCGAGCAGCGTGCGAGTGTCTGTTTTGATACTAGGCATTTGGTGGACGTTTCAACCTATCATCTGTTTTAAAAGAAAATCAAAATTTTGAAGAAAGAAAATATCTATCGAGTTTTAAGAACTATATGAATAATAGAATTTTTACCAACAACGTCAACGTCTCATCTGCTCATTGTCTAATTCACAATTCCGTTTCGCGGCCGTTTTAACACCACTAACGCCACTTCACATGACATTTACTTTCAGATATTAAACGTTGTCCACCAAATTGTGAATGTGCTTATATTGATAGTAACAATGTTGCAGATGTTTTGCACATAGGATGTGTCTCCGACTGGATACCAGCAGTTCTGTCAAGTATTCCGAAAATAGCTCAATCATTGTAAGATATCATGAAAACAAATATCTCTAGATAAGATAACAAAATAATACAATTAAATAGGATATTCCCCTTCTTCCATCTTTTATTAACAATTGTATATTAAATAAAAAAATATTGATACCAAAATTAGAATGATTGTTAAAAATTGTATAATCTAAACCCGGTCTCATACATTAAAATTCGTATTAACAAGCATTTCACCATGTTCGCGACAAAACAACCAAAATAATTGGGTGATTGTAATGCGCCACCATTGGGTTCACCACCGATATGGCTCTAGTGGGCTGGTAACTGAAGCCTATACGCTTGGAGAATGGGTCTTGTCATTGGTAATTTTTAATTTGTATTTGGTATTGTGATTATTGTTTTTGTTTGTGCATTTATGTCTTGTTAAATAAGAGAAAAATAAAACATATCGCTAAAATCATGGCGAGAAATATAAAATAAAATATAAATGCGCTAGCTGGCGTAAATACTATTGCAAGTCAAATACAAAGAATCCCGATGTGAAAGGAACCATAGTCTCCTGGAGCCATAGTCCGTGTAGAGATGAGTGCCCTATACCCCTATACAAACCTATACTTTACTATGCAGGACGGACTAGGACTCCAGGGGACTATGTCTCCTTCTACACCGGCACCAGTGCGTAAATAATGCGCCTATCATCAATAGAATACGCTCTGATCTCACTGCACAGAGATAGATGAACAAAGTATAATGCAAAAGAATTTAAACATAATTCATCGTAAAAACATCTAGAACACTGAGTATGTGATTTATGTGTATTTTTGTTTGTTTCTACAGGCAATTGAGTGGTACCAACATAACAACGATCATACCAGGCACATTTAAAAGTCTACCATCATTGTCAACACTGTAAGTGCCCATGATATCAGATATCAGTATAAGTATCAGTATCAATATTTAAATTTCCTCAACATGCACGACAAAATGAAATACATGTATGATGTGAAAACGTGCTTGGTAGTGATATAAAGGGGTTTTCCCTAGTGGTAAACTTTGACTAGACAGTTTGTTTCTTGATTTCAGTCAGTAGAAGGTCGACATGACCGTCGTCTTGATTCCGCCCCTTTCTTTCTGATCTTGACTGCCTCTTTATGATTACATCGTGTTAATTTGTATTTTAACAACACAGATCAATACTTCATTGTTGATATGTAATGTTTTTGCACTTTTTCCACAGTACATTAACCAAAGACGCCATATCATATATCCCGCGGCGAGCATTTGATGGTTTATACAACTTAACCTGGCTGTAAGTTAATTTTCAATTTACAAGTATTGTATAATATTAGCTTTAATTTGACCTAACATTTCTTAAGAAGATATTGCATGTTAAAATGAACAAATGTTCTTCTTACCAATTAAAAAATAACCGATCTTAACTAAACAGTCCCTGTATATAGTCATTAGCGTACGAATCTGATGACATGTTTTGATTTCAAAATTGTATTTATTTTTAACAACAGTGATTTATCAGACAACCCGATGTTTGCTATTGTAAGCAGAAATTTTGAAGAGCTGACAACATTGGAACGACTGTAAGTATTTATACAATGTATTAAAACGGATATTAACCAAAAAATAAAAATAAATTAAGAGAAAAAAGTGGGAATAACTTCAATTATATAAGGGGAGCACCACACCAAATCAATGCGCAATTTGTGTAACCCCGTAGTAGTTCCAGAAATCACGAAAACTAGGCTTGAAAATGTGAGGTTTTCGGGCAATTTTATTCTCCGGGGATGGTATTTTTGTATTTAAATGAACGAATGGGACCTATCCGTTAATAATAATAATAATAATAATAATAATAATAACACTAATAATAATAATAATAATAATAATAATAAGTACTCTAATATCGACGTTAAGTCGAATTCTATAAAAACGTACGTAAGGTCGAAATTCATAATGTAACATGAACTATATGTTATATTGATAGTAAAATGACCCAAATATGCAAGAAATAATGAGATTCTGAGACTGCACAGTATGAGTGCACATTTCATTGATTTTCCCAACATTTAACAGATATAACTTTTTCCGGTCAAAATGTGGTTCGACCTAACGTATTTTTACGACAAAATCGACTATAAGTCGAAAATCTTATATTTCGCTAGGTCGAATTCTTATATTTCGCCCTAACGCACAATCTAACTGCATATTATATTTCGACTTAACGTGTAGTTGTTTCACCTGAACCTAATAACATTATGTCGTCCTAATTACGCATAGAGAATGTTTAGGGATAGGCAGGTTAGGAAGCATATATGCTATGTAGGGTAGGGGAGGCGGATTGTAGGGGAGGGCGGATCAGGATGGTTAGGGAGGATAGTCGGTAAGGGATGGATAAGTGGTAAGGGATAGATAGGATAGATAGGTGGGATAGGCGGGTTAGGAAGCATATGCTATGCAGGGTAGGCGATGCGGAATGTAGGGGAGGGAGGATCATGATGGTTAGGGAGGATAGTCGATTAGGGATGGATAGGGGGTAAGAGATAGATAGGATAGATAGGTGGGATAGGCGGGTTAGGAAGCATAATGTTATGTAGGGTATGAGGGACGGATTGTAGGGGAAGTGGGATCAGGATGGTTAGGGAGGATAGTCAGTTAGGGATGGATAGGTGGTAAGGGATAGAAAGGTGGAATAGGCGGGTTAGGAAGCATATATGCTATGTAGGGTAGGGGAGGCGGATTGTAGGGGAGGGCGGATCAGGAGGGTTAGGGAGGATAATCGGTTACGGATGGATAGGTGGTAAGGGATAGATAGGATAGATAGGTGGGATAGACGAGTTAGGGAGCATATGCTATGTATGGTATAAGGGAGGGATTGTAGGGGAGGTGGGATCAGGATGGTTAGGGAGGATAGTCGGTTAGGGATGGATAGGTTGTAAGGGATAGATAGGATAGATAGGTGGGATAGGCGGGTTAGGAAGCATATATGCTATGTAGGGTAGGGGAGGCGGATTGTAGGGGAGGGCGGTTCAGGATAGTTAGGGAGGATAGTCGGTTACGGATGGATAGGTGGTAAGGGATAGATAGGATAGATAGGTGGGATAGGCGGGTTAGGAAGCATATGCTATGTAGGGCAGGAGAGGCGGATTGTATGGAGG
Organism: Ophiura sarsii; assembly: GCA_035610835.1. NCBI lineage: Eukaryota > Metazoa > Echinodermata > Ophiuroidea > Amphilepidida > Ophiuridae > Ophiura > Ophiura sarsii. Next base: position 26,388,221 of record CM069449.1, read on the forward strand.
GAGGATCATGATGGCTAGGGAGGATAGTCGATTATGGATAGATAGGTGGTAAGAGATAGATAGGTGTGATAGGCGGGTTAGGAAGCATAATGCTATGTAGGGTATGAGGGACGGATTGTAGGGGAGGTGGGATCAGGATGGTTAGGGAGGATAGTCGGTTAGGGATGGATAGGTGGTAAGGGATAGGTAGGATAGATAGGTGGGATAGGCGGGTTAGGAAGCATATGCTATGTAGGGTATGAGGGACGGATTGTAGGGGAGGTGGGTTCAGGATGGTTAGGGAGGATAGTCGGTTAGGGATGGATAGGTGGTAAGGGATATATAGGATAGATAGGTGGGATAGGCGGGTTAGGAAGCATATGCTATGTAGGGCAAGAGAGGCGGATTACAGTGGAGGGAGGATCAGGATGGTTAGGGAGGATAGTCGGTTAGGGATGGATAGGTGGTAAGAGATGTAGGGTAGGAGAGGCGGATTGTAGGGAAGGGAGGATCAGGGTGGTTAGGGAGGATAGTCGGTTAGGGATGGATAGGTGGTAAGGGATAGATAGGATAGATAGGTGGGATAGGCGGGTTAGGAAGCATATGCTATGTAGGGTAGGGGAGGCGGATTGTAGGGGAGGGAGGATCATGATAGTTAGGGAGGATAGTCGGTTAGGGATGGATAGGTGGTAAGGGATAGATAGGATAGATAGGTGGGATAGGCGGGTTAGGAAGCATAAGCTATGTAGGGTATGAGGGACGGATTGTAGGGAGGTGGGATTAGGATGGTTAGGGAGGATAGTCGGTTATGGATGGATAGGTGGTAAGGGATAGATAGGATAGATAGGTGGGATAGGCGGGTTAGGAAGCATATGCTATGTAGGGCAGGAGAGGCGGAGTGTAGGGGAGGGAGGATTAGGATGATTAGGGAGGATAGTCGGTTAGGGATGGATAGGGGGTAAGGGATAGATAGGATAAATAGGTGGGATAGGCGGGTTAGGAAGCATATGCTATGTAGGGTATGAGGGACCGATTGTAGGGGAGGTGGGATTAGGATGGTTAGGGAGGATGGTCAGTTAGGGATGGATAGGTGGTAAGGGATAGATAGGATAGATAGGTGGGATAGGCGGGTTAGGAAGCATAATTATGCTATGTAGGGTAGGGGAGGCGGATTGTAGGGGAGGGCGGATCAGGATTGTTAGGGATGATAATCGGTAAGGGATGGATATGTGGTAAGGGATAGATAGGATAGATAGGTGGGATAGGCGGGTTAGGAAGCATATGCTATGTAGGGCAGGAGAGGCGGATTGTAGGGGAGGGAGGATCAGGATGGTTAGGGAAGATAGTCGGTTAGGGATGGACAGGTGGTAAGGGATAGATAGGATAGATAGGTGGGATAGGCGGGTTAGGAAGCATATATGCTATGTAGGGTAGGGGAGGTGGATTGTAGGGGAGGGCGGATCAGGATGGTTAGGGAGGATAGTCGGTTACGGATGGATAGGTGGTAAGGGATAGATAGGATATATAGGTGGGATAGACGGGTTAGGAAGCATATGCTATGTAGGGCAGGAGAGGCGGGTTGTAGGGGAGGGAGGATCAGGATGGTTAGGGAGGATAGTCGGTTAGGGATGGATAGGTGGTAAGGGATAGATAGGTGGGATAGGCGGGTTAGGAAGCATAATGCTATGTAGGGTATGAGGGACGGATTATGGCATCAGGATAGTTAAGGAGGATAGTCGGTTAGGGATGGATAGGTGGTAAGGGATAGGTAGGATAGATATATGGGATAGGCGGGTTAGGAAGCATATGCTATGTAGGGTATGAGGGACGGATTGTAGGGGAGGTGGGTTCTGGATGGTTAGGGAGGATAGTCGGTTAGGGATGGATAGGTGGTAAGGGATAGATAGGATAGATAGGATAGATAGGTGGGATAGGCGGGTTAGGAAGCATATATGCCATGTAGGGTAGGGGGCGGATTGTAGGGGAGGGCGGATCAGGATGGTTAGGGAGGATAGTCGGTTAGGGATGGATAAGTGGTAAGGGATAGATAGGATAGATAGGTGGGATAGGCGGGTTAGGAAGCATATGCTATGTAGGGTAGGCGATGCGGAATGTAGGGGTGGGTGGATCATGATGGTTAGGGAGGATAGTCATTTAGGGATGGATAGGGGGTAAGAGATAGATAGGATAGATAGGCGGGATAGGCGGGTTAGGAAGCATAATGCTATGTAGGGTATGAGGGACGGATTGTAGGGGAGGTGGGATCAGGATGGTTAGGGAAGATAGTCGGTTAGGGATGGATAGGTGGTAAGGGATAGATAGGAATATACAGGTGGGATAGGCGGGTTATGAAGCATTAAGCTATGTAGGGTAGGGGAGGCGGATTGTAGGGGAGGGAGGATCATGATAGTTAGGGAGGATAGTCGGTTAGGGATGGATAGGTGGTAAGGGATAGATAGGATAGATAGGTGGGATAGGCGGGTTAGGAAGCATAAGCTATGTAGGGTATGAGGGACGGATTGTAGGGAGGTGGGATTAGGATGGTTAGGGAGGATAGTCGGTTATGGATGGATAGGTGGTAAGGGATAGATAGAATAGATAGGTGGGATAGGCGGGTTAGGAAGCATATGCTATGTAGGGCAGGAGAGGCGGAGTGTAGGGGAGGGAGGATTAGGATGATTAGGGAGGATAGTCGGTTAGGGATGGATAGGGGGTAAGGGATAGATAGGATAAATAGGTGGGATAGGCGGGTTAGGAAGCATATGCTATGTAGGGTATGAGGGACCGATTGTAGGGGAGGTGGGATTAGGATAACATAAATATTAATTAGATACTGCTATAAATAACCGACTAGGCGGGTTAGGCGGGTTAGGAAGAATATGCTATGTAGGGCAAGAGAGGCGGATTGTAGTGGAGCGAGGATCAGGATGGTTAGGGAGGATAGTCGGTTAGGGATGGATAGGTGGTAAGGGATAGATAGGATAGATAGGTGTGATAAGCGGGTTAGGAGGCATATGCTATGTAGGGGAGGCGGATTGTAGGAGAGGGCGGATCAGGATGGTTAGGGAGGATAGTCGGTTAGGCCAAGTAAAAAAAGATGTCTGATTGGCGTAACATAAGAAAAACATAGGGTAGGTAGGTCGGATTTTGTGTAAAAATAATTTTCATTAGAAATTGCACTCCCAAGACAACAGAGCAAGGAAATGACTACACGGTATATTTTGATTTTTGCTACTCGCTGAATGTGTGGCCCGAATGCCCGTGGCAACGAGTGATCAGAGATGTCGTAACAACGTTACGACATCTCTTCTACGGCGAATTGAGTGGATCTGTTGTCAATGTGGTATCCCAAACTTTTCCAGCTCCTTTTTCAGTAGTGGTGAAATCAACCTGTCCAATAGTTTTGAGTGTTTATCCGATCACTCGCATAGTCATGCTACTGGATAGATAGGTGGGATAGGCGGGTTAGGAAGCATATGCTATGTAGGGTAGGGGAGACGGATTGTAGGGGAGGGCGGATCAGGATGGTTAGGGAGGATAGTTGGCTAGGGATGGATAGGTGGTAAGGGATAGGTAGGTGGAATAGGCGGGAAAGGCCGCCGCGGGTTAGGGAGCATATGCTATGTATGGTATAAGGGACGGATTGTAGGGGAGGTGCGATCAGGATGGTTAGGGAAGATAGTCGGTTAGGGATGGATAAATGGTAAGGGATAGATAGGATAGATAGGTGGGATATGCGGGTTAGGAAGCATATGCTATGTAGGGTAGGGGAGGCGGATTGTAGGGGAGGAAGGATCATGATGGTAAGGGAGGATAGTCGGTTAGGGATGGATAGGTGGTAAGGGATAGATAGGATAGATAGGTGGGATAGGCGGCTTAGGAAGCATAATGCTATGTAGGGTATGAGGGACGGATTGTAGGGAGGTGGGATTAGGATGGTTAGGGAGGATAGTCGGTTATGGATGGATATGTGGTAAGGGATAGATAGGATGGATAGGTGGGATAGGCGGGTTAGGAAGCATATGCTATGTAGGGCAGGAGAGGCGGATTGTAGGGGAGGGAGGATCAGGATGATGAGGGAGGATAGTCGGTTAGGGATGGATAGGTGGTAAGGAATAGATAGGATAAATAGGTGGGATAGGCGGGTTAGGAAGCATATGCTATGTAGGGTATGAGGGACCGATTGTAGGAGAGGTGGGATTAGGATGGTTAGGGAGGATAGTCAGTTAGGGATGGATAGGTGGTAAGGGATAGATAGGATAGATAGGTGGGATAGGCGGGTTAGGAAGCATAATTATGCTATGTAGGGTAGGGGAGGCGGATTGTAGGGGAGGGCGGATCAGGATTGTTAGGGATGATAATCGGTAAGGGATGGATATGTGGTAAGGGATAGATAGGATAGATAGGTGGGATAGGCGGGTTAGGAAGCATATGCTATGTAGGGCAGGAGAGGCGGATTGTAGGGGAGGGAGGATCAGGATGGTTAGGGAAGATAGTCGGTTAGGGATGGACAGGTGGTAAGGGATAGATAGGATAGATAGGTGGGATAGGCGGGTTAGGAAGCATATATGCTATGTAGGGTAGGGGAGGTGGATTGTAGGGGAGGGCGGATCAGGATGGTTAGGGAGGATAGTCGGTTACGGATGGATAGGTGGTAAGGGATAGATAGGATATATAGGTGGGATAGACGGGTTAGGAAGCATATGCTATGTAGGGCAGGAGAGGCGGGTTGTAGGGGAGGGAGGATCAGGATGGTTAGGGAGGATAGTGGGTTAGGGATGGATAGGTGGTAAGGGATAGATAGGTGGGATAGGCGGGTTAGGAAGCATAATGCTATGTAGGGTATGAGGGACGGATTATGGCATCAGGATAGTTAGGGAGGATAGTCGGTTAGGGATGGATAGGTGGTAAGGGATAGGTAGGATAGATATATGGGATAGGCGGGTTAGGAAGCATATGCTATGTAGGGTATGAGGGACGGATTGTCGGGGAGGTGGGTTCTGGATGGTTAGGGAGGATAGTCGGTTAGGGATGGATAGGTGGTAAGGGATAAAATAGGATAGATAGGATAGATAGGTGGGATAGGCGGGTTAGGAAGCATATATGCCATGTAGGGTAGGGGGCGGATTGTAGGGGAGGGCGGATCAGGATGGCTAGGGAGGATAGTCGGTTAGGGATGGATAAGTGGTAAGGGATAGATAGGATAGATAGGTGGGATAGGCGGGTTAGGAAGCATATGCTATGTAGGGTAGGCAATGCGGAATGTAGGGGTGGGTGGATCATGATGGTTAGGGAGGATAGTCATTTAGGGATGGATAGGGGGTAAGAGATAGATAGGATAGATAGGCGGGATAGGCGGGTTAGGAAGCATAATGCTATGTAGGGTATGAGGGACGGATTGTAGGGGAGGTGGGATCAGGATGGTTAGGGAAGATAGTCGGTTAGGGATGGATAGGTGGTAAGGGATAGATAGGAATATACAGGTGGGATAGGCGGGTTAGGAAGCATTAAGCTATGTAGGGTAGGGGAGGCGGATTGTAGGGGAGGGAGGATCATGATAGTTAGGGAGGATAGTCGGTTAGGGATGGATAGGTGGTAAGGGATAGATAGGATAGATAGGTGGGATAGGCGGGTTAGGAAGCATAAGCTATGTAGGGTATGAGGGACGGATTGTAGGGAGGTGGGATTAGGATGGTTAGGGAGGATAGTCGGTTATGGATGGATAGGTGGTAAGGGATAGATAGGATAGATAGGTGGGATAGGCGTGTTAGGAAGCATATGCTATGTAGGGCAGGAGAGGCGGAGTGTAGGGGAGGGAGGATTAGGATGATTTGGGAGGATAGTCGGTTAGGGATGGATAGGGGGTAAGGGATAGATAGGATAAATAGGTGAGATAGGCGGGTTAGGAAGCATATGCTATGTAGGGTATGAGGGACCGATTGTAGGGGAGGTGGGATTAGGATAACATAAATATTAATTAGATACTGCTATAAATAACCGACTAGGCGGGTTAGGCGGGTTAGGAAGAATATGCTATGTAGGGCAAGAGAGGCGGATTGTAGTGGAGCGAGGATCAGGATGGTTAGGGAGGATAGTCGGTTAGGGATGGATAGGTGGTAAGGGATAGATAGGATAGATAGGTGTGATAAGCGGGTTAGGAGGCATATGCTATGTAGGGTAGGGGAGGCGGATTGTAGGAGAGGGCGGATCAGGATGGTTAGGGAGGATAGTCGGTTAGGCCAAGTAAAAAAAGATGTCTGATTGGCGTAACATAAGAAAAACATAGGGTAGGTAGGTCGGATTTTTTGTAAAAATAATTTTCATTAGAAATTGCACTCCAAAGACAACAGAGCAAGGAAATGACTACACGGTATATTTTGATTTTTGCTACTCGCTGAATGTGTGGCCCGATTGCCCGTGGCAACGAGTGATCAGAGATGTCGTAACAACGTTACGACATCTCTTCTACGGCGAATTGAGTGGATCTGTTGTCAATGTGGTATCCCAAACTTTTCCAGCTCCTTTTTCAGTAGTGGTGAAATCAACCTGTCCAATAGTTTTGAGTGTTTATCCAATCACTCGCATAGTCATGCTACTGGATAGGTAGGTGGGATAGGCGGGTTAGGAAGCATATGCTATGTAGGATAGGGGAGACGGATTGTAGGGGAGGGCGGATCAGGATGGTTAGGGAGGATAGTTGGTTAGGGATGGATAGGTGGTAAGGGATAGGTAGGTGGAATAGGCGGGATAGGCCGCCGCGGGTTAGGGAGCATATGCTATGTATGGTATAAGGGACGGATTGTAGGGGAGGTGGGATCAGGATGGTTAGGGAAGATAGTCGGTTAGGGATGGATAAGTGGTAAGGGATAGATAGGATAGATAGGTGGGATATGCGGGTTAGGAAGCATATGCTATGTAGGGTAGGGGAGGCGGATTGTAGGGGAGGGAGGATCATGATGGTAAGGGAGGATAGTCGGTTAGGGATGGATAGGTGGTAAGGGATAGATAGATAGGATAGATAGGTGGGATAGGCTGGTTAGGAAGCATAATGCTATGTAGGGTATGAGGGACGGATTGTAGGGAGGTGGGATTAGGATGGTTAGGGAGGATAGTCGGTTATGGATGGATATGTGGTAAGGGATAGATAGGATGGATAGGTGGGATAGGCGGGTTAGGAAGAATATGCTATGTAGGGCAGGAGAGGCGGATTGTAGGGGAGGGAGGATCAGGATGATGAGGGAGGATAGTCGGTTAGGGATGGATAGGTGGTAAGGAATAGATAGGATAAATAGGTGGGATAGGCGGGTTAGGAAGCATATGCTATGTAGGGTATGAGGGACCGATTGTAGGGGAGGTGGGATTAGGATGGTTAGGGAGGATAGTCAGTTAGGGATGGATAGGTGGTAAGGGATAGATAGGATAGATAGGTGGGATAGGCGGGTTAGGAAGCATAATTATGCTATGTAGGGTAGGGGAGGCGGATTGTAGGGGAGGGCGGATCAGGATTGTTAGGGATGATAATCGGTAAGGGATGGAAATGTGGTAAGGGATAGATAGGATAGATAGGTGGGATAGGCGGGTTAGGAAGCATATGCTATGTAGGGCAGGAGAGGCGGATTGTAGGGGAGGGAGGATCAGGATGGTTAGGGAAGATAGTCGGTTAGGGATGGACAGGTGGTAAGGGATAGATAGGATAGATAGGTGGGATAGGCGGGTTAGGAAGCATATATGCTATGTAGGGTAGGGGAGGTGGATTGTAGGGGAGGGCGGATCAGGATGGTTAGGGAGGATAGTCGGTTACGGATGGATAGGTGGTAAGGGATAGATAGGATATATAGGTGGGATAGACGGGTTAGGCTGCATATGCTATGTAGGGCAGGAGAGGCTGGTTGTAGGGGAGGGAGGATCAGGATGGTTAGGGAGGATAGTCGGTTAGGGATGGATAGGTGGTAAGGGATAGATAGGTGGGATAGGCGGGTTAGGAAGCATAATGCTATGTAGGGTATGAGGGACGGATTATGGCATCAGGATAGTTAGTGAGGATAGTCGGTTAGGGATGGATAGGTGGTAAGGGATAGGTAGGATAGATATATGGGATAGGCGGGTTAGGAAGCATATGCTATGTAGGGTATGTGGGACGGATTGTAGGGGAGGTGGGTTCTGGATGGTTAGGGAGGATAGTCGGTTAGGGATGGATAAGTGGTAAGGGATAGATAGGATAGATAGGTGGGATAGGCGGGTGAGGAAGCATATGCTATGTAGGGTAGGCGATGCGGAATGTAGGGGTGGGTGGATCATGATGGTTAGGGAGGATAGTCATTTAGGGATGGATAGGGGGTAAGAGATAGATAGGATAGATAGGCGGGATAGGCGGGTTAGGAAGCATAATGCTATGTAGGGTATGAGGGACGGATTGTAGGGGAGGTGGGATCAGGATGGTTAGGGAAGATAGTCGGTTAGGGATGGATAGGTGGTAAGGGATAGATAGGAATATACAGGTGGGATAGGCGGGTTAGGAAGCATTAAGCTATGTAGGGTAGGGGAGGCGGATTGTAGGGGAGGGCGGATCAGGATGGTTAGGGAGGATAGTCGGTTACGGATGGATAGGTGGTAAGGGATAGATAGGATAGATAGGTGGGATAGACGGGTTAGGAAGCATATGCTATGTAGGTCAGGAGAGGCGGGTTGTAGGGGAGGGAGGATCATGATGGTTATGGAGGATAGACGGTTAGGGATGGATAGGTGGTAAGGGATAGATAGGATAGATAGGTGGGATAGACGAGTTAGGGAGCATATGCTATGTATGGTATAAGGGACGGATTGTAGGGGAGGTGGGATCAGGATGGTTAGGGAGGATAGTCGGTTACGGATGGATAGGTGGTAAGGGATAGATAGGATAGATAGGTGGGATAGGCGGGTTAGAAAGCATATGCTATGTAGGGCAGGAGAGGCGGATTGTAGGGAGGGAGGATCATGATGGCTATAGAGGATAATCGATTATGGATGGATAGGTGGTAAGGGATAGGTAGGATAGATAGGTGGGATAGGCGAGTTAGGAAGCATATGCTATGTAGGGTATGAGGGACGGATTGTAGGGGAGGTGGGTTCAGGATGGTTAGGGATGATAGTCGGTTAGGGATGGATAGGTGGTAAGGGATATATAGGATAGATAGGTGGGATAGGCGGGTTAGGAAGCATAATTATGCTATGTAGGGTAGGAGAGGCGGATTGTAGGGGAGGGCGGATCAGGATGGTTAGGGATGATAATCGGTAAGGGATGGATATGTGGTAAGGGATAGATAGGATAGATAGGTGGGATAGGCGGGTTAGGAAGCATATGCTACGTAGGGCAGGAGAGGCGGAATGTAGGGGAGGGAGGATCAGGATGGTTATGGAAGATAGTCGGTTAGGGATGGACAGGTGGTAAGGGATAGATAGGATAGATAGGTGGGATAGGCGGGTTAGGAATTATATATGCTATGTAGGGTAAGGGAGGCGGATTGTAGGGGAGGGCGGATCAGGATGGTTAGCGAGGATAGTCGGTTACGGATGGATAGGTGGTAAGGGATAGATAGGATAGATATATGGGATAGGCGGGGTAGGAAGCATAATACTATGTAGGGTATGAGGGACGGATTGTAGGGGAGGTGGGATCAGGATGGTTAGGGAGGATAGTCGGTTAGGGATGGATAGGTGGTAAGGGATAGGTAGGATAGATAGGTGGGATAGGCGGGTTAGGAAGCATATGCTATGTAGGGTATGAGGGACGGATTGTAGGGGAGGTGGGTTCAGGATGGTTAGGGATGATAGTCGGTTAGGGATGGATAGGTGGTAAGGGATATATAGGATAGATAGGTGGGATAGGCGGATTAGGAAGCATATGCTATGTAGGGCAGGAGAGGCGGAATGTAGGGGAGGGAGGATCAGGATGGTTATGGAAGATAGTCGGTTAGGGATGGACAGGTGGTAAGGGATAGATAGGATAGATAGGTGGGATAGGCGGGTTAGGAATCATATAGGCTATGTAGGGTAAGGGAGGCGGATTGTAGGGGAGGGCGGATCAGGATGGTTAGGGAGGATAGTCGGTTACGGATGGATAGGTGGTAAGGGATAGATAGGATAGATAGGTGGCATAGACGGGTTAGGAAGCATAATGCTATGTAGGGTATGAGGGACGGATTGTAGGGGAGGTGGGATCAGGATGGTTAGGGAGGATAGTCGGTTAGGGATGGATAGGTGGTAAGGGATAGGTAGGATAGATAGGTGGGATAGGCGGGTTAGGAAGCATATGCTATGTAGGGTATGAGGGACGGATTGTAGGGGAGGTGGGTTCAGGGTGGTTAGGGATGATAGTCGGTTAGGGATGGACAGGTGGTAAGGGATAGATAGGATAGATAGGTGGGATAGGCGGGTTAGAAAGCATAATAATTATTATGCTATGTAGGGTAGGGGAGACGGATTGTAGGGGAGGGCGGATCAGGATGGTTAGGGATGATAGTCGGTAAGGGATGGATAGGTGGTAAGGGATAGATAGGATAGATAGGTGGGATAGGCGGGTTAGGAAGCATATGCTATGTAGGGCAGGAGAGGCGGATTGTAGAGGAGGGAGGATCAGGATGGTTAGGGAGGATAGTCGGTTAGGGATGGATAGGTGGTAAGGGATAGATAGGATAGATAGGTGGGATAGGCGGGTTAGGAAGCATTAAGCTATGTTGGGTAGGGGAGGCGGATTGTAGGGGAGGGAGGATCAGGATGGTTAGGGAGGATAGTCGATTATGGATGGATAGATGGTAAGAGATAGATAGGTGGGATAGGCGGGATTAGGAAGCATATGTTATGTGGGGCAGGAGAGGCGGATTGTAGGGAGGGAGGATCATGATGGCTAGGGAGGATAGTCGATTATGGATGGATAGATGGTAAGAGATAGATAGGTGGGATAGGTGGGATAGGCGAGTTAGGGAGCATATATGCTATGTATGGTATAAGGGACCGATTGTAGGGGAGGTGGGATTAGGATGGTTAGGGAGGATAGTTAGTTAGGGATGGATAGGTGGTAAGGGATAGATAGGATAGATAGGTGGGATAGGCGGGTTAGGAAGCATAATTATGCTATGTAGGGAAGGGGAGGCGGATTGTAGGGGAGGGCGGATCAGGATGGTTAGGGATGATAGTCGGTAAGGGATGGATAGGTGGTAAGGGATAGATAGGATAGATAGGTGGGATAGGCGAGTTAGGGAGCATATATGCTATGTATGGTATAAGGGACCGATTGTAGGGGAGGTGGGATTAGGATGGTTAGGGAGGATAGTTAGTTAGGGATGGATAGGTGGTAAGGGATAGATAGGATAGATAGGTGGGATAGGCGGGTTAGGAAGCATAATTATGCTATGTAGGGAAGGGGAGGCGGATTGTAGGGGAGGGCGGATCAGGATGGTTAGGGATGATAGTCGGTAAGGGATGGATAGGTGGTAAGGGATAGATAGGATAGATAGGTGGGATAGGCGGGTTAGGAAGCATATGGTATGTAGGGCAGGAGAGGCGGATTGTAGGGGAGGGAGGATCAGGATGGTTAGGGAGGATAGTCGGTTAGGGATGGATAGGTGGTAAGGGATAGATAGGATAGATAGGTGGGATAGGCGGGTTAGGAAGCATATATGCTATGTAGGGTAGGGGAGGCGGATTGTAGGGGAGGGCGGATCAGGATGGTTAGGGAGGATAATCGGTTACGGATGGATAGGTGGTAAGGGATAGATAAGATAGATAGGTGGGATAGACGAGTTAGGGAGCATATGCTATGTATGGTATAATGGACGGATTGTAGGGGAGGTGAGATCAGGATGGTTAGGGAGGATAGTCGGTTAGGGATGGATAGGTGGTAAGGGATAGATAGGATATATAGGTGGGATAGGCGGGTTAGGAAGCATATATGCTATGTAGGGTAGGGGAGGCGGATTGTAGGGGAGGGCGGATCGGGATAGTTAGGGAGGATAGTCGGTTACGGATGGATAGGTGGTAAGGGATAGATAGGATAGATAGGTGGGATAGGCGGGTTAGGAAGCATATGCTATGTAGGGCAGGAGAGGCGGATTGTAGGGGAGGGCGGATCAGGATGGTTAGGGAGGATAGTCGGTTAGGGATGGATAGGTGGTAAGGGATAGGTAGGTGGGATAGGCGGGATAGGCGGGTTAGGGAGCATATGCTATGTATGGTATAAGGGACGGATTGTAGGGGAGGTGGGATCAGGATGGTTAGGGAGGATAGTCGGTTAGGGATGGATAAGTGGTAAGGGATAGATAGGATGGATAGGTGGGATAGGCGGGTTAGGAAGCATATGCTATGTAGGGCAGGAGAGGCGGATTGTAGGGGAGGAGGATCAGGATGGTTAGTGAAGATAGTCGGTTAGGGATGGATAGGTGGTAAGGGATAGATAGGATAGATAGGTGGGATAGGCGGGTTAGGAAGCATATATGCTATGTAGGGTAGGGGAGACGGATTGTAGGGGAGGGCGGATCAGGATGGTTAGGGATGATAGTCGGTAAGGGATGGATAGGTGGTAAGGGATAGATAGGATAGATAGGTGGGATAGGCGGGTTAGGAAGCATATGCTATGTAGGGCAGGAGAGGCGGATTGTAGAGGAGGGAGGATCAGGATGGTTAGGGAGGATAGTCGGTTAGGGATGGATAGGTGGTAAGGGATAGATAGGATAGATAGGTGGGATAGGCGGGTTAGGAAGCATTAAGCTATGTTGGGTAGGGGAGGCGGATTGTAGGGGAGGGAGGATCAGGATGGTTAGGGAGGATAGTCGATTATGGATGGATAGATGGTAAGAGATAGATAGGTGGGATAGGCGGGTTTAGGAAGCATATGTTATGTGGGGCAGGAGAGGCGGATTGTAGGGAGGGAGGATCATGATGGCTAGGGAGGATAGTCGATTATGGATGGATAGATGGTAAGAGATAGATAGGTGGGATAGGTGGGATAGGCGAGTTAGGGAGCATATATGCTATGTATGGTATAAGGGACCGATTGTAGGGGAGGTGGGATTAGGATGGTTAGGGAGGATAGTTAGTTAGGGATGGATAGGTGGTAAGGGATAGATAGGATAGATAGGTGGGATAGGCGAGTTAGGGAGCATATATGCTATGTATGGTATAAGGGACCGATTGTAGGGGAGGTGGGATTAGGATGGTTAGGGAGGATAGTTAGTTAGGGATGGATATGTGGTAAGGGATAGATAGGATAGATAGGTGGGATAGGCGGGTTAGGAAGCATAATTATGCTATGTAGGGAAGGGGAGGCGGATTGTAGGGGAGGGCGGATCAGGATGGTTAGGGATGATAGTCGGTAAGGGATGGATAGGTGGTAAGGGATAGATAGGACAGATAGGTGGGATAGGCGGGTTAGGAAGCATATGGTATGTAGGGCAGGAGAGGCGGATTGTAGGGGAGGGAGGATCAGGATGGTTAGGGAGGATAGTCGGTTAGGGATGGATAGGTGGTAAGGGATAGATAGGATAGATAGGTGGGATAGGCGGGTTAGGAAGCATTTATGCTATGTAGGGTAGGGGAGGCGGATTGTAGGGGAGGGCGGATCAGGATGGTTAGGGAGGATAATCGGTTACGGATGGATAGGTGGTAAGGGATAGATAAGATAGATAGGTGGGATAGACGAGTTAGGGAGCATATGCTATGTATGGTATAAGGGACGGATTGTAGGGGAGGTGAGATCAGGATGGTGAGGGAGGATAGTCGGTTAGGGATGGATAGGTGGTAAGGGATAGATAGGATATATAGGTGGGATAGGCGGGTTAGGAAGCATATATGCTATGTAGGGTAGGGGAGGCGGATTGTAGGGGAGGGCGGATCGGGATAGTTAGGGAGGATAGTCGGTTACGGATGGATAGGTGGTAAGGGATAGATAGGATAGATAGGTGGGATAGGCGGGTTAGGAAGCATATGCTATGTAGGGCAGGAGAGGCGGATTGTAGGGGAGGGCGGATCAGGATGGTTAGGGAGGATAGTCGGTTAGGGATGGATAGGTGGTAAGGGATAGGTAGGTGGGATAGGCGGGATAGGCGGGTTAGGGAGCATATGCTATGTATGGTAAAAGGGACGGATTGTAGGGGAGGTGGGATCAGGATGGTTAGGGAGGATAGTCGGTTAGGGATGGATAAGTGGTAAGGGATAGATAGGATGGATAGGTGGGATAGGCGGGTTAGGAAGCATATGCTATGTAGGGCAGGAGAGGCGGATTGTAGGGGAGGAGGATCAGGATGGTTAGTGAAAATAGTCGGTTAGGGATGGATAGGTGGTAAGGGATAGATAGGATAGATAGGTGGGATAGGCGGGTTAGGAAGCATATGCTATGTAGGGTAGGGGAGGCGGATTGTAGGGGAGGGAGGATCATGATGGTAAGGGCGGATAGTCGGTTAGGGATGGATAGGTGGTAAGGGATAGATAGATAGGATAGATAGGTGGGATAGGCTGGTTAGGAAGCATAATGCTATGTAGGGTATGAGGGACGGATTGTAGGGAGGTGGGATTAGGATGGTTAGGGAGGATAGTCGGTTATGGATGGATATGTGGTAAGGGATAGATAGGATGGATAGGTGGGATAGGCGGGTTAGGAAGAATATGCTATGTAGGGCAGGAGAGGCGGATTGTAGGGGAGGGAGGATCAGGATGATGAGGGAGGATAGTCGGTTAGGGATGGATAGGTGGTAAGGAATAGATAGGATAAATAGGTGGGATAGGCGGGTTAGGAAGCATATGCTATGTAGGGTATGAGGGACCGATTGTAGGGGAGGTGGGATTAGGATGGTTAGGGAGGATAGTCAGTTAGGGATGGATAGGTGGTAAGGGATAGATAGGATAGATAGGTGGGATAGGCGGGTTAGGAAGCATTATTATGCTATGTAGGGTAGGGGAGGCGGATTGTAGGGGAGGGCGGATCAGGATTGTTAGGGATGATAATCGGTAAGGGATGGAAATGTGGTAAGGGATAGATAGGATAGATAGGTGGGATAGGCGGGTTAGGAAGCATATGCTATGTAGGGCAGGAGAGGCGGATTGTAGGGGAGGGAGGATCAGGATGGTTAGGGAAGATAGTCGGTTAGGGATGGACAGGTGGTAAGGGATAGATAGGATAGATAGGTGGGATAGGCGGGTTAGGAAGCATATATGCTATGTAGGGTAGGGGAGGTGGATTGTAGGGGAGGGCGGATCAGGATGGTTAGGGAGGATAGTCGGTTACGGATGGATAGGTGGTAAGGGATAGATAGGATATATAGGTGGGATAGACGGGTAAGGCTGCATATGCTATGTAGGGCAGGAGAGGCTGGTTGTAGGGGAGGGAGGATCAGGATGGTTAGGGAGGATAGTCGGTTAGGGATGGATAGGTGGTAAGGGATAGATAGGTGGGATAGGCGGGTTAGGAAGCATAATGCTATGTAGGGTATGAGGGACGGATTATGGCATCAGGATAGTTAGTGAGGATAGTCGGTTAGGGATGGATAGGTGGTAAGGGATAGGTAGGATAGATATATGGGATAGGCGGGTTAGGAAGCATATGCTATGTAGGGTATGTGGGACGGATTGTAGGGGAGGTGGGTTCTGGATGGTTAGGGAGGATAGTCGGTTAGGGATGGATAAGTGGTAAGGGATAGATAGGATAGATAGGTGGGATAGGCGGGTGAGGAAGCATATGCTATGTAGGGTAGGCGATGCGGAATGTAGGGGTGGGTGGATCATGATGGTTAGGGAGGATAGTCATTTAGGGATGGATAGGGGGTAAGAGATAGATAGGATAGATAGGCGGGATAGGCGGGTTAGGAAGCATAATGCTATGTAGGGTATGAGGGACGGATTGTAGGGGAGGTGGGATCAGGATGGTTAGGGAAGATAGTCGGTTAGGGATGGATAGGTGGTAAGGGATAGATAGGAATATACAGGTGGGATAGGCGGGTTAGGAAGCATTAAGCTATGTAGGGTAGGGGAGGCGGATTGTAGGGGAGGGCGGATCAGGATGGTTAGGGAGGATAGTCGGTTACGGATGGATAGGTGGTAAGGGATAGATAGGATAGATAGGTGGGATAGACGGGTTAGGAAGCATATGCTATGTAGGTCAGGAGAGGCGGGTTGTAGGGGAGGGAGGATCATGATGGTTATGGAGGATAGACGGTTAGGGATGGATAGGTGGTAAGGGATAGATAGGATAGATAGGTGGGATAGACGAGTTAGGGAGCATATGCTATGTATGGTATAAGGGACGGATTGTAGGGGAGGTGGGATCAGGATGGTTAGGGAAGATAGTCGGTTAGGGATGGATAGGTGGTAAGGGATAGATAGGAATATACAGGTGGGATAGGCGGGTTAGGAAGCATTAAGCTATGTAGGGTAGGGGAGGCGGATTGTAGGGGAGGTGGGATCAGGATAATTAGGGAGGATAGTCGGTTACGGATGGATAGGTGGTAAGGGATAGATAGGATAGATAGGTGGGATAGGCGGGTTAGAAAGCATATGCTATGTAGGGCAGGAGAGGCGGATTGTAGGGAGGGAGGATCATGATGGCTATAGAGGATAATCGATTATGGATGGATAGGTGGTAAGGGATAGGTAGGATAGATAGGTGGGATAGGCGAGTTAGGAAGCATATGCTATGTAGGGTATGAGGGACGGATTGTAGGGGAGGTGGGTTCAGGATGGTTAGGGATGATAGTCGGTTAGGGATGGATAGGTGGTAAGGGATATATAGGATAGATAGGTGGGATAGGCGGGTTAGGAAGCATAATTATGCTATGTAGGGTAGGAGAGGCGGATTGTAGGGGAGGGCGGATCAGGATGGTTAGGGATGATAATCGGTAAGGGATGGATATGTGGTAAGGGATAGATAGGATAGATAGGTGGGATAGGCGGGTTAGGAAGCATATGCTACGTAGGGCAGGAGAGGCGGAATGTAGGGGAGGGAGGATCAGGATGGTTATGGAAGATAGTCGGTTAGGGATGGACAGGTGGTAAGGGATAGATAGGATAGATAGGTGGGATAGGCGGGTTAGGAATTATATATGCTATGTAGGGTAAGGGAGGCGGATTGTAGGGGAGGGCGGATCAGGATGGTTAGCGAGGATAGTCGGTTACGGATGGATAGGTGGTAAGGGATAGATAGGATAGATAGGTGGGATAGACGGGTTAGGAAGCATAATGCTATGTAGGGTATGAGGGACGGATTGTAGGGGAGGTGGGATCAGGATGGTTAGGGAGGATAGTCGGTTAGGGATGGATAGGTGGTAAGGGATAGGTAGGATAGATAGGTTGGATAGGCGGGTTAGGAAGCATATGCTATGTAGGGTATGAGGGACGGATTGTAGGGGAGGTGGGTTCAGGATGGTTAGGGATGATAGTCGGTTAGGGATGGACAGGTGGTAAGGGATAGATAGGATAGATAGGTGGGATAGGCGGGTTAGAAAGCATAATAATTATTATGCTATGTAGGGTAGGGGAGACGGATTGTAGGGGAGGGCGGATCAGGATGGTTAGGGATGATAGTCGGTAAGGGATGGATAGGTGGTAAGGGATAGATAGGATAGATAGGTGGGATAGGCGGGTTAGGAAGCATATGCTATGTAGGGCAGGAGAGGCGGATTGTAGAGGAGGGAGGATCAGGATGGTTAGGGAGGATAGTCGGTTAGGGATGGATAGGTGGTAAGGGATAGATAGGATAGATAGGTGGGATAGGCGGGTTAGGAAGCATTAAGCTATGTTGGGTAGGGGAGGCGGATTGTAGGGGAGGGAGGATCAGGATGGTTAGGGAGGATAGTCGATTATGGATGGATAGATGGTAAGAGATAGATAGGTGGGATAGGCGGGTTTAGGAAGCATATGTTATGTGGGGCAGGAGAGGCGGATTGTAGGGAGGGAGGATCATGATGGCTAGGGAGGATAGTCGATTATGGATGGATAGATGGTAAGAGATAGATAGGTGGGATAGGTGGGATAGGCGAGTTAGGGAGCATATATGCTATGTATGGTATAAGGGACCGATTGTAGGGGAGGTGGGATTAGGATGGTTAGGGAGGATAGTTAGTTAGGGATGGATAGGTGGTAAGGGATAGATAGGATAGATAGGTGGGATAGGCGGGTTAGGAAGCATAATTATGCTATGTAGGGAAGGGGAGGCGGATTGTAGGGGAGGGCGGATCAGGATGGTTAGGGATGATAGTCGGTAAGGGATGGATAGGTGGTAAGGGATAGATAGGATAGATAGGTGGGATAGGCGAGTTAGGGAGCATATATGCTATGTATGGTATAAGGGACCGATTGTAGGGGAGGTGGGATTAGGATGGTTAGGGAGGATAGTTAGTTAGGGATGGATAGGTGGTAAGGGATAGATAGGATAGATAGGTGGGATAGGCGGGTTAGGAAGCATAATTATGCTATGTAGGGAAGGGGAGGCGGATTGTAGGGGAGGGCGGATCAGGATGGTTAGGGATGATAGTCGGTAAGGGATGGATAGGTGGTAAGGGATAGATAGGATAGATAGGTGGGATAGGCGGGTTAGGAAGCATATGGTATGTAGGGCAGGAGAGGCGGATTGTAGGGGAGGGAGGATCAGGATGGTTAGGGAGGATAGTCGGTTAGGGATGGATAGGTGGTAAGGGATAGATAGGATAGATAGGTGGGATAGGCGGGTTAGGAAGCATATATGCTATGTAGGGTAGGGGAGGCGGATTGTAGGGGAGGGCGGATCAGGATGGTTAGGGAGGATAATCGGTTACGGATGGATAGGTGGTAAGGGATAGATAAGATAGATAGGTGGGATAGACGAGTTAGGGAGCATATGCTATGTATGGTATAAGGGACGGATTGTAGGGGAGGTGAGATCAGGATGGTTAGGGAGGATAGTCGGTTAGGGATGGATAGGTGGTAAGGGATAGATAGGATATATAGGTGGGATAGGCGGGTTAGGAAGCATATATGCTATGTAGGGTAGGGGAGGCGGATTGTAGGGGAGGGCGGATCGGGATAGTTAGGGAGGATAGTCGGTTACGGATGGATAGGTGGTAAGGGATAGATAGGATAGATAGGTGGGATAGGCGGGTTAGGAAGCATATGCTATGTAGGGCAGGAGAGGCGGATTGTAGGGGAGGGCGGATCAGGATGGTTAGGGAGGATAGTCGGTTAGGGATGGATAGGTGGTAAGGGATAGGTAGGTGGGATAGGCGGGATAGGCGGGTTAGGGAGCATATGCTATGTATGGTATAAGGGACGGATTGTAGGGGAGGTGGGATCAGGATGGTTAGGGAGGATAGTCGGTTAGGGATGGATAAGTGGTAAGGGATAGATAGGATGGATAGGTGGGATAGGCGGGTTAGGAAGCATATGCTATGTAGGGCAGGAGAGGCGGATTGTAGGGGAGGAGGATCAGGATGGTTAGTGAAGATAGTCGGTTAGGGATGGATAGGTGGTAAGGGATAGATAGGATAGATAGGTGGGATAGGCGGGTTAGGAAGCATATATGCTATGTAGGGTAGGGGAGACGGATTGTAGGGGAGGGCGGATCAGGATGGTTAGGGATGATAGTCGGTAAGGGATGGATAGGTGGTAAGGGATAGATAGGATAGATAGGTGGGATAGGCGGGTTAGGAAGCATATGCTATGTAGGGCAGGAGAGGCGGATTGTAGAGGAGGGAGGATCAGGATGGTTAGGGAGGATAGTCGGTTAGGGATGGATAGGTGGTAAGGGATAGATAGGATAGATAGGTGGGATAGGCGGGTTAGGAAGCATTAAGCTATGTTGGGTAGGGGAGGCGGATTGTAGGGGAGGGAGGATCAGGATGGTTAGGGAGGATAGTCGATTATGGATGGATAGATGGTAAGAGATAGATAGGTGGGATAGGCGGGTTTAGGAAGCATATGTTATGTGGGGCAGGAGAGGCGGATTGTAGGGAGGGAGGATCATGATGGCTAGGGAGGATAGTCGATTATGGATGGATAGATGGTAAGAGATAGATAGGTGGGATAGGTGGGATAGGCGAGTTAGGGAGCATATATGCTATGTATGGTATAAGGGACCGATTGTAGGGGAGGTGGGATTAGGATGGTTAGGGAGGATAGTTAGTTAGGGATGGATAGGTGGTAAGGGATAGATAGGATAGATAGGTGGGATAGGCGAGTTAGGGAGCATATATGCTATGTATGGTATAAGGGACCGATTGTAGGGGAGGTGGGATTCGGATGGTTAGGGAGGATAGTTAGTTAGGGATGGATATGTGGTAAGGGATAGATAGGATAGATAGGTGGGATAGGCGGGTTAGGAAGCATAATTATGCTATGTAGGGAAGGGGAGGCGGATTGTAGGGGAGGGCGGATCAGGATGGTTAGGGATGATAGTCGGTAAGGGATGGATAGGTGGTAAGGGATAGATAGGACAGATAGGTGGGATAGGCGGGTTAGGAAGCATATGGTATGTAGGGCAGGAGAGGCGGTTTGTAGGGGAGGGAGGATCAGGATGGTTAGGGAGGATAGTCGGTTAGGGATGGATAGGTGGTAAGGGATAGATAGGATAGATAGGTGGGATAGGCGGGTTAGGAAGCATTTATGCTATGTAGGGTAGGGGAGGCGGATTGTAGGGGAGGGCGGATCAGGATGGTTAGGGAGGATAATCGGTTACGGATGGATAGGTGGTAAGGGATAGATAAGATAGATAGGTGGGATAGACGAGTTAGGGAGCATATGCTATGTATGGTATAAGGGACGGATTGTAGGGGAGGTGAGATCAGGATGGTGAGGGAGGATAGTCGGTTAGGGATGGATAGGTGGTAAGGGATAGATAGGATATATAGGTGGGATAGGCGGGTTAGGAAGCATATATGCTATGTAGGGTAGGGGAGGCGGATTGTAGGGGAGGGCGGATCGGGATAGTTAGGGAGGATAGTCGGTTACGGATGGATAGGTGGTAAGGGATAGATAGGATAGATAGGTGGGATAGGCGGGTTAGGAAGCATATGCTATGTAGGGCAGGAGAGGCGGATTGTAGGGGAGGGCGGATCAGGATGGTTAGGGAGGATAGTCGGTTAGGGATGGATAGGTGGTAAGGGATAGGTAGGTGGGATAGGCGGGATAGGCGGGTTAGGGAGCATATGCTATGTATGGTATAAGGGACGGATTGTAGGGGAGGTGGGATCAGGATGGTTAGGGAGGATAGTCGGTTAGGGATGGATAAGTGGTAAGGGATAGATAGGATGGATAGGTGAGATAGGCGGGTTAGGAAGCATATGCTATGTAGGGCAGGAGAGGCGGATTGTAGGGGAGGAGGATCAGGATGGTTAGTGAAGATAGTCGGTTAGGGATGGATAGGTGGTAAGGGATAGATAGGATAGATAGGTGGGATAGGCGGGTTAGGAAGCATATATGCTATGTAGGGTAGGGGAGGCGGATTGTAGGGGAGGGCGGATCAGGATGGTTAGGGAGGATAGTCGGTTACGGATGGATAGGTGGTAAGGGATAGATAGGATAGATAGGTGGAATAGACGGGTTAGGAAGCATATGCTATGTATATAGGGCAGGAGAGGCGGGTTGTAGGGGAGGGAGGATCAGGATGGTAAGGGAGGATAGTCGGTTAGGGATGGATAGGTGGTAAGGGCTAGATAGGTGGGATAGGCGGGTTAGGAAGCATAATGCTATGTAGGGTATGAGGTACGGATTATGGGATCAGGATGGTTAGGGAGGATAGTCGGTTAGGGATGGATAGGTGGTAAGGGATAGGTAGGATAGATATATGGGATAGGCGGGTTAGGAAGCATATGCTATGTAGGGTATGAGGGACGGATTGTAGGGGAGGTGGGTTCAGGATGGTTAGGGAGGATAGTCGTTAGGGATGGATAGGTGGTAAGGGAAAGATAGAATAGATAGGATAGATAGGTGGGATAGGCGGGTTATGAAGCATATATGCCATGTAGGGTAGGGGAGGCGGATTGTAGGGGAGGGCGGATCATGATGGTTAGGGAGGATAGTCGATTAGGGATGGATAAGTGGTAAGGGATAGATAGGATAGATAGGTGGGATAGGCGGGTTAGGAAGCATATGCTATGTAGGGTAGGCGATGCGGAATGTAGGGGAGGGAGGATCATGATGGTTAGGGAGGATAGTCGATTAGGGATGGATAGGGGGTAAGAGATAGATAGGATAGATAGGTGGGATAGGCGGGTTAGGAAGCATAATGCTATGTAGGGTATGAGGGACGGATTGTAGGGGAGGTGGGATCAGGATGGTTAGGGAAGATAGTCGGTTAGGGATGGATAGGTGGTAAGGGATAGATAGGAATATACAGGTGGGATAGGCGGGTTAGGAAGCATTAAGCTATGTAGGGTAGGGGAGGCGGATTGTAGGGGAGGGCGGATCAGGATGGTTAGGGAGGATAGTCGTTAACGGATGGATAGGTGGTAAGGGATAGATAGGATAGATAGGTGGGATAGACGGGTTAGGAAGCATATGCTATGTAGGGTAGGCGATGCGGAATGTAGGGGAGGGAGGATCATGATGGTTAGGGAGGATAGTCGATTAGGGATGGATAGGGGGTAAGAGATAGATAGGATAGATAGGTGGGATAGGCGGGTTAGGAAGAATAATGCTATGTAGGGTATGAGGGACGGATTGTAGGGGAGGTGGGATCAGGATGGTTAGGGAAGATAGTCGGTTAGGGATGGATAGGTGGTAAGGGATAGATAGGATAGATAGGTGGGATAGGCGGGTTAGGAAGCATAATTATGCTATGTAGGGTAGGGGAGGCGGATTGTAGGGGAGGTTGGATCAGGATTGTTAGGGATGATAGTCGGTAAGGGATGGATAAGTGGTAAGGGATAGATAGGATAGATAGGTGGGATAGGCAGGAAGCATATGCTATGTAGGCAGGAGAGGCGGATTGTAGGGGAGGGAGGATCAGGATGGTTAGGGAGGATAGTCGGTTAGGGATGGATAGGGGGTAAGAGATAGATAGGATAGATAGGTGGGATAGGCGGGTTAGGAAGCATAATGCTATGTAGGGTATGAGGGACGGATTGTAGGGGAGGTGGGATCAGGATGGTTAGGGAAGATAGTCGGTTAGGGATGGATAGGTGGTAAGGGATAGATAGGATAGATAGGTGGGATAGGTGGTTAGGAAGCATTAAGCTATGTAGGGTAGGGGAGGCGGATTGTAGGGGAGGGAGGATCATGATGGTTAGGGAGGATAGTCGATTAGGGATGGATAGGGGGTAAGAGATAGATAGGATAGATAGGTGGGATAGGCGGGTTAGGAAGCATAATGCTATGTAGGGTATGAGGGACGGATTGTAGGGGAGGTGGGATCAGGATGGTTAGGGAAGATAGTCGGTTAGGGATGGATAGGTGGTAAGGGATAGATAGGAATATACAGGTGGGATAGGCGGGTTAGGAAGCATTAAGCTATGTAGGGTAGGGGAGGCGGATTGTAGGGGAGGGCGGATCAGGATGGTTAGGGAGGATAGTCGGTAACGGATGGATAGGTGGTAAGGGATAGATAGGATAGATAGGATAGATAGGTGGGATAGACGGGTTAGGAAGCATATGCTATGTAGGGTAGGCGATGCGGAATGTAGGGGAGGGAGGATCATGATGGTTAGGGAGGATAGTCGATTAGGGATGGATAGGGGGTAAGAGATAGATAGGATAGATATGTGGGATAGGCGGGTTAGGAAGCATAATGCTATGTAGGGTATGAGGGACGGATTGTAGGGGAGGTGGGATCAGGATGGTTAGGGAAGATAGTCGGTTAGGGATGGATAGGTGGTAAGGGATAGATAGGATAGATAGGTGGGATAGGCGGGTTAGGAAGCATAATTATGCTATGTAGGGTAGGGGAGGCGGATTGTAGGGGAGGGCGGATCAGGATGGTTAGGGATGATAGTCGGTAAGGGATGGATAGGTGGTAAGGGATAGATAGGATAGATAGGTGGGATAGGCGGGTTAGGAAGCATAATTATGCTATGTAGGGTAGGGGAGGCGGATTGTAGGGGAGGTTGGATCAGGATTGTTAGGGATGATAGTCGGTAAGGGATGGATAAGTGGTAAGGGATAGATAGGATAGATAGGTGGGATAGGCAGGAAGCATATGCTATGTAGGGCAGGAGAGGCGGATTGTAGGGGAGGGAGGATCAGGATGGTTAGGGAGGATAGTCGTTTAGGGATGGATAGGTGGTAAGGGATAGATAGGATAGATAGGTGGGATAGGTGGTTAGGAAGCATTAAGCTATGTAGGGTAGGGGAGGCGGATTGTAGGGGAGGGAGAATCATTATGGTTAGGGAGGATAGTCGGTTTGGGATGGATAGGTGGTAAGGGATAGATAGGATAGATAGGTGGGATAGGCGGGTTAGGAAGCATAATGCTATGTAGGGTATGAGGGACGGATTGTAGGGAGGTGGGATTAGGATGGTTAGGGAGGATAGTCGGTTATGGATGGAGAGGTGGTAAGGGATAGATAGGATAGATAGGTGGGATAGGCGGGTTAGGAAGCATATGCTATGTAGGGCACGAGAGGCGGATTGTAGGGGAGGGGGGATCAGGATGATTAGGGAGGATAGTCGATTAGGGATGGATAGGTGGTAAGGGATAGATAGGATAAATAGGTGGGATAGGCGGGTTAGGAAGCATATGCTATGTAGAGTATGAGGGACCGATTGTAGGGGAGGTGGGATTAGGATGGTTAGGGAGGATAGTCAGTTAGGGATGGATAGGTGGTAAGGGATAGATAGGATAGATAGGTGGGATAGGCGGGTTAGGAAGCATAATTATGCTATGTAGGGTAGGGGAGGCGAATTTTAGGGGAGGGCGGATCAGGATGGTTAGGGATGATAGTCGGTAAGGGATGGATAGGTGGTAAGGGATAGATAGGATAGATAGGTGGGATAGGTGGGTTAGGAAGCATGCTATGTAGGGCAGGAGAGGCGGATTGTAGGGGAGGGAGGATCAGGATGGTTAGGGAGGATAGTCGGTTAGGGATGGATAGGTGGTAAGGAATAGATAGGATAGATAGGTGGGATAGGTGGGTTAGGAAGCATTACAGTCATCACAATAAGTAACTGACCAGGTAATAAATGTGCTGATAACTCTAAAAGTATAACTCCTACATAAACATATTATTAACATGTTGAAAAATTTCTCGTCTTGAATTTGAAATATTGCACGATAAGATTGGCTGATCATTAAGGAGGTTACGATCCCAAATGTACTCTCAAGTCTGATTTTCATTTTCACATTTTCATTTTCAACACGGGGACTCAGACCGGCAAATTATTGTTTACTGGTAGTGGTAGTGCCAATTCACCCGTCGATGGCCGGGTTGTTGGATAGTCGGCCGGTGGCATTGTTACGGTTAATCAATACGGCACACACGCTTTATCTGTCGTACTCTACCCGTGTTGAAAAGAAAATGTTAAAATGAAAATCAGACTTGCCCTAACGTTTGGGATCGTAACTTCCTCATTAATCAACCATTCTTAGCGTGTAATATCTCATATTCAAGAAGAGAAATTTCTCAACAACTTTATAATTAAATAGGTTTATGTAGGAGTTATGCTTTTAGAGTTATCAGCATGTTTATTACCTGGTCAGTTACTTCTTGTGATGACCCATGATATGGGATGATAGCCCATTAAAAGTATGTTGCTGTCAGTTGACGAATAAAAATGTACCCACTTTTTTCTAATAAACATTACAAAGGACGGGACGGTATAGCCCACGCGATACGCAAGTCATCACTTGTTATACTATTTTAGGCCTAGAATGCCAGAAGAAATAGAATTCCATGCCCTGGCTACGGGCCTGCTTCCCCCTTCAAAAATATAGGAAAGAATATATTCTATGCAGAAATTGTTTAAAAAATCCTATCATTGCCTATGGAATAAGTAGCCCTAGAGTGGTATTGAGGCGAAGCTGGTGAACAAGAGCTATGCTCTTCGTCGGTAAACATGGTAAAAGAAGTTGGATGTAGGGAAATGTAGTACATTCGACTTCTTTTGACTTAAAACAATGTTTTGGTATCACAAGAACTTTAATATTCATATTTTTGCAGTACAAAAACCCGCTTTTAATAGGAAAATGCGACATTATTTGAAATACGGCGGGGGGTGGGGGTGGGGGTGGGGGCGGGAGTTACAAGCTTCCGACTCAAAACATGGCATAGAGGTCTATAAGATAAAAAGTGTCTTAAACTTTTTAATTTTCAACCTAAATTATCATCATGGTACTGCAAAAGAAATAGTACATTTCTGTCAGATGATGTTCGCAACACCGTTTGACAACTCGCTCGCGTTCGCGGATATCGACATTTCTAAATTTGGGTGAATTGCATTATGTCGACAGAGTAATTTATCACTTAAAATGCTTATCCTTCGAGCATAATGGGTTTATATTCTTATATTGTTCATTTTTTGAAAAGTTTCAATGCTGGTGAACCAGAGCTATGCTCTTC